>SJYT01050324.1:52561-66823 GCA_006410635.1 Cephalophus harveyi | reverse complement strand
TACTTGGGTTTCTCTTACCTTGGGTGTGGGGTATCTCTTCATGGCTGCTCCAGCAAAGTGCAGCTGCTGCTCCTTACCTTGGACGATGGGTATCTCCTCACCGCCACCCCTCCTGAACTTGAACGTGGAGTAGCTCCTCTCAGCCATCCTGCGCCCGCGCAGCCACCTCTCCTTGGACGTGGGGTTGCTCCTCTCAGCCACCATCCCTGGCCTCCAGAGGTGGGTGGTCGCTCCTCTCAGCTGCTGCCCGTGGCCTCGGGCATGGGGTAGCTCCTCTCAGCCGCTCCTGCTCTGTCACAGCCTGGTTCTCTCGGCCACCACACCTGACCTCATACTGGGGTAGCTCCTCCCAGCCATCGCCCCTGACCTTGGGCGAGGGGTATCTCCTGTCTGACAGGCTTCTGCACAGTCCATCACACCCAGCTTACATGACTTTTAATCCTTGGTTATAGTCAGTGTATTAGGATGGATTACTATCTGGTTCTCAATTCTCAGATTTTGGAATTTGATTTGAAAAGTACTAATTGGCCTTATAAACTGGACCAGGCAGCTGAGACCCATCTGCAGGCTGACCCTGTGATGTCAGGTATTAAAAGAGGGAGAAATAAATGGAATAGATGCAGAGATGAAGGGAAAAAGAGAGCTATATCAGGGTTACTGGTTTCCTTACCAGGTCTCTATCTTTTTATGGAGCCAGGCCTCATCTTCTGTCCCTTGGTTTTATGCGGTATTACCTTCCAAATAAATAAATCCCACTATTTATTTATTCTTGTTGGAAGTGTTTTTTTCTTATCTGAAACTGAACATCTTGATTAAATAACCCCTTGAAAAGTCTCTTAAAAGGATGAAATGAAACAAAAGGTTAAAATTGCTGTTAACATGATTGCTACCATGAATATGAGGAAAAGAGGTAGGGAGAGGATGGAAGGAGATTAAAAAAACTGAAGAGTAAGGTAGTTCAAGGCCTTAGATTTAATAGAAATCCTGTAACATGGTTCTCTTAAAATGAAATCTCAATACTTTTAAATAATTACATTATCTTCCTTTGAATGTGGATGAAAGAATGGTAGAGATGTGAAAGTATAAGGTTAAGCAAGCAATTGACAATTCTGTCTTGTTCAAATCTGGCTTAAGCAGCAACTGTTATGCCAAGGCCATCATAAAATGTAATGAAACTTGGTGACAAATAGAAAACATGATAAGACAATATCTCTGATGACTCTGCTGAATCAAAACTAGAATTTTTGTAAACAATTTGTTATTTTGAAGGAAAAATCACATAGCTCATGCTTCACTGCATGTTTGAAAGAAAAAGAAACGTATCTCCTCAAGTAGTGGACCATATCAGACTAAAATAATCAATGTAAACAATGAATCAGAAAATCAAAACTGAGGAGGTAGGTATTTATCAGTCTCCTCTACTCACTGCTGGTAAAGGGTCAGATTTTTACTTTGTTTGGTTAAAAAAAAGGCTCTAACAAAACACTAATAAAATAACATTCATGAACAAAACAACCTTGCTAGATACTTAGAACAGTAAAAGAAAGCATGAGCTCATATCACTTTCTTCATAGAGTGAAAGGATCACATTGGATAAGGACAGCTGAACAAGGGAGGGAGTTACACAGTGGGAGGTTACCTTCCTTTCTCTTTCCTTTATTCTTTTTTCCATTTTTCTTTCATTTTCCCCTTCCTTAGCTTTTTTTCTATAATGTAAGTGAAAAATATGAGGTACCATCAATATGATGATATCTTAAACAGTGGCAAACTTTAAGAAGTTTACTTCTTTTCCATTTGGAAATTAAATAAGGAGCTAAAAATTTGGGGCATCTTAAGCTATTTGAATCATATAACTAGATAGGTATTTTAAAGATTCTTTTGTTCATTCTGCCTCATACAATCAGCTGTTAGGATGTAATAAATAGGTAATGTGGTTTTTATTTTCTTAAGGAATTCTTAGTGGATGCAAGGGAAGTTTTCTCAAAGAACTTAAGGATCCTCCTTAAAGAAAGAAGATTCATAAATTCTTTAAAAAATTCTGGAGAAATTTTCATAATTAATCATCTTTATAAAGAATTATAGGGGAAATTTTTTAGGTATTTTTATCATTTCATTTTCTCAAAGAAAATAATTAAAGAATTTCATGGAAATTATTTTCTTTGAGAATGATAAGGAAAGACTTAAAAATCTGCTTAGAAGGGTATTCTGGTCAGAAATATCTTCTTTATAATTAACCCCCATATTTCTTGCT
Organism: Cephalophus harveyi; assembly: GCA_006410635.1. Classification (NCBI taxonomy): domain Eukaryota; kingdom Metazoa; phylum Chordata; class Mammalia; order Artiodactyla; family Bovidae; genus Cephalophus; species Cephalophus harveyi. The sequence continues at coordinate 64,572 of SJYT01050324.1, read as the reverse complement.
GTCATCAAAGCACATGTTTTTAATACTGACTGTATTTTAAGTGTAGCAAGTCAGTCTTTAAATGCCAATGCTATTGTGGGGAACCAGAGCCTTAGGTAACCCCAAATATTGTAAACCCTTGCACCTAAACTCTTGTTTTTGCAGTATTATTTTCCACTGGGTTGACCAGAAAGTTCATTAAGGTTTTTCTGTATCATTTTATAGAAAAATCCAAACAAAAATTTTGGCCAACCCAATATTTCACTTAGATAAAGTTGATACTGATAACTTGTCTAGAATACTTTAGACAAACTATCAAATCCTGCTATGAAAACTCAGCTTAGAGGGTCAGGAATTTTGCTTATATAGCTCTCCAGACCTAGACTCTTCCCTTGCTTCATCTTTTCAGTGGTAGATATAAAAACTGACTTTCCCCCTGAATATTTAGTTACATGTCTTCCTTGGTTGGGAAGAAAAGTTAATACTTTTAGTTTAAAACTTCTTGCTCAGCACTTGGAAAACTGGAAGAAAAAATGAATAGAATGAATCTTAATAGATGTACACACAGAAATCAGCAATTTAAAGTTGAACTATCATGGAAAATAGCTACATATTACATTTACAATGTTTGCTTTATAGGCCATATAATGCCAAATTATCTTATCATTATTCATTGTTCCTAAACATGAAAGACTCAAACTGAACATGGCTTTCAAATGAAGATGGTCAGTATAAAAAATAAAGGTAATTACTTTTAAACTATAATATGCATAATTCTGCTAAATAAAAAAGCATCTTAAGACTTTTAGGAATTATAGATCTATATTTTTTACATTTAAGTGAAGAAATCTTTCCAGCATTATTTGTCTATATTCAAGTTAACATTAAGTTAGTGCATCTATGCATGCTCAGTCATATCCAGCTCTTTGCAACTCCATGGACATTTCATTATAGGGGACTGGAAGGCAAAAGTAGGAACTCAAGAAATACCTGGAATAACAGGCAAATTTGGCCTTGGAGTACAGAATGAGGCAGGGCAAAGGCTCATAGAGTTCTGCCAAGAGAATGCACTGGTCATAGCAAACACCCTCTTCCAACAACACAAGAGAAGACTCTACACATGGACATCACCAGATGGTCAACACTGAAATCAGATTGATTATATCTTTGCAGCCAAAGATGGAGAAGCTCTATACAGTCAGCAAAAACAAGACCAGGAGCTGACTGTGGCTCAGATCATGAACTCCTTATTCCTCTATCCATGAGATTCCCTAGGCAACAGTACTAGAGTGGGTTGCCATGCCCTTCTTCAGGGCATCTCCCTGACCCAGGGACTGAACCCATGTCTCCTACATCTCTTGCACTGGCAGGTGGGTTCCTTATCCCTATCACCACCTGGGAAGCCCAAAGAATAACAAATAACAAATCCATTGTTTTACAGAAAGAAACATGGCATGAAAACCCACAATAACCAATGACTTCAATACAGTTGGCATTTCAAAATTAAAAGTTTTCAATGAATTTTATTCAGATTAAAAAGAAAAGAGCCCTTTCTTATTGTCTGTAAAACTTCTCTTTATCTATGGTTCCACATCAGCAGATTTAACCTGTCTTGCTCATCCTGTTCAAAGTGTCAATTGTCTTACTGTTCACACCTGTCTCTTATACACATCTTGCAGTCAAGTGGGCCTTAGAAAGCATCACTACAAACAAAGCTAGTGGAGGTGATGGAATTCCAGTGGAGCTATTTCAAATCCTAAAATATGATGCTGTGAAAGTGCTGCACTCAATATGCCAGCACATTTGGAAAACTCAGCAGTGACCACAGGACTGGAAAAGATCAGTTTTCATTCCAATCCCAAAGACAGGCAATGCCAAAGAATGCTCAAACTACCGCACAGTTGTACTCATCTCACAATTTTAAGTAATACTTAAAATTCTCCAAGCCAGGCTTCAGCAATATGTGAACCGTGAACTTCCAGATGTTCAAGTTGGTTTTAGAAAAGGCAGAGGAACCAGAGATCAAATTGCCAACATCTTCTGGATCACTGAAAAAGCAAGAGCATTCCAGAAAAACATCTATTTCTGCTTTATTGACTATGCCAAAACCTTTGACTGTGTGGATCACAATAAACTGTGGAAAATTCTGAAAGAGATGGGAATACCAGACCACCTGACCTGCCTCTTGTGAAACCTGCACACAGGTCCGGAAGGAACAGTTAGAACTGAACATGGAACAACAGACTGGTTCCAAATAGGAATAGGAGTACGTCNCAATAAACTGTGGAAAATTCTGAAAGAGATGGGAATACCAGACCACCTGACCTGCCTCTTGTGAAACCTGCACACAGGTCCGGAAGGAACAGTTAGAACTGAACATGGAACAACAGACTGGTTCCAAATAGGAATAGGAGTACGTCAAGGCTGTATATTGTCACCCTGCTTATTTAACTTCTATGCAGAGTACATCATGAGAAATGCTGGGCTGGAAGAAGCACAAGCTGGAATCAAGATTGCCAGGAGAAATATCAATAACCTCAGATATGCAGATGACACCACCCTTATGGCAGAAAGTGAAGAGGAACTCAAAGGCCTCTTGATGAAAGTGAAAGAGGAGAGTGAAAAAGTTGGCTTAAAGCTCAACATTCAGAAAACTAAGATCATGGCATCACTTCATGGGAAATAGATGGGGAAACAGTGGAAACAGTGGCTGACTTTATTTTTCTGGGCTTCAAGATTGTTGTAGACGGTGATTGTAGCCATGAAATTAAAAGACGCTTACTCCTTGGACTTCCCTGGTGGCTCAGACGGTAAAGCATCTGTCTACAATGTGAGAGACCTGGGTTCAATCCCTGAGTTGGGAAGATTCCCTGAAGAAAAAAAATGGCAACCCACTCCAGTACTCTTGCCTTGAAAATCCCATGGACGGAGGAGCGTGGTGCAGGCTACTATCCACAGGGTCGCAAAGATTCGGGCACGACTGAGCGACTTCACTTTCACTTTTCAGACAGCATATTAAAAAGCAGAGACATTACTTTGTCAACAAAGGTCCGTCTAGTCAAGGCTATAGTTTTTCCAGTGGTCATGTATGGATGTGGGAGTTGAACTATAAAGAATACTGAGTGCCAAAGAATTGATGCTTTTGAACTGTGGTGTTGGAGAAGACTCTTGAGTGTCCCTTGGACTGCAAGGAGATCCAACCAGTCCATTCTAAAGGAGATCAGTCCTGGGTGTTCATTGGAACGATTGATGTTGAAGCTGAAACTCCAATACTTTGGCCACCTGATGTGAAGAGCTGACTCATTTGAAAAGACCATGATGCTGGGAAAGATTGAAGGCAGGAGGAGAAGGGGTGACAGAGGATGAGATGGTTGGATGGTATATCCGACTCGATGGATGGGTTTGGGTAGACTCCGGGAGTTGGTGATGGACAGGGAGGACTGGCATGCTGTGGTTCATGGGATCGCAAAGAGTCGGACACAACTGAGCAACTGAAATGAACTGAACTGAACTGGACTCTAGTCCGTCAGGCTTTTCTGTCCATGTAATTTTCCAGGCAAGAATACTGCAGTGGGTTACCATTTACTACTCCAGGGTATCTTCCCAACCCAGAGGCTGAACCCACGTCTCTTGTGTCTCCTACATTGGCAGGCAGATTCTTTACCTCTCTGTCACCTGGGAAGCCATTAAGCATATAGTAAACATTTTAGAAGTTTGGGGCTATTGTACTTTTTCCACAACATCATTTATATTGTAAAGAATATGATTCTCACAAATTATAATTATTGAAGAGCTGAAAGAAATGAAATGACTTGGAATGGTGGAATGGATAAAACTGTATTTCATACTATACTGAGTCTTCTTGAGAATTATCTAACTGCAAATATTATTTATAATAAATATTATAGAATACTGTTCCATTTCTAAAAAAATGTTACTGTAGTAAATAGTATTACAGTTTATAGTATTAGTATAAGTTTTACTGATCAAAAAAAGACTCAAAAGTGGAGGAACTGCCTTTGTTTATATAATTAATAAGGATTGGGATTAGGATTCAAGACTGGGTCTGTTTAATTCCAAAATCAATGTTGTTTACACTGTGCTTCATGACTTTATGATTTAATTTTTCATTTTCCTTCTACTATATTTTGGGTGAGTTTCCACGTTAGGAGTAAATTGTCATGATATGATGAGCTATGAGTGGATTCCCAGAGATAGGTTCTAATGATCAGCAAAAAAAGTGAATGTATACACAGGTTTTTAAGGTCTGTGTCAGGAAATTAGATTCTCTATAGTCACATGATGTGCTGTCTCTCATTCTCTCTCTTTTTTTTTTTTTTTTCATTAGTGTGGAATAAAAACTCTTGCCCAAGTTTTCCCAGTTGGCTTCTTCTTTGAAAGGAATTATGCTTATTATTTCAGTTTCCTCCCTTCACTTGTAGACTATTCAGAGAATTGTAAAGGAGCATGGCTAGTATATGGCCTTCCATGGTGCCTCAGATAGTAAAGACTCTGCCTGCCATGCAAGAGACCCAGGTTCAATCCCTGGATTGGGAAGATCCCCTGGAGAAGGAAATGGTAACCCACTCCAGTATTCTTGCCTGGAGAAGTCTATGGACAGAGGAGCCTGGAGGGCTGTACTCCACCTGGTCACAAAGAGTCAGACATGACTGAGCAAATAACACTTTCATTTTTATGACCAGTATTGAAGTAGATAACGACTTTTAGAAATTAGTAGAAGCTGACAGAATTAGTTTTCTAAACTTTTTATTCAGGATTTTTTTTTTTTTAAGGGGCTGCAAATCTCATTTCTTAAAATCATTTATTTCATTGTCTCTGGTAGACAGACTGCTGTCTCATGTCTCCCTCACTCAGTCTACATTCAGTAAAGAATGCCATAGCATGAGTGCTAAGTTGCTTCAGTCATGTTCGACTTTGTGCAACCCCATGGACTGTAGCCTGCCAGGCTCCTCTATCCATGAGATTCCCTAGGCAAGAATACTAGAGTGGGTTGCCATGCCCTTCTTCAGGGCATCTCCCTGACCCAGGGACTGAACCCATGTCTCCTACATCTCTTGCACTGGCAGGTGGGTTCCTTATCCCTATCACCACCTGGGAAGCCCAAAGAATAACAAATAACAAATCCATTGTTTTACAGAAAGAAACATGGCATGAAAACCCACAATAACCAATGACTTCAATACAGTTGGCATTTCAAAATTAAAAGTTTTCAATGAATTTTATTCAGATTAAAAAGAAAAGAGCCCTTTCTTATTGTCTGTAAAACTTCTCTTTATCTATGGTTCCACATCAGCAGATTTAACCTGTCTTGCTCATCCTGTTCAAAGTGTCAATTGTCTTACTGTTCACACTCATCACACTGTTCGCTGAACCCAGGATAGACAAGGTGTGAGCTAAGAGGCTGGAAGGAGACTTGAGGAGCCATGGGAACTTCAGGAACATTTATTCTCTCCTGACTGGCATGGCAGGCTTAACACAGCCTCTCTCCTGGCTGATGCAGCAGCTGTAGCAGCAGCCTCAACATAACCATAACGGAGCCATAACATAACGTCATATAACATAATCGATGTGGCTCCAAAGTAGCGCTGATGAAGCAGCAGCCAGGGCTTTCATGGTGAAGTTCACACAGGAGTGTGGCACAAAGTAGCCCACGACCAAGCCAGTACATGGTGAAGCGCATGTGAAGTGCTATAAGTGATTTCAGCTGTTACATAATCATGGGGGAGGAGTGAGAGGCTGTGAGTTGAGAGAGCCTGACCATGCCATCTTGGCTACTTTTCCCCATGCAACTCACTGCATATCATGTAATTCAGTAGTGCACGTTTACTGAAAAAAATCTGCATATAAGTAGACGTGTAGTTTAAACCTGTGTTTTTCAAGGGTCAACTAGGTACATATATCAAAATCATCATATTGTATGTCTTAACTATATGAAATTTTTATTTGCTAATTTTATTTCAATAAATCTGGGGAGGAAGTTTTTAACTAAATCATATCTGCAAAATCTTTTTTGCCATTTAAGGTGACATATTCACAGGTTCAAAGGAAGAATCATTATTTTGCCTACCACATTCTTCCATATAACTCCCCAAATTTATGATCATCTCACATACAAAATAAACTTAACCCATCACAAGTTTCTCCCCAAATCTCAACTATAACACCAACTCAAAGTCTAAAAAATATCATCAGCTCAAAAGTCCAAAGCTCATTATCTTTATTTTTCTAAATCCAGTATGAGCAAGGTTATTGGTCTAGTCCATACTGGGACATAATTTCTCACCATCTGTGTCCTGTGAAACTTAAGAAGCAGGTTATCTTCTCCTTAATACAATGGTGAGATAGGCACAGAACAACAGCTATAAACATTCCAGTTCAAAAGAGAACAGAAGCTTATCCTTTTATTCTTCCATTAAACTTCATCAGAAATTTTCCAGTCTCTGCCTACTGCTGAATTCCAAGGCATTTCCATATTTTCAGGTTTTTGTTAGAGTAATAACTTGACAATCCCTCCCTTCTCTTTACCCATTCCTACACAAACTATAGTTTTTATAATCAGTTCAGTTCAGTCTCTCAGTCATATCTGACTCTTTGCGAGCCCATGTACTGCAGCACGCCAGGCCTCCTTGTCCATCACCAACTCCCGGAGTCCACCCAAACCCGTGTCCATGGAGTCGGTGATGCCATCCAACCATCTCATCCTCTGTCGTCCTCTTCTCCTCCTGCCCTCAATCTTTCTGAGCATCAAGATCTTTTCAAACGAGTCAGCTCTTTGCATCAGGTGGCCAAAGTATTGGAGTTTCAACTTCAACATTAGTCCTTCCAATGAACACCCAAGACTGATCTCCTTTAGGATGGACTGATTGTATCTCCTTGCAGTCCAAGGGACTCTCAAGAGTCTTCTCCAACACTACAGTTCAAAAGCATCAATTCTTCGTCATTCAGCATTCTTTATAGTCCAACTCTCACATCCTTACATGACCACAGAAAAACCATAGCCTTGACTAGACGGACCCTTGTTGACAAAGTAATGTCTCTGCTTTTTAATATGCTGTCTAAATTGGTCATAACTTTCCTTCCAAGGAATAAGCATCTTTTAATTTCATGGCTGCAATCACCATCTGCAGTGATTTTGGAGCCCAGAAAAATAAAGTCTGACACTGTTTCCACTGTTTCCCCATCTATTTGCCATGAAGTGAAGGGATGGGAAAACATGATCTTAGTTTTCTGAATGTTGAGCTTTAAGCTGACTTTTTCACTATCCTCTTTCACTTTCAATATTGCTTTTTCCATTTTAGAATGTTATGTAAATAAAGTCATACAGTAATTAGCTACTATCTGGCTTTTTGGTGGAGTCAGCATAATGTTTTGAATTTCCCTTATATTTGGTGTTAGCAGTTAATTTCTTTTTATACTGACTAGTATTCTGTTGTATGAATGTGTCACAATAAGTTTATCTTTTTTCTGTTTATGGATATTTGGAATGTTTTCATTTTCATTTCTATGAGCAGTTTTTAATAAGCCAATCTATGGACATGTATTTTGGGGCAAATACAAAATAATGAGATCATTGTGTAATAGTGTTGATATATAATTTTTTAAGAAATGGCTTGTATCATTTTACACTTGTGAAATAGTGTGGTATAAACAGTTTGTTTGCTCTATGTATTCACCATTACTTGGGATGATTAGTCTGCTTGGTTTTATTTACACTTTCAAGTAGGTGCACCTCACTGTGATTTAAATTTACTCTACCCTGATGACTAATGATGTTCAGCAACTTTTTATTTCCCTTCTCTTCCCAAACTACTTTTAGGATTTTCTCATTATCATAGATTTTTATAAATTTGATTGTATTGTACCTTGATGTAGTTACTTTTGTTTTTGTTCTTTGGTATATCTACTTATCTTCCTTGCAGTACATTGTATTTTTCTGGTTGTGTGGTTTATTTTTTTTTTAATTTTTTTTGTTTGGAAGATAATTACTTTATAGTGTGCTGGTTTCTGCCATACAACAGGGTGAATGAGTCATAATTACATATATATGGCCCCTCCCTCAAGAGCACCCCCCTTCCCTTCCCATCCCATCCCTGCAGGTCATCACAAAATGCCAGGCTGAGCTCCCTGTGTTATCTGTTTTACAGCTTCCCTCTAGTTATCTATTTTACACATGATAGATTATGTCATTTTAATATTGTTAATAGACAATTTCCTTTTCTTTTGGAGATTCTACTTGCACATACGTTAGATCATTTGATATTGCCCTACAAATCTTGAAACTTTATTTTCTTTTAGTTATAAAAAGAAAATTACTTATAGCACCACACACTTATAGCACTGCAGCTGAAATCACTTATAGCACTGCATATGTGCTTCTTTTGCTTTTCTTCTCCTTTCAGCTGTATATTTTCTATTGCTTTGTTTTCAAGTTCATTGGTCTTTTCTTCTTCAGTATATAATGCACCATTAATTCCATCTGTTAGGTAGTTAGAATAGGAAAAAGGAGTCCAGAATGGCAGTGGCTAAAAGACAAGGAAGGGAAAAGCCCAAGAAAATAGAACAAAGGAAGAAGGTAGGAGGACCAGAGTGAGGACCTCAGGTAGAACAAACAGCACTCCTGGCAAGCCTAATTTACATAGGGCAGGCCCAGGGGGAGGAAAAAAAAAAAACATATAAAAAGAGGAGCCACAGGGCTGGGGGTCTCTCTTTCTTTCTCCCACATGCAAGCATGCTCGTTCTTTCTCTCTCTCTCTCTCTCTCTTTGCGTCTTGGGTCCCATGCCCTCACGCCTCAAAGATGTATTTTCCTTTTTTTTCTAAATAAAACTGATCTGTCCAAGAACTATAACATGGACTGTCCGAGAGCGGTGACACGCCCAGGGCTTTAATGTCTGTCATTTCAAATCTTTGTTGTGACGAGACAGAACCGAGATCACACTCCCCTGACACATTTAATAAAATTTTTGGAGTCATATATATTGAAATATAATGTGTACACAGTAGAATTTTTTTTTTTTTGGTATATTTTTGTTCAGTGAATACTTTTATTTCAGATATGCTTTTTCCCTCTCAAGAAATTTTAATTGGTCTTATTTTTCTACTTTTTTTCACTTTATGTTTCTCTTTACATTTTAAACATTTTAATCACCATTTTAAAAATCCTTTTTTGTTTGTCTGTCATATTTGTTTACTTGTCTAGTTGTTGAGTGCAGATTTTTTTATCCATCCTTTAAAAGACCTTTGTTATGCAGTAGTTAATTTCTTGAAAAACCACTTGATTCTTCTGGGCTTTTCTTTTCTTTTAAGATTTATTAGAATGCGTCCAGAATTATCTTCACATTTGGGGCTGCTGCTGCTAAGTCACTTCAGTCGTGTTCAACTCTGTGCGACCCCATAGACGGCAGCCCACCAGGCTCCCCTGTCCCTAGGATTCTCCAGGCAAGAACACTGGTTAGCCTTACTCCTAAGGTACAGTATTTCTAGAGGCCCTTTTGCATGCCTCAGGTTTTCAGTGAGGATTCTCCCTTTGGCTGGATAAAATTTGGATACCTTTCAGTCTTGTGTAAGCTCTAAGGTTTGTTGTTGTTTTTTTCCCTTAGTACTCATTCTTTGCCTCATATATTTCACTCTCAACTTATGTGCAGCTTTGCAATCAGTCAAAGATTCAGGAGTATCTGTGCAGATTTTTGGAATTTTCTTTTGCATTTTTTTTTCCTCTCAGGTACTCTGTTCTCCATATTCTAGTCTTTGTCTCTCAGAACTTTGCTGTCTGTCTCTCGAATTCAATGACATATTCATGGTCTGTTTGTGTTCTTCCTTTATATGCAGCATTCCAGAATGTGTTTCCAGGCAAAAAGTTGAGGCAATTGTAGAGCTTACCTTATTTGTTCCTTTCTCTCAGCATTATAATCCCATCCTGTCTGTTGTTCTATAGGAGAATATTTGTGAAATTTGAAAGCAATTGTTTAATATATGTAGTCTACAAATCTTGTGTTTACAATGAGTGGTCTAATAAAGTACTAGTTAACCTGATTATGGCAAAAGACCATGATTAATCATACATCAAGCTATCAATAAGTCATTCAAAAGCCATAGCACCTATTATGTACTTCTGTTTGTTTTGAGAATCAGATTTAGAGTCTAAGTAATTTTGTTCATAAACCTCTCCTAAAAGAAAGATATTAAAATTAAGACAATCAAAATAATTACTGCATTATTTATATGATGCAGCATAACCTTTATACTCATTCAGTTCAGTTCAGTTCAGTTCAGTTGCTCAGTCGTGTCCGACTCTTTGCGACCCCATGAATCGCAGCACGCCAGGCCTCCCTGTTCATCACCATCTCTCGGAGTTCACTCAGACTCACATCCATTGAGTCAGTGATGCCATCCAGCCATCTCATCCTCGGTCATCCCCTTCTTCTCCTGCCCCCAATCCCTCCCAGCATCAGAGTCTTTTCCAATGAGTCAACTCTTCGCATGAGGTGGCCAAAGTACTGGAGTTTCAGCTTTAGCATCATTCCTTCCAAAGAAATCCCAGGGTCGATCTGTCTGTTGTTCCATGTCCAGTCCTAACTGTTGCTTCCTGACCTGCATACAGATTTCTCAAGAGGCAGGTTAGGTGGTCTGGTATTCCCATCTCTTTCATGATATCTGGGTTTCCCATCTAAACAGAGACATAAAATATTTGGCAGGATTCGAAGACAAGCTATGCAAATTCTTGAGATTAAAGGACCTACTCGGCACATATGAAAATAGGTCAGGAGAAATGAGCTTATTTAATAGTTGAACAAGCAATTTAGGAAAGATAACAGTAACCACCAAAATCAAAAAGGATCATATATAGAGGCTATAACCACTTGTTCTTGCCTTCTACTAAGGATATAAATATATTTAAAGACTAGAGAGGGAATTTACATAACATGCAAAGCACAGTGCTCTCCAAAAGCTTCCAAAAAACTTTCAAATTGTTTGGGATATTGTGAAATCTTTTTCCTGCTTTAGAGATGAACAAATATCAGGGCACCTTCTTTGCAAGTTGATTTAGACCTAAGATTAGCAGTAAGTTAAACTACCCAGCTTCATTTTAGGCCTCTGATTCTAATAGTATTTAGGAGTTTTTTCCTGCTTCCTGACTACTGCTTTTCTAGATTTTATGGAATTGCTCCTCTTATTTTTTTTTTTTCAGTAGGAAGATGCTTTTTTGACACTCTCTTTTCAGCTGCCTGGGGTCTTTATTAAGATAGCAAAAAAAAAATGTTCTTGGTCTCACTGACTTTTTTTTTTTAACAAGATTTATTTTTTACAAAAATAAATACCAGTACCTATATTTGTGCTTGTCAACTTCAAAAAGTAGTCACAAACTAAAATTTGAGAGTTATGTTTTATTTGGAGAGATATTTTTTAGGACTTTAAGCCCAAGATACAGTATCTCAAGCAACCCTGAAAGAACTGCTCTGAGGAGTCAGGGGGAGGCATGCTGAGTCATTTCAGTCATGTCTGACTCTTTGTGGCTCCAGGGGGAGGAGTCATACAGAAATTTGCAGAAGGAGCAGGTAGTCTGAATATCAAGATTAAAACCAGACATCTCAAGTAAAGGAATTTAGTGCTTTTCTATGTTTGGAAATATACAAGAGCCTGAGCTTACTGAAGTCATTCCTTTCATATGCATCTCAGCTATCTGGGGCAAGCATCCTGTTATCGATTTTTCATATTTTTAGTTCATCACTCACCATAGTAAGTGGTGGCAGCTCCTGGTGGCAGCTTGATGGCTGCCAGATAGCAGGCATTGTTCTCAGAAATTCACATTTAAAAGGCCAGAATCCCTGATGCCTGTGACATCCTTGTTTATTGATATGGCAAAAAGTACTCCATTTCACACACTCAAAATTATTTTTATGTGTTTTTTTTTGTGTTTTTGTGACTGTGCCATGTAGCATGCAGGGTCTTAGTTCCCAGATCAGGGACCAAACCCATGCCCTTTGCATTGGGGGGGGGGGGGGGGGGCGGACG
>SJYT01050324.1:21766-52453 GCA_006410635.1 Cephalophus harveyi | reverse complement strand
TTTTTTTTTTTTGGGGGGGGGGAGGGGGGGGGGGGGGGGGGGGGGGGGGGGGGGGGGGCAGAGGCTTAACCACAGGACCACCACGGAAGTCCTCAAAATCGTTATTCATGGGGTTTATTGTAGCAGGATCCAGAAAATAGCTGCCTCTATATTTTAATTCTCAGGCAAAAATTTCACGTAAAAGGAAAATGATGAATTTATGTAAATTTGTTAAAATATTGAAAAAAACCCCAACTACTGCAGAGTTGTAATTTCTTTAACTGTTTTAATAAGACATCTGCCTGTGGAAGCCAATCACATTAGAAGAAAAGCTGTCTTTCACCATTCCTTTTGTTTACCTCTTTAGATTTTCTTTCTAAGATGTAACTTGAAAATGTCATTGGTGAATGATGTATTTTTGTTCACAGAAATAGAACTCAGTAGCTGTTTTTCAGCCAGAGGGAATGGTAATGTTCTTGACAATTGTTCTAAGAGAAGGATCAAGTTTATATCCTTAAAGGATATCTAAAGCAATATTGGATTTACCAAGAAAGGGATTTTAGCCAGGACAAAATGATAGAGCCCTTGGCTTATTATTGTCTTTTCTCCAGTTAGTGTTTTTTCCATATTGTTAAACGTTTTATGTACATGCTTATTAGGTGCTCTCTTGTATTATATAAATGAATAGATTGTGAAACTCCATGTCCCCTCAAATACTCCCTAATTAATTGTTATAGCAACATAATCCCCTATTTAGTTCAAATAGCCCAGTGATTTTTTAAAAATTTGGAAGTGGGTTAGATAACAGGTGGAATGGATTAGTTAATATTTACCAAGCAAGTTATCTGTAAAACCTGAGCCTAAAATGCTAATCTATGCTTTTAAGGCAGACTTATTTTGGGAGAAGTCCTGACATAATAAATACCTCCTATTGTGCTTCTTTTGTGCCCTGGGGTGTTAGGTAGAAGGGTGCTAGAACCTGGGACCAGGACAGGACTAGTAGAAGAAGGTGTAGAAGGTGAGAGGACCATAAAATTGATTGTCTGGACAAATCTGATGAATCTAATATCTGGCTGACAGCATTAACACTTTCCAATTTTACCACTCTGTGCTTCTCTTTCTTGTATGACCAATCTATATTTGTGCTTATTTACCTTGTATTGTATGGACTTCTGTAAAGAAGACTATTCCCAGACAGAAGGCACAGTGTTAGCTATTATTATTTCAAGAACATAGAGTATACCTAGTAGAATCTCTTCTTCCAGTACTCCTGAAAAAATCCCAAATAACCACTGGCCATGAGGATATGGAAGTGTCTGTCAGCATTTGGTGCATTGGTACACATGAAGGACTAGAGTATTGAAAGCAAACTCAACTAGTTTCGGCTGAAGCAGTCTTTCATTTATGGTTAGCCAGCAATCATAAGTGAAGCCCTCAGGACCAAGACCTGCTGCTGCTGCTGCTGCTGCTAAGTCGCTTCAGTCGCACTAGACAAGACATATTTAGGGTAACTATTCTGATGGCAGCACAAATATAACACTTAATTTGAATACCTGTTGTAGAATTTATGGCATGCTGTCCTGTTACTACAGTTATTTAAAAGCTAGACTGTGAGCTGATGGAAAGCAGCAATGGTGTTTTACTAATTACTGCATTCTTGTAATACTCTAGTAATTGCTTTATTACTAGAGGAAGTTCAATCAATGTTTTCTTACTAGAGGAAGCTCAATGTTTTCTGAATTGAATTGAATATATTATGATATTTTCTGACTCTTAGCTCCAAATAACTTATATAAAATAAATGATAATGGTGTTTGGTGCATCTATTACAAAAGAATCTAAATCTAACCACAGGGAATGTACAGAATAAAGATGCTGGTTGAGTCTTTCTTAAAGATACAGCAAGTGAGACTAAGAGAAGTTTCTTTTCAAAAGGCAAAACGAAACAAGAACTCTCTTCTTTCTCCCTTGTGAATGTAAAAATGTGTGTAATTCTCTGGTGAATGGACAAAAAATTTGGTGTCTGCCGGGGACCAGCCCCGGTGGATCCAGGGTGATTCGAAGGTGGGGACGGAGTTGGCGTTCTTGGAAAAAACTTAATTAATTACAGATATATAGAGAGATTAGAAACGGATAGTGTAGTAGGAAAATTAGTGGAGAAAAAGAGGCTGAATAACTTGGTTTATGTGGAATAGCATCCATGCTCCAGATGGGAATTCAGCCAGAAAAACGGGGAGCAAGAAAGAACGACATGGGGGAGACAGTTTTTCCAATAACTGATCCCATTTCTTTATTTTTTTCGGTTTGCTTATATACCTTTTTTTACACATAGGAATGAATACAGAGTCACGTGGGGGTCAGTAGTCCTGACCTTTATCAAAATCAGGTGCTTTACATAAATGTATAAAAAAAGTCTTAGGGGTTTTTACATCATCTTCTAGCCATGAGGCTTGCTAATATTTATGACCCTTTCTTTCTGATAACCAAAAAATGTATTGTTTCCAAGGGTGTTTTTTCTTAAACCAGGCACTACCCTCCAACTAAAGTTGCATTCCTATAGGATGAGGGTGTAGAGAGTTACAATCAAGAAAGGAATTTATTTAACCCAAGGTTAACATGATTAATCTTAAAGGTTAATACTTATTTCTCCTATATGCTAGTTATATTTATTATAAAGGCAGGGAATATGGAGATTTAGCAGCAAACATCAGCCCAACAAATGAAAATCCTTTCACCAATGCTCCCCTTAAGATCTATTTNAAAGGAATTTATTTAACCCAAGGTTAACATGATTAATCTTAAAGGTTAATACTTATTTCTCCTATATGCTAGTTATATTCATTATAAGAGCAGGGAATATCGAGATTTAGCAGCAAACATCAGCCCAACAAATGAAAATCCTTTCACCAATGCTCCCCTTAAGATCTATTTAGTCTTAAGATAGTGATAAAGTTACATTTTTACATAGCAAGGACACAGTGATTTATATCAAAAGAGAAAATTCATTAACTCAAAAAGTCTAGTATTGCCAACCTTAAAAACTACTATATTTCCTTTTCTATATTCCAAATACATTGATTAATATATTCCCAGGTGCCTAAGGATATGGAGGCCTGGCGGCAATCATTGACTCAACAAGAAGAAAAGCCCTATGCTAATTAAGACTTTCAAAATACTCTAAAACTCTCTGTGCTGTTTATGGTTGAGAGGTTGTCACACAAGCTAGTCTGTCAGCAGAGAGGTTTGACCTGAGACACTCTTGTCCCACCCAGGGCAGGGAATTAGCAGCAATTATTGACACAACAAATGAAAAAACCCTTCACCAATATAATTCCTAACCAACCCACTATACTAATAATTTCTTACTTCCCAAAAGAATTTGCCTTTAGTAAGTCTAAAACATCTCATGCCTCTCACAGTTGGGGGGTTGTAAACAATCACATGTGGCCAGACGAACCTATACAGGCAGGCTAGATAACCTTCAGAGGAGTTGTAAGTTGAAACACTCTTGTCACATCCAGGAATTTTTATTGCCTTGGAGCTGCACGTTTACTCCTTCTCCGAGAGAAATGGTTATGGGGGAGAGCCCCCCGTAAAGTCATAGATGCAGGTGAGAGCATAAAACAGACTCTGGTTTTGGGGTTAGATGCTCGGGAACAGGGGATTTCCTGAGGCTTGATCACGCCTTTGCGTATGCCAAGCTTCCTTCCTCATGACCTTTGCCATGGGCGGAGTTCCTCACGCTGGCCCCCGGCAGGTGTCATCATTTCCCATTATTCCTTTTAATATAAAGCAAGTCAATGAGTAAACTTTATATATTACATTCTGAAACTTTAAAAACAGTTTTTAAAAAGCTTTAATTTTTAAGAAAGTCTCTCTTTACCCAACATGCTCCCTGATTTATCTCATTAACTTTTCAAAATGGAGACAGAGAATTATGCCAGTCACCTCAAAATCAAAACATATTTTGGTTTTTTAATAGTTTTTTGGAGAGCAGAGAAAAGAAATAAGATAATTAATTGTGAATGTTTACATTTGGAGTGAAAATAAAATATTTCATAAACAACACAGTATATCCTACACAATCATGTTTCAAGTCTTCAAGCAATTCTCTTCAACAGAGATGAAAGCATGTATTACAAACATAATTATGTTCAAGTGTAAATTTGACAAAAATAACCTTTATTTCCTTTTACATTGAATAGCTGGAAACATACCAAATAAAAATTTGTTCATTTCTGATAGAGGAGGATTAAGTGTTAATTTACTTGTTTCAATCTATTCATCTCTGAATTCTTTTTTAGGGTCATCAACCATAACTATTCTGCTTTTTTGGGTTCTCCTCCATCAAAAGAGCTCCTATTATTTTTTCCCTATTTCTTCTAATAAAATTGTTGTAGCCACACGTTTTGGGAAACAAACTCACTTAGAAGGACAATGCAGATAGTGGAATGCAGTTTATTACACCAGTGGGCCCAAGCCAGAGCCTCCTCTTAGCCAAGGACCCTGACCAGTTTTTGTGAAAACCTTATATACCCTAAGTGTACATGCTCAAACCCACCTCTCCAAATTCTCTGAAACTAGTCTGAACAAAGGAAAAGAAAGATACAAACAAAGTTAACCCATGACTCGTATGCCTTAAGCCTAGGTAGTTAACAGTAGACAATTATCAATAAGCCTGTGGTCATACCCCAATAAGCATAATAGAATTTGTGATTCTACTCAGTTACACAGATAATTAGGATATTCTTTTAGGCAATGGAGAGTCTGGGTACGAGCCCTGGAGCTCTGCCATTGGGGGATCTGATTTCCAGTTGGTATGTTGTTTCCATAGATACTGGACATATAGCTCAAAGTCCACAGTCCAGCCCAAGATGGAGTCCTACTTTCAAGATGGAGTTCCTGCTTTCAAGATGGAGTTCCTGCTTTCAAGATGGAGCCTTTTCTGTCTGTTTCCTTCTTCAAAATTAGATCACATCATAAGGTATACAGAAGTAGAAATGTAATGCATGAATTTATATGTTATACATCAATGTTATCTCAATAAAAACAAATTAAAACAAAAAATAAATTAAATAAATATATTTGCTTATAAATAAATGTAACAAGTATATTGCATAAAAGTCTGTACTTACTAGCTCTGTGGTCTTAGGTAAGTTATTTGACTTCTTTGATCTTCAGTTTCATCAACTGTAACATGAAGCTAATGCTTTTTTTGTAGTAGTTATTTGGATTAAATAATATTAGAAATACTTAGCAACTAGAAACATAATGATGTTTAATAAATGTTATGGTCCTTCAAATTTTACATTTTACTTAAACTTCTTTATTATTTTTCTAACATAATTTGGCTTAACCAGGTGAAAAACATAATAGCAAATTCAATGTGGCCAACTTTCCTCTCTTAGAAGCATATCTTCAGAATTGAGAGGAATAATTTAGAGCAGCCATTCAATGACATTTCAAGGCACAGCATATTCTATATCAAGAGACACAAAGCTCAGGTAAAAATCTATCTGAGCAGAACAGAGAAAATGGAAGTCAATCTGCAAATTTTGCTCTTGGCTACTTTTCACTTACTGTTCCTCATCGTCCTTTTCCCCATATCTCTGTTTTATTTTCCTGAATTTTTACATTATGAAAGAATGTTTCTTCAGTATGAGGGTTTTCATGAAAACTACAGAAAAGAAGGGAAGTTACTATGACTTAAGAAGAAAGATGGAACTTATCTTTCTAAGATTGGTGGATATGTTAAATATCAAATCAACTCTTCAACATTAGGGCTAATATTAGAAAAGAGATGGCATGGATAAAAAAATATTCAGGTATTCTATATTTATAGTTGAGAATTTTCATCACCTTCTTTACCAAAGATTTCCCCAAGAATTTGTGGCAAAGTGTCTCCTTTTCCCTGGATTTCTTTTCCAGTAGATGTTATTGCTGTTCTCATCAAAGTCACCAGTGTTCTCCTAATTGATTCTCCCCTGGCAGCAGAGTTAAAATTCTCTCTCACTGCCCTAGTACTTGGTATATATCTGATATGAATTTGCCTCTTTGTTGGACCATTGTTTATTTATATCTCTCACTAAATTATGAACTCCTTGAGTATAAGAGTTATTACATTTTATCCATCTTTGTAATCCTAGTATAATTCCTGGAACATAGTGGGCACATCCTAAATGAGTAGTAAGTGGTAGGAGTTAAGTCTTGTGTCTGCTTCTTATTTATAACCCATTTTCTAGGCATGACTAAATTGCCTCAGGAAAGTAGAGATGACCTGTTGAAAACAGGATTTTTTTAAAGGTGAATCTTGAAGTATACAGAACTGAAGCCAAAGAGGAACAGAGACAGTCTATAATCAGTTTGAATCAATTGAATCTTATGTCACATCAAAATTATGCTCAACTGCATCTTATTTATCCATTCCTCTGCTGATGGACATTTAGGTTGCTTCCACATCTTGGCTATTGTAAATAATGCTGTAATGAACATTGGAAGTCATGTGTCTTTTGGAATTATGGTTTTCTCTGGGTATATGCCCAGAAGTGAGATTGCTGGATCATATGGTAGTTCTGTTTTAGTTTTTTAAAGAACCTCCATGCTGTTCTCCATAGTGGTTGTGCAAATTTACATTCCAACAAACAGTGTAAGAGATTCCTTTTCTCCACACCCTCTCCAGCATTTATTATTTATAGATTTTTTTTTTAAATTTTTATGAAAGCCATTCTGGTCAGTGTGAGGTGGTACCACATTGTAGTTTTGGTTTGCAATTCTCTAAAAATTACTGACATTGGACATCTTTTCATGTGCTTTTTGGCCATCTGTATGTCTTCCTTGGAGAAATGTCTATTTAGATCATCTGCCTGTTTTTGATTGGGTTGTTTGGCTTTTGTGTTTTGTTTTGTTATTTTGGTTTTTAAACTCCATGAGCTGTTTTTTATTCAGCCAAAATAAAGAATAAAATAATGCTGTCTGCAGCAACATGGATGGACCTAGAAATTGTCATACTGAGTGAAGTAAGTCAGAAAGAGAAGGACAATTATCGTATGCCATCACTTACATGCTGTGCTGTGCTTAGTCGCTCAGTCATGTCCGACTCTTTGCAACCCCATTGATTGTATCCCACCATGTTCCTCTGTCCATGAGATTCTCCAGGCAAGAACAATGGAGGGGATTACCATTTCTTTCTCCAAAGGATCTTTTCAACCCAGGAATTGAACAGTTACAGATGTAGAAAACAATCTTATGGTTATCAGTGGATAAAGGGGTGGAGGGGTAAATTGGGAGGTTGGGATTCACATATGTGCATGTGTGCTAAGTAGCTTCAGTTGTGTCTGACTCTTGGTGACCCTATGGACTCTAGCTCACCAGGCTCCTCTGTCCATGGGATTCTCCAGGCAAGAATACTGGAGTGGGTTGCCATGCCCTTCTCCAAGGGATCTTCCTGATCCAGGTATCGAATCTGTGTCTCCTGAGTTGGCAGACAGGTTCTTTACCACTAGAGTCACCTAGGAAGCTGCAGGATTGACATATACATGCTACTATATATGTAATTACCCCACTCCAGTACTCTTGCCTGGAAAATCCCATGGACGGAGCAGCCTGGAAGGCTGCAGTCCATGGGGTCGCTGAGGGTCGGACACAACTGAGCGACTTCACTTTCACTTTTCACTTTCATGCACTGGAGAAGGAAATGGCAACAGACTCCAGTGTTCTTGCCTGGAGAATCACAGGGATGGGGCGGCCTGGTGGGCTGCCATCTATGGGGTCACACAGAGTTGGACACGACTGAAGCGACTTCAGTTCAGTTCAGTCTCTCAGTCATATCCGACTCTTTGCAACCCCATGAATCGCAGCATACCGGGCCTCCCTGTCCATCACCAACTCCCAGAGTTCACTCAGATTCCTGCCCAACGAGTCAGTGATGCCATCCAGCCATCTCATCCTCTGTCATCCCCTTCTCCTCCTTCCCCCAATCCCTCCCAGCATCAGAGTCTTNTAACACATATATATGGAATTTAGAAAAATGGTAAAGATAACCCTGTATGCGAAACAGCAAAAGAGACACAGATGTATAAAACAGTCTTTTGGACTCTGTGGGAGAGGGAGAGGGTGGGATGATTTGGGAGAATGGCATTGAAACATGTATAATATCATATAAGAAACGAATCGCCAGTCTAGACTCAATGCAGGATACAGGATGCTTGGGGCTAGTGCACTGGGATGACCCAGAGGTGGGAGGGGGGTTCAGGATGGGGAATATGTGCACACCCATCGTGGATTCATATTGATGTATGGCAAAACCAATACAGTATTGTAAAGTAAAATAAAATAAATAAATAAATAAATAAATAATTTTCAAAAATAAATAAAATAAAAGCTGAGCAATATTCCATTATATATAAGATCTTATTAATCCAATTGTCTGTTGATGGGCATTTGGGTTGCTTTCATGTTTTATTTATTGTAAATAGTGCTGCTATGAACATTGGGATTCGTGTATCTTTTCAGATTAGTATTTTTGTTTTTTTCAGAATATATGACCAGTAGTGGAAATGCTGGAGCATATGGTAGTTCTATTTTCAGGTTTTTTTTTCAGGATCCTCCATACTGTTTTTCTCAGTGGTTGTGCCAATTTATGATGCCACCAGCAGTGTATAAGGGCTTTCTTTTCTCCACTTTTTCTCTTACATTTGTTATTTATAGATAGCCATTCTGACAGGTGTGAGGTCATATCTCATTGATATACAAATAACTAACAGGGACATCAAAAGCTGCTCAACACTGCCAATTATTACCGCCATTTATAAAGTGTTTTCTCTTTTGGTGTGGGGTTTGTTTATGATATAGTTTATGCTTTAAAAGGTTAAAATCTACTTTTACAGCAGTGGAGACACAATTTTATCAACTCAGATATGAAGAAAATGCATAATTTTGTTTTTTAAAGTACAATATATTTTAATTTAGTTCATGCCCCATTCTGACATAGGAAAAGAAATTTAGCCTCCATAAATGTACAGTTCTTGTCCTATTAATAAGTGACAGATAAGATGGAATGGGAAGGTGGTTCTTCCTATGTCCAACTTTTGATGGCTAGTAGGATGAGTGTGCAGATGGTGACTGCAGCCATGAAATTAAAAGACGCTTACTCCTTGGAGGGAAAGTTATGACCAACATAGGTCACATATTCAAAAGCAGAAACATTACTTTGCCAACAAAGGTCCGTCTAGTCAAGGCTATGGTTTTTCCTGTGGTCATGTATGGATGTGAGAGTTGGACTGTGAAGAAAGCTGAAGGCCGAAGAATTATGCTTCTGAACTGTGGTGTTGGAGAAGACTCTTGAGAGTCCCTTGGACTGCAAGGAGATCCAACCAGTCCATTCTGAAGGAGATCAGCCCTGGGATTTCTTTGGAAGGAATGATGCTAAAGCTGAAACTCCAGTACTTTGGCCACCTCATGCGAAGAGTTGACCCATTGGAAAAGACTCTGATGCTGGGAGGGATTGGGGGCAGGAGGAAAAGGGGCCAACAGAGGATGAGATGGCTGGATGGCATCACTGACTCGATGGACAGGAATCTGAGTGAACTCTGGGAGTTGGTGATGGACAGGGAGGCCTGGCGTGCTGTGATTCATGGGGTCGCAAAGAGTCGGACAAGACTGAGCAACTGAACTGAACTGAACTGGGGATGAGTGTGAAGGAGAGCTGTATCTTACTTTCAATAGCAGGTCCCACAAGGATATCTCCTGAGATGTATGTCATCTCTTCTGATTCTCTGTCATCAATCCATGCACACTCTTCTATTGCCTGACCTCTTCACATTTCATCACTATCACACTTGAGGTCATGGGAGTCTCTGCAAGGCTGTTTTAATTCTTGTTTCTTCATATGTGATCCTGCCTCTTTGCTCTCAGGGATCTTTCCAGCAAGAGGATGCAGGTCCTCTCTCTCCCTCTTTCCCACTCTCTGAGATCTATTAATATATATATAGTTGCAGGTATTCTCCCAGGTCTGTCTTCTTACTTCTGGCTCATGGGAAACTTTTCTTCATTTAGGGGACTCTCTTCTGCTCTATGGCTGCTCCCTACAAGCTTAAAAATACTTAGAGACATTTTCTCTTTCACAGTGGTGTGAACTTTTTGATTTAAAAGTAAATACCAAGAGGACCCTTGTTAGCGACTTCACCTACCTTGCTTCAATAAAATAAAACACACTTGACTGGTTGGATGTAAGTGAAGCCCACCAGGAGGAAAAAAAGGAGTGACAATCAATTAAGTAAACAACAGCAACAGCACTGAACTGCCGCAATTTATTTTATGGCTATTTCATATCTTTCCCCTTCCACCAATTACCTAAAATCTCCTTGCTCTGATAATTTCCGTCATCTCTCTGTCATTCCTTCCTCATCTTAGCTGCTCTCACTAGTTCTTGCCAGTGGACTCAAGACATATACCTTGATGGACAGCTTACTGTCTGTCAAATTTTACTTCAAGTCTTATGTCACATAAAATCATGAAACTGGTTATTTTTTGTGATTTTTAAAAGAGTTTTATTATGTCTGGCTTTTAACTTTGTTTTCTCTGGTTGGCCTGGGGATCAATAAATTGGAACAACATTTTTCTGGCAGGCTGTGAAGTTGTCATTAGAGTAATAAAGTGATGGCCATATTTAGCTTCCTAGATAGATCTGTCAAAATATATCAACTCTTCTAGAGCTTAGCAAAAATAGCCATATCCTAACTAGTCCTTCAACAAGCCTATTTTCAAATGGATTGTTGATAGCTGCTCAGAAATAATAATTGTGCTAAGTAATTTTTCTAAGAAGCAGAACGTAAAGATTTTAAAGTTCTAATTTCTGTTTGACAAATAAAATGACTAATAGTCCTGCTAAAATAACTTTGAAATCCATGGGGTTATTCTTGTTTAAAGCAAAACAAAAATGAGAAGAATGATGCAGGCTTACTTTGCAGCCATTTCAGATAAGTGAGGAAAAAGTGCTATAATAAATATTGGGTTTACTTTTTAAATTTCTTTACACAATATCATTAAGTAATCATTTTTATCCGTTTATGTTTTCAGACCAGTTGTCAACACTGTTTTAGCCTTAAAAGGTTAAGAAATATTTTTATGTTCTGTTTCAGTGTTCTTTAAAATAGTATGTTCTGTAAAAATCTGCAATATATTGCACATGCCATGAGACAAATGAAACTGAAGAAATGTTGATCACTTTTCTAGAGTGAAAAAGCAAAGTAAATAGTAGGAGGAAGTAAGAGAGCTTAAAGCTTTTGGAAAGTCTTAATGGGATGCTTCTGATGCCAAAGCCATTTAGGGAGTGGGGACTTTTGGAAGGTAGAGTATTCCATTTCTCTAGAATTTGCTCTTCATGCTAGGATCCCGTTGAGGAAGGTTTTAGGAAAACTGAGTGGAAGATTTATATTTTTGCTTATGTGGCACTTTAGGCCCCTAATTGATCCTTTTGCTGAAAAATTCTCAAAAATATGAATAAAATAATTTCAATAATCATAAAAGAATTGGTGATCTTGCAAGGAAGTGAGTAATTTTTTGTATCAGAGAAACTAATGAAAGTAAGATCTAAGAAAGGATAGTTGAGGACAGAAGCTTATTTTTTACCTTGAAAGCATTTGCTGAACATTGCTCAATTGAGTTTTGCTTTTCATGGCCTCACTGGCTGCCTGATAAGTGAGATGAAATAGAGAGTTGAACCAAGCTGGCGAGTTTAATAGAATAATTCCTCTCTTATGATTGAGATTCCACAGATTACAACCTCAGCATAAGGGTGAACTAGAAACAAATCAAACACTTGTTTCTTCATTTTGTGACAAGAAAAAGTAAGTACTTTGAAGCTGGTGCTAAGTAGAAGTCAGGAAAATAAAAGCACTAAGAATTTATATAAGCTTCACCTTGTATTCAGCCTGAATTAAATTTCTTGTGCAGTCTAAACTCAAAGTTATCCGGGAACAGCACTTGTTGTTGTTAAGTCACTCAGACATGTCCTACCCTTTGTGACCTCATGGACAACAGCATACCAGGCTTCCCTGTCCCTCATTATTTCCCCTAGTTTGCTCAAACTCATGTCCATTCAGTCAGTGATGCCATCCAACCATCTCATCTCTTGTTGTTCCCTTCTCCTCTTGCCCTCAATCTTTCCCAAAATCACGGTCTCTTCCAATGAGTTGGTTCTTCGCATCAGGTGGCCAAAATTTTGGAGCTTCAGCTTCAGCATCAATACTTCCAATGAATATTCAAGAATGATTTCCTTTAAGATTCACTGGTTTGTTCTCCTTCCTGTCCAAGCGATTCTCAAGGTCATACCTGAATGGTCTAGTGGTTTTCCCCGCTTTCTCAAGTTAAGTCTGAATTTGGTAATAATGAGTTTATGATCTGAGCTACAATTAAATTCCAGTCTTGTTTTTCCTTAACGTATACAGCTTCTCCATCTTTGGCTGTAAAGAACATAATCAACCTGATTTCAGTGTTGGCCATCTGGTGATGTCCATATATACAGTCTTCTCTTGTGTTGTTGGAAGAGGGTGTTTGCTATGACCAGTGTGTTCTCTTGGCAAAACTCTATTAGCATTTGCCCTGCTTCATTCCGTATTCCAAGGCCAAATTTGCCTGTTACTCCAGGTATTTCTTGACTTGCTACTTTTGCATTCCAGTCCCCTATAAAGAGAAGGACATCTTTTTTGGGTGTTAGTTTTAAAAGGTTTTGTAGGTCTTCAGAGAACCGTTCAACTTCAGCTTCTTCAGTGTTACTGGTTGGGGCATACACTTGGATTACCGTGATAATGAATGATTTGCCTTGGAAACGAACAGGGATCATTCTGTTTTGGGGGGATTGCATCCAAGTAATGCATTTGAGACTCTTCTGTTGACTATGATGGCTACTCCATTTCTTCTAAGGGATTCCTGCCCATAGTAGTAGATACAATGATTATCTGAATTAAATTCACCCATTCCAGTCCATTTTAGTTTGCTGATACCTAAAATGTTGACGTTCACTCTTGCCATCACCTATTTGACCACTTCCAATTTGCCTTGATTCATGGACCTAGCATTCCAGGCTCCTATGCAATATTGCTTGTTACAGCATCAGACTTTGCTTCTATCACCAGTCACATCCACAACTGGGTGTTGTTTTTGCTTTGGCTCCATCCCTTCATCCTTTCTGGAGTTATTTCTCCACTGATCTCCAGTAGCATATTTGGGCACCTACTGACCTGGGGGGGTTTATCTTTCAGTGTCCTATCTTTTTGTCTTTTCATACTGTAAATGGGGTTCTCAAGACAAGAATACTGTAGTGGTTTGCCATTCCCTTCTCCAGTGGACCACATTCTGTCAGACCTCTCTATCATGACCCTTCATCTTGGGTGGCCCCACATGGCATGGCTTAGTTTCATTGAGTTAGACAAGGCTGTGGCCCATGTGATCAGATTGGCTAGTTTTCTGTGATTGTGGTTTCAGTCTGTCTGCCCTCTGATGCCCTCTCTCAGTGCCTAATGTCTTACTTGGGTTTCTCTTACCTTGGACATTGGGTATCTCTTCACGGCTGCTCCAGCAAAGCACAGCTGCTGTTCCTTACCTTGGACATGGGGTATCTCCTCACAGCCGCAGCTCCTAACCTTGGACATGGAATAACTCCCCTCGGACGCCACTCCTGACCTTGGACGTGGGGTAGCTCCTCTCAGCCCCTCCTGTGCTTCATATAGGCTGTCACTGATGTACTCTGCATAGAAGTTAAATAAGCAGGGTGACAATATACAGCCTTGACGTACTCCTTTCCTAATTTGGAGTCAGTCCCTTGTTCTATGCCTAGTTCTAACTTTTGCTTCTTGAACTGCATACAGATTTCTCAGGGGATAGGTATGGTGGTCTGGTATTCCCATTTTTGAAGAATTACCCAAATTTTGTGTGAAACACACAGTCAAAGGCTTTGGCATAATCAATGAAGGAGAAGTAGATATTTTTTCTGGAACTCTCTTGCCTTCTCTATGATCCAACAGATGTTGGAAATCTGCTCTCTGGTTCCTCTGCCTTTTCTAAATCCAGCTGGAACAAGTGGAAGTTCTCAGTTCAGGTCTGTTGAAGCCAAGATTGGAGTATTTTAAGCATTTCTTTGCTAACATGTGAGATGAGTGTAATTTCAGTAGTCTAAACATTCTTTGGTATTGCCTTTCTTTGGGATTGGTATGAAAACTGACTTTGCAAGTCCAGTGTCCTCTTTTGAGTTTTCCAAATTTGCTGGCATATGGAATGCAGCACTTTCACAGCATCATCTTTTAGGATTTGAAATAGCTCAACTGGAATTCCATCACCTCCACTAGCTTTGACCATAGCGTTGCTTCCTAAGACCTTCTTGATTTTGCATTCCAGGATGTTTAGCTCTAGGTGAGTGGTCATACTATCATGGTTATCTATGTCATTAAACTTTTTTTTGTATAGTTCTATGTATTCTTGCCACCTCTTCTTAGTATCTTCTGTTTCTGTTAGGTTCATAAAGTTTCTGTCCTTTATTGTGCCCATATTTGCATGAAATGTTCCCTTGCTATGTATAATTTTCTTGAAGAGATCTCTAGTCTTTTTCATTCTATTATTTTCCTCTATTTTTTTGCATTGATCACTGAGGAAGGCTTTCTAATCTTTCCTCACTATTCTTTGGAACTCTGCATTCAGATGGATATATCTCTCCTTTTCTCCTTTACCTTTAGCTTCCCTTCTTTTCTCAGCTCTTTGTAAGGTTTTTTCAGACAACCATTTTGACATTTTTCATTTCTTTTTCTGATGGATGATCTTGATCACTGCCTCCTGTACAATGTCATGAACCTCTGTCCACAGTTCTTCAGGCACTCTGTCTATCAGTTCTAATCCCTTGAAACTATTTGTCACTTCCACTGTATAATCATAAGGGATTTGATTTAGATGATACCTGAAAAGTCTTATTCAAATACCTGAATAGCCTTACTGCAAAATACAGATTTAGATTGAAGAAAGTCATTAAAACTACTAAGCCATTCAGATATGTCCTAAGTCAAACCCCTTATGATTATACAGTAAAAGTAACAAATAGATTCAAAGGAATAGATCCAATAGACAGAGTGCCTGAAGAACTATGGATGAAAGTTCATAACACTGTAGGGTTCGGTTCAGTTTAGTTCAGTCACCAGTCATATCCGACTCTTTGAAATGCCATGGACTGCAGCATGCCAGACTTCCCTGTCTATCATCAAATCTGGAGTTTACTCAAACTCATGTCCATTGAGTTGGTGATACCATCCAACCATCTCATCCTGTGTCATCCCCTTCTCCTCCAACCTTCACTCATTCCCAGCATCAGAGTCATTTCCAATGATTCCGTTCTTTGCACCAGGTGGCCAAAGTATTGGAGTTTAAGCTTAAACATCTGTCCTTCCAACGAATATATATTCAGCACTGATTGCCTTTAGGATGCACTGGTTGGATCTCTTTGCAGTCCAAGGGACTCTCAAGAGTCACCTCAAATACCACAGTTCAAAAGCATCAATTCTTCAGACCTCAGTTTTCTTTATTGTCCAGCTCTCACATCCATACATATCTGCTGGAAAACCTATAGCCTTGACTAGATGGAGTGTGTTGGCAAATAATGTCTCTGCTTTTTAATACGCTGTCTAGGTTGGTCATAACTTTTCTTCCAAGGAGCAGGTGTCTTTAATTTCATGGCTGCAGTCACCAAATGCAGTGATTTTGGAGCCCCCCAAAATAAAGTCTGACACTGTTTCCACATCTATTTGCCATGAAGTGATTGGGCCGGATGCCATGATCCTAGTTTTCTGAATGTTGAGCTTTAAGCCAGATTTTTCACTCTCCTCTTTCACTTTCATCAAGAGGCTTTTGAGTTCTTCTTTACTTTCTGCCATAAGGGTGGTGTCATCTGCATATCTGAGGTTATTGATATTTCTCCCAGCAATTTTGATTCCAGCTTGTGCTTCTCCCAGCCCAGTGTTTCTCATGATGCTCTGCACATAAGTTAAATAAGCAGGGTGACAATATACAGCCTTGACATACTCTTTTTCCTATTTGGAGCCAGTCTGTTGTTCCATGACCTGTTCTAACTGTTGCTTCCTGGCCTGCATACAGATTTCTCAAGAGGCAGATCAGGTGGTCTGGTATTCCCATCTCTTTCAGAATTTTCCACAGTTTGTGGTGATCCATGTAGTCCCTGGGAAATAGATGGGGAAACAGTGGAAACAGTGTCAGACTATATTTTTTTGGGCTCCAAAGTCACAGCAGATGGTGACTGCAGTCATGAAATTAAAAGGCGCTTACTCCTTGGAAGAAAAGTTATGACCAACCTAGATAGTATATTCAAAAGCAGAGACATTACTTTGCCAACTAAGGTCCATCTAGTCAAGGCTATGGTTTTTCCTGTGGTCATGTATGGATGTGAGAGTTGGACTGTGAAGAAGGCTGAGCGCCGAAGAATTGATGCTTTTGAACTGTGATGTTGGAGAAGACTCTTGAGAGTCCCTTGGACTGCAAGGAGATCCAACCAGTCCATTCTGAAGGAGATCAACCCTGGGATTTCTTTGGAAGGAATAAACGGTATTCTTCTTTCAGCTAAAGCTGAAACTCCAGTACTTTGGCCACCTCATGAGAAGAGTTGACTCATTGGAAAAGATTATGATGCTGGGAGGGATTGGGGGCAGGAGGAGAAGGGGACGACCGAGGATGAGATGGCTGGATGGCATCATGGAGTCGACAGACGTGCATCTAGGTGAACTCTGGGAGATGGTGATGAACAGGGGGGCCTGGTGTGCTGCGATTCATGGGGTTGCAAAGAGTGGGACACGACTGAGCGACTGAACTGAACTGAACTGAATGTAGTCCCTGGTGGCTCAGACGGTAAAGCGTCTGTCTACAATCCGGGAGACCCAGCTTCTATCCCTTGGTCAGGAAGATCCCCTGGAGAAGAAAATGGCAATCCACTCCAGTACTATTGCTTGGAAAATCCCATGGACAGAGGAGCTTGGTAGGCTACAGTCCATGGGGTCGCAAAGAGTCAGACATGACTGAGCAACTTCACTAGTTCACTATGTAGTCAAAGGCTTTGACATAATCAATAAAGCAGAAATAGATATTTGTATGGAACTCTCTTGCTTTTTCGATGTTCCAACAAATGTTGGCAATTTGATCCCTGATTGCTGTGCCTTTTCTAAAACCATCTTGACCATCTGGAAGTTCACAGTTTATGTATTATTGAATCCTTGCTTGGAGAATTTTGAGCATTACTTTACTAGCATGTGAGATGAGTGCAACTGTGTGGTAGTTTGAGCATCCTTTGGAATTGCCTTTCTTAGGGATTGGAATGAAAACTGAACTTTTCCAGTCCTGTGGCTACTGCTCACTTTTCCATATTGAGTGCAGCACTTTCACAGCTTCATCTCTTAGAATTTGAAATAGCTCAACTGGAATTCCACTACCTTTGTTCGTAATGATGCTTCCTAAGGCCCACTTGACTTCACATTCCAGGATGTCTGGCTTTAGGTGAATAATCACACCCTCATGATTATCTGGGTCATCAAGATCTGTTTTGTATAGCTTTTCCATGTAGGCTTGTCACCTCTTCCTAATATCTTCTGCCTTTGTTAGGTCCATAACATTTCTGTTCTTTATTGAGCATATCTTTGCATGAAATTTTCCCTTGGTATCTCTAATTTTCTTGAAGTGCTCTCTAGTCTTTCCCATTCTTGGTTTTCCCCTATTTTTTTGAACTGATCACTGAGGAAGGCTTTCTTATCCCTCCTTGCTGCTCTTTGGAACTCTGCATTCAAATGGGTATATCTTTCCTTTTCTCCTTGCTTTTAACTTTTCTTTTTTTTCACAGCTATTTGTAAGGCCTCCTCAGACAGCCATTTTGCCTTTTTGCATTTCTTTTTCTTGGGGATGGTCTTGATTCCTGTTTCCTGTACAATGTCGTGAACCTCCATCCACAGTTCCTCATACACTTTGTCTATCAAATATAGTCCCTTAAATCTATTTGCCCCTTCCACTGTATAACCTTAAGGCGTTTGATTTAGGTCATACCTGAATGGTCTAGTGGGTTTCCCTACTTTCTTCAATTTAAGTCTGAATATAAAATCACTGCAGATGGTGACTGCAGCCATGAAATTAAAAGACGCTTACTCCTTGGAAGAAAAGTTATGATAGCATATTCTAGATATGCTAGATAGCATAGTCTAGATAGCATATTCAAAAGCAGAGACATTACTTTGCCAACTAAGGTCCATCTAGTAAAGGCTATGGTTTTTCCAGTATTCATGTATGGATGTGAGAGTTGGACTGTGAAGAAGGCTGATTGCCGAAGAATTGATGCTTTTGAACTGTGGTGTTGGAGAAGACTCTTGAGAGTCCCTTGGACTGCAAGGAGATCCAACCAGTCCATTCTGAAGGAGATCAGCCCTGGGATTTCTTTGGAATGATGCTAAAGCTGAAACTCCAGTACTTTGGCTACCTCATGTGAAGAGCCGACCCATTGGAAAAGACTCTGATGCTGGGAGGGATTGGGGGCAGGAGGAGAAGGGGATGACAGAGGATGAGATGGCTGGATGGCATCACTGACTCGATGGACGTGAATCTGAGTGAACTCTGGGAGTTGATGATGGACAGGGAGGCCTGGCGTGCTGCGATTCATGAGGTCACAAAGAGTCGGACACAACTGAGCAACTGAACTGAACTGATGGCCATAAGGAGTTCGTGATCTGAGCCACAATCAGCCACAATCAGCCAGTCTTTTTTTTTTTTTTTTTGCTGACTGTACAGAGCTTCTCCATCTTTGGCTGAAAAGAATATAATCAATCTGATTTCGGTCTTGACCATCTAGTGATGTCCATATGTACAGTCTTCTCTTGTGTTTCAGGGAGAGGGTGTTTGTTATGACCTGTGAGTTCTCTTGGCAAAACTCTGTTAGCCTTTGCCCTGCTTCATTCTGTACTCCAAGGCCAAATTTACCTGTTACTACAGGTGTTTATTGACTTCCTATTTTTGCATTCCAATCCCCTATAATGAAAAGGACATCTTTGGGGGGTGTTAGTTCTAGAAGGTCTTGTAGGTCTTCATAGAACCATTCAACTTCAGCTTCTTCAGTATTACTGTTTGGGTTATAGACTTGGATTACCATGATATTGAATAATTTGCCTTGGAAATGAACAGAGGCCATTCTGTTGTTTATGAGATTGCATCCAAGTATTGCATTTGAGACTCTTTTTTTTAGTATGATGGATACTGCATTTCTTCTAAGGGATTCCTGCCCACAGTAGTAGATATAATGGTCATCTGAGTAAATTCACCCATTCCAGTCCTTTTTAGTTCACTGATTTCTAAAATGTCAGTGTTCACTCTTGCCAACTCCTGTTTGACTACTTCCAATTTGCCTTGATTCATGGACCTAACACTCCAGGTTCCTATGCAATACTGCTCTTTACAGCAATGAACCTGGCTTCGGTCACCAGTCACATCCACAACTGGGTGTTGTTTTTGCTTTGGCTCCATCTCTTCATTCTTTCTGGAGTTATTTCTCCACTGATCTCCAGTAGAATATTGGGCACCTACCTATCTGGGGAGTTCATCTTTCATGTCCTATCTTTTTGCCTTTTCATACTGTTCATGAGCTTCTCAAGGCAAGAATACTGAAGCAGCTTGCCGTTCCCTTCTCCAGTGGACTACCTTTTGTCAGAACTCTCCACCATGACTTGTCTGTCTTAGGTGGCCCTACACTGCATGGCTCATAGTTTCATTGAATTAGATAAGACTGTGGTCCATGTGATTTGATTGATTAGTTTTCTGTTGTGGTGGTTTTCTGTCTGTCCACCCTCCACCGGAGAATGATAAGAGGCTTGTGCAAGCTTCCTGATGGGAGAGACTGACTGAGGAGGAACTGGGTCTTGTTCTGATGGGCAGGGCCATTCTCAGCAAATCTTTAATCCATTTTTCTGTTGATGGGTGGAGGTGTGTTCCCTCCCTGCTATTTACCTGGGGCCAAACTATGGTGGATTAATGAAGATAATGGTGACCTCCTTCAAAAGATCCCATGCATGTACTGTTACTCTTGTTTCTCCCAACCCTGCAGTAGGCCACCACTGACCCATGCCTCTGTTGGAGACTCCATGATACTCACAGGCAAGTCTGGATCAGTCCGTTGTGGGGTCACTGCTCCTTTCTCCTGGTTTGTAGTGCACACAACATTCTCTACAGGTAGCAGTGACCAAAACCTTCCCCAGAAAAGAAATGTCAGGATGCAAAATGGTTGTCTGAGGAGGCCTTTCAAATAGCTGAGAAAGAAGAGAAGGGAAAGGCAAAAGAGAAAGGGAAGGATATACCCAACTGAATGCAGAGTTCCAGAGAATAGCAAGGAGAGATTTTAAAAAAGCTTTCTTAGGTGAACAATGCAAAGAAATAGAGGAAAACAATAGAATGGGAAAGAATAGAGATATCTTCAAGAAAATTGGAGCTACTAAGGTAACATTTCATGCAAAGATGGGCACAATAAAGGATAGAAATCACAAGGACTTAACAGAAGCAGAAGAGATTAAGAGGTGGCAAGAATACACAGAAATATACAAGAAGGTCTTAATGACCTGGATAACCATGATGATATGGTCACTCACTTAGAGCCATGCATCCTGTAGTATGAAGTCAAGTGGGCCTTAGAAACCATTACTATGAGCAAAGCTAGTGGAGGTGATGGAATTTGAGCTGAGAAATTTCAAATCCTAAAAGATGATACTGTTAAAGTGCTGCATTCAATATGCCAGCACTTTTGGGAAACTCAGCAATGGCCACAGTACTGGAGAAGGTAAGGTTTCATCCAGTCCCCAAGAAGAGTGATATCAAAGCATATTCAAACTATGGAACAATGTTAAAGTCTTTGTGTAGAACACAACAGACTGTGGAAAATTCTTAAAGAGATAGGAATATAAGACCGCCTAACCTGCCTCCTGAGAAACCTGTTTGAAGGCCAAGAAGCAACATTTAGAACCAGACATGAAACAATTTACTGGTTCAAAATTGGGGGGGGGGGAGTACAAGAAGGCTGTATATTGTCACCCTGTTTATTTAACTTCTATGCAGAGTACACCATGCACAATGCTGGACTAGATGAATCACAAGGTGGAATCAAGATTGCTGTTAGAAATATCAATAACCTCAGATATGCAGGTGATACCACTCTGATGACAGAAAGCAAAGAGAAACTAAAGAGTCTCTTGATGAAAGTTAAAGACAAAAGTGAAAAAGCTGGCTCAAAATTCAACATTCAAAAAACAAAGATCATGGCATCTGGTTCCATCACCTCAAGGAAAATAGATGGGGGGAAAATGGAAGTTGTGACATTTTATTTTGGGGAGCTCCAAACTCCAGCACTCTTGCCTGTAAAATCCCAAGGTCGGAGGAGCCTTGTAGGCTGCAGTCCATGGAGTCGCAAAGAGTTGGACACGACTGACCGACTTTACTTTCACTTTTCACTTCCATGCATTGGAAAAGGAAATGGCAACCCATTCCAGTGTTCTTGCCTGGAGAATCCCAGGGATGGGGGAGCCTGGTGGGCTGCCATCTATGGGGTCTCACGGAGTCAGACACAACTGAAGTGACTTAGCAGCAGCAGCAGCAAAATCACTGAGAATGGTGACTGCAGCCATGAAATTAAAAGACTTCTTGGAAGAAAAGCTATGAAAAACCTAGACAGCATATTTAAAAGCAAAGACATCACTTTACCAACAAGGGTCCATATAATCAAAGCTATAGTTTTCCCAGTAGTCATTACAGATATGAAAGTTGGACTGAAAATACGAGATGGCTGAGTACTGAAGATTGATGCTTTTGAATTGTGGTGCTGGAGAAGACTTCTGAGAGTTTCTTGAACAGCAAGGAGATTAAACCAGTGAATCTTAAAGGAAATCAACTCTGAATATTCATTGGAAAGACTGATGCTGAAGTTGAAGCTCCAGTATTTTAGTCACCTGATGCAGAGCTGAGTCATTGGAAAAGACCCTGATGCTGGAAAAGACTGAAAGCAGGAGTGCCAGGGTCCAGCCCCAGTGGATCCAGGGTAATTTGAAGCGGGGACAGTGTGGTGAGGAAAAACTTATTTATTTAGAAATATAAAGAGAGATTATGAAGAAATAATATAGTAGGAAAATTAGTGGAGAAAATAGGCTGAATAACTTGGTTTATGTGGAAAACCAATAAAGTTCCAAGACAAGGAACTTGCACCATCTACGTTAGGCCACCAGAGTCCTCTTGAATAGCGGGGGGTGCCCCACCTTGGGCTCCCTCTCGCGTAGATCTTAAAAGCCAGGGCAAGTAAGTAGACATGGCCAGCCTCCACGCCCCAGATGGGAATTCAGCCAGAAAATAAAGTAAGAAAAGACACGGGGGAAACCAGTCCAGTGACTTGCCCATCCTCTATTGTCCAGAAAGGCCTTATATACTTTTTATTTTACATAGAGATCAATGGATAATACAAAATTATGCAGTGTCAGCAGCCCTGACTCTTATCGAGACAAGGTTTTCTCTCTGCATACCTAGTTGTATACATAAGTCTTAGGTGATTTACATCATCTTATGGCCAGAAGGCCAATTAACATTTTACAGCCTTTTTCTGATAAGGGTTTGTCAACCAAAAGACATATTTGTCTTAAAAGTGTTGTTCTTCCCAAAGTCTGGTGCCACTCTCAGAGAGCACTAAATAAAATTACATTCTTACATAGCAAGGACACAGCAATTTATAACAATGAAAGAAGTACAGTGATTTATAACAAAGAGAAAGTTAATTAACTCAAAAGTCTAGTGTTGCTAAGATCAAAAACTACTATATTCCTTTTTCTATATCCCAATTACATTGATTAATATCCTTCAGGTGCCTAAAAGATAAAGAATATGGAGGCCTAGCAGCAGTCATTGACTCAACAGTGAAACCCATCACCAGTATAATTTTTAGCTTTTTAGAAAAGGCTCTGTATCTTTAAGATGCTTTAAGCTTCGTGCCTCTCGCTGTTGGGGGCCGTAAACAATTCACAAGTTGTAAAAGTCCCGGGAGACTGGTTAGGTAAGTTAGAAAGCCATCAAAGGGGTTTAAACCAAGACATTCATTTTATATGCAGGAGACTGTTAACTGAAGCCCTGAGTTAAATTTTTCCAGAGAATGTCAGAAGAGTGGAAAGCACAGTACAATAAAGCAGGCAGACTCTGGTTTTTTGGGGGTAGATGTTCAGGAAAACCCAGGGGGAACCCCTGAAGCCAGATCACCCCTTTGCGTTTTGTCGGGCTTCCTTCCTCATGACCTTTGCCACAGGCAGGATTCCTCACACTGGCTCCCGGCACAGGAGGAGAAGGAGCAATCAAGGATGAGATTGTTGAATGGCATTATCATCAAGTCAGTGGACATGAATTTGAGCAAGCCTCAGGAGACAGTGAAGTACAGGAAAGTCTAGCATGCTGCAGTCAATGGGGTCACAAAGAGTCAGATATGACTTAGGAACTGAACAACCACATGTCTTGGCTGTTATAAATAGTGTTGCTATAAACACTGGAGTGTATTTATATTTTTGATTCAGTTTTCTATGTATATATGCCAAGGAGACTGATTGTTGAATCATAGGTAACTTATTTTTAGTATTTTAAGGAAACTCTGTACTGTTCTCCATAGTGGCTACACCAATTTACATTCCCACCAAAGTGTAAAAGGGTTTCCTTTTCTACATACCCTTTCCAGCATTTTCTTTTTGTCGACTTTTACTGATGGTCAGTCTGACTCTTTCAGGTGATATCACATTGTAGTTTTCATTTGCATTTGGCTAATAATTAATGGGGTTCTCAAGGCAAGAATACTGAAGTGGCTTGCCATTCCCTTCTCCAGTGGACCACATTCTGTCAGACGTCTCCACCATGACCCGCCTGTCTTGGGTTGCCCTGCAGGCATGGCTTGGTTTCATTGAGTTAGACAAGGCTGTGGTCTTAGTGTGATTAGACTGACTAGTTTTCTGTGAGTATGGTTTCAGTATGTCTGCCCTCTGATGCCCTCTTGCACCACCTATCATCTTACTTGGGTTTCTCTTACCTTGGGTGTGGGGTATCTCTTCACGGCTGCTTCAGCAAAGCACAGCCACTGCTCCTTACCTTGGAGGAGGGGCCGTTCCTGACCTTCAACGTGGGATAGATCCTCCAGAAGCAGAAGATATTAAGAAGAGGTGGCAAGAATACACGGAAGAACTGTACAAAAAAGATCTTCACGACCCAGATAATCATGATGATGTGATCACTGATCTAGAGCCAGACATCTTGGAATGTGAAGTCAAGTTGGCCTTAGAAAGCATCACTACGAACAAAGCTAGTGGAGGTGATGGAATCCCAGTTGAGCTGTTTCAAATCCTGAAAGATGATGCTGTGAAAGTGCTGCACTCAATCTGCCAGCAAATTTGGAAAACTCAGCAGTGGCCACAGGACTGGAAAAGGTCAGTTTTCATTCCAATCCCAAAGAAAGGCAATGCCAAAGAATGCTCCAATTACCGCACAATTGCACTCATCTCACATGCTAGTAAAGTAATGCTCAAAATCCTCCAAGCCAGGCTTCAGCAATATACTGTGGTGTTGGAGAAGACTCTTGAGAGTCCCTTGGACTGCAAGGAGATCCAACCAGTCCATTCTGAAGGAGATCAACCCTGGGATTTCTTTGGAAGGAATGATGCTAAAGCTGAAACTCCAGTATTTTGGCCACCTCATGCGAAGAGTTGACTCATTGGAAAAGACTCTGATGCTGGGAGGGATTGGGGGCAGGAGGAAAAGGGGACGACCGAGAATGAGATGGCTGGATGGCATCACTGACTCGATGGATGTGAGTCTGAGTGAACTCCGAGAGATGGTGATGAACAGGGAGGCCTGGCGTGCTGCGATTCATGGGGTCACAAAGAGTCGGACACGACTGAGCGACTGAACTGAACTGAATAATTAATGATACTAAACATTTTTTCATGTGTCTGTTGGCCATCCATATGTCTTCCTCAGAGAAGTGTCTGTTTAGTTCTTCTGCCCATTTTTTGATTGGGGTTGCTTGGTGGTTTTTTTTTTTTTTTTTTTTTATTCAGCTGTATGAGCCTCTTATATGTTGGGGAAATTAATCCCTTTTGGTTGTATAGTTTGCAAATATTTTCTCCTATTCTGTGGGTTGTCTTTTCATTTTGTTTGCAGTTTCCTTTGCTATGAAAAAGCTTTTAAGTTTAATTAGGTCCCATTTGTTTATTTTGTTTTTATTTCCATTACTCTAGGAGATGGATCCAAAAGTACAGTGCTGCAAATTATGTCCAAGAGTGTTCTGCTTATGTTTTCCTCCATGAGTTTTATACTTTCACGTCTTACCTTTAGGTCTTTAACCAATTTT
The DNA here is from genome assembly GCA_006410635.1 of Cephalophus harveyi. Lineage (NCBI taxonomy): Eukaryota > Metazoa > Chordata > Mammalia > Artiodactyla > Bovidae > Cephalophus > Cephalophus harveyi. The sequence goes on along the minus strand of SJYT01050324.1, from coordinate 27,051 downwards.
GAATTTGCTTTTAATATGCTGTTAGAGAATGTTCTAATTTAATCCTTTTCCAAGCAGTTGCCCAGCTTTCCCAAAACCACTTACTGAAGAGACTGCTTTTTCTCCATTGTATGTTCTTACCTAATTTGTCATATATTAGTTGATCATAGATGCATGGATTTATTTCTGAACTTGCTATCCTATTCCATTGACCTGTATGTCTATATTTTTCCAAGTACCATACTCTTGATTACTGTAGTTTTGTAGTATAGTCCAAAGTTAAGGATACTTATTCCTCCAGTTCTTTATCAAGATTGCTTTGCTTATTTGGGGTCTTTTTTGTTCCCAAACAAATTTAAAAATTTTTTGTTCTAGTTCTTTGAAAATGTAATTGGTATTTTAATAGGGTTTGCATTGAATCTGTAGATTGTATTGAGCGGTAGTCATTTTGACAGCATTGATTCTTCCGATTTAGGAACATTCTTGCCTGGAGAATCCCAGGGATGGGGGAGCCTGGTGGGCTGCTGTCTATGGGGTCGCACAGAGTTGGACACAACTGAAGCGACTTAGCAGCAGCAACAGCACTTTGAAAGAATTCCATTATTACCTAAGAGGAGTTACTTTGAGAAAAGCAGGAATTACTCCATATTAGGTGATCTATTAACTTAATTCACCAAATTTTTAATTCAAAAAGGAAATTCATACCATTTTTGTAGATGCTTGGAGAAGGCAATGGCACACCACTCCAGTACTCTTGCCTGGAAAATCCCATAGGCAGAGGAGCCTGGTGGGCTGCAGTCCATGGTGTCACGAAGAGTCGGACACGACTGAGCAACTTCATTTTCACTTTTCACTTTCATGCATTGGAGAAGGAAATGGCAACCCACTCCAGTGTTCTTGCCTGGAGAATCCCAGGGACGGGGGAACCTGGTAGGCGGCCGTCTCTGGGATCACACAGAGTCGGACACGACTGAAGTGACTTAGCAGCAGTATATCTTTCCATCTATTTGTTCATTTTCAATTTCTTTTATCAGCATCTTAAAGTTTTTGGAGTATACATCTTTTGTCCCCTTAGGTAGATTTATTCCTAGGTGTTTTATTCTTTTTGATGCAATGATAAGTGGGATTATTTCCTTCATTTCTCTTGCTGATGATTCATTGGTAATGTGTAGAAATGCCACAGATTTCTGTTTATCAATTTTGTTTCCAGCAATTTTTATCAAATTCATTGCTGAGTTCTAGCATTTTTCTAGTAAAGGTTTTAGGATTTTCTATGTATAATATCATGTCAGCCACAAACACAGCTTTAACTTTTTTCCAGTTTGGATTCCTTTTGCTTCTGTTCTCTGACTACCGTAGTTAGGACTTTCAAAACTATGCTGATAAAAAAAGTGGGGACATTAGACATCCTTGCCTTGTTCCTGCTCTTAAAGGAAATGCTTTCAGCTTTTCACCATTGAGTATGATATTAGCTGTGTGTTTGTAATATGCAACCTTTATAATGTTGAGATATGTTCCTTAGTGGCTGAGATGGTAAAAACTTTGCCTGCAATGCAGGAGATCTGGCCTTGATCCCTAGGTCAGGAAGATCCCCTGAGAAGGGAATCGCTACCCACGCTAGTATTCTTGCCTGGAGAATTCTATGCTACAGTTCATGGAGTCACAAAAAGTCAGACACAATTGAATGCTAATACTTTCACTTTCACATGTTCCCTCCCCTTACATTTGTTCCTTCTATGACCACATACAGTCAGTAAAAACAAGACTGGGAGCTGACTGTGGCTCAGATCATGAACTCCTTATTGCCAAATTCAGACTGAAATTGAAGAAAGTACGGAAAACCACTAGATCATTCAGGTATGACCTAAATCAAATCACTTATGATTATACAGTGGAAGTGAGAAATAGATTTAAGGGCCTAGATCTGAAAGATAGACTGCCTGATAAACTATGGACAAAGGTTCGTGATATTGTACAGGAGACAGGGATCAAGACCATCCCCATGGAAAAGAAATGCAAAAAAGCAAAATGGCTGTCTGTAGAGGCCCTACAAATACCTGTGAAAAGAAGAGAAGCAAAAAGCAAAGGAGAAAAGGAAAGATATAAGCATCTGAATGCAGAGTTCCAAAGAATAGCAAGAAGAGATAAGAAAGCCTTCCTCAGTGATCAGTGCAAAGAAATAGAGGAAAACAATAGAATGGGAAAGACTAGAGATCTCTTCAAGAAAATTAGAGATACCAAGGGAACATTTCATGCAAGGATGGGCTTGATAAAGGACCTAACAGAAGCAGAAGATATTAAAAAGAGGTGGCAAGAATACACAGAAGAACTGTACAAAAAAGATCTTCATGACCCAGATAATCATGATGGTGTGATCACTCACCTAGAGCCAGACATCCTGGAATGTGAAGTCAAGTAGGCCTTAGAAAACATCACTACAAACAAAGCTAGTGGAGGTGATGGAATTCCAGTGGAGCTATTTCAAATCCTGAAAGATGATGCTGTGAAAGTGCTGCACTCAATCTGCCAGCAAATTTGGAAAACTCAGCAGTGGCCACAGGACTGCAAAAGGTCAGTTTTCATTCCAATCCCAAAGAAAGGCAATGCCAAAGAATGCTCAAACTACCACACAATTGCACTCATCTCACACCTTAGTAAAGCAATGCTCAAAATTCTCCAAGCCAGGCTTCAGCAATACGTGAACCATGAACACCCTGATGTTCAAGCTGGCTTTAGAAAAGGCAGAGGAACCAGAGATCAAATTGCCAACATCCGCTGGATGATGAAAAAAGCAAGAGAGTTCCAGAAAAACATCTATTTCTGCTTTATTGACTGTGCCAAAGCCTTTGACTTCCTGGGTCACAATAAATTGGAAAATTCTGAAAGAGATGGGAATACCAGACCACTTAACCTGCCTCTTGAGAAACCTATATGCAGGTCAGGAAGCAACAGGACAGGACATGGAACAACAGACTGGTTCCAAATAGGAACAGGAGTCCATCAAGGCTGTATATTGTCACCCTGCTTATTTAACTTCTATGCAGAGTACATCATGAGAAACGCTGGACTGGAAGAAACACAAGCTGGAATCAAGATTGCCGGGAGAAATATCAATCACCTCAGATATGCAGATGACACCACCCTTATGGCAGAAAGTGAAGCGGAGCTAAAAAGCCTCTTGATGAAAGTGAAAGAGGAGAGCGAGAAAGTTGGCTTAAAGCTCGACATTCAGAAAACTAGGATGATGGCATCTGGTCCCATCACTTCACGGGAATAGATGGGGAAACAGTGGAAACAGTGTCAGACTTTATTTTGGGGGGCTCCAAAATCACTGCAGATGATGATTGCAACCATGAAATTAAAAGACGCTTACTTCTTGGAAGAAAAGTTATGTCCAACCTAGATAGCATATTCAAAAGCAGAGACATTACTTTACCGACAAATGTCCGTCTAGTCAAAGCTATGGTTTTTCCAGTAGTCATGTATGGATGTGAGAATTGGACTGTGAAGAGGGCTAAGCACTGAAGAATTGATGCTCTTGAACTGTGGTATTGGAGAAGACTCTTGAGGGTCCCTTAGACTGCAAGGAGATCCAACCAGTCCATTCTAAAGGAGATCAGCCCTGGGTGTTCTGTGGAAGGAATGATGCTAAAGCTGAAACTCCAGTACTTTGGCCACCTCATACAAAGAGTTGACTCATTGGAAAAGACTCTGATGCTGGGAGGGATTGGGGGCAGGAGGAGAAGGGGACGACAGAGGATGAGATGGCTGGATGGCATCTGATGGATGTGAATCTCAGTGAACTCGGGGAATTGGTGATGGACAGGAAGGCCTGGTGTGCTGCAATTCATGGGGTCACAAAGAGTCGGACACAACTGAGCGACTGAACTGAACTGAACTGATGACCAATTTCCTAAGAGTTTCTTAATGATGAGTGGATATTGAATTTTATCAAAAGTTTGCACTGTATCTATTGACATGATCACACGATTTTTGTTCTTCAATTTGTTAATGTGTATGTCACATGGATTAATCTGCACATATAGAAAATTCCTTACATCCTTGGACCACTTGATCAAGGTTATGATGCTTTATATATTGGAGCTGATTTACTAGTATTTTGTTGAGAAGTTTTGGATCTATGTTCATCGATGTTATTCAGCTATAATTTTCCTTTTTTTTCCCTTTTTTTTAGAGGTAACTTTCACTTGTTTTGGTATCAAGGTGATGGTGGCCTTATAGGATAAATTCAAAAGTATAACTTCCTCAGCAATTTTTTTGAATAACTTCAGAGAGATAGGTATTAATTCTTCTCTAAATATTTGATAGACTTCACTTCTAAAACCATCTGGTCCTGGATTTTGTTTGTTGAAAGTTTTTAAATAACGGATTCAGTTACAGTACTGACAGTTGACCTCGGACGCGGGGTATCTCCTCTCGGTCACCACCCCGACCTCAGCACAGGGTAGCTCCTCTGGGCCGTTCCTGGCACTCTAGGCTGCTGCCCCCGACCTCGGACGCGGGGCAGCTCCTCCCGGCCGCACGTAGTTTCTAGTAAAGTAATGCTCAAAATCCTCCAAGCCAGGCTTCAGCAATATGTGGACCGTGAACTCCCTGATGTTCAAGCTGGCTTTAGAAAAGGCAGAGGAACCAGAGATCAAATTGCCAACATCCGCTGGATCATGGAAAAAGCAAGAGAGTTCCAGAAAAACATCTACTTCTGCTTTATCGACTATGCCAAAGCCTTTGACTGTGTGGATAGATGTGTATAAGAGACAGGATAATATGGCTGCGGCAGGGCTCAGTAAGAAAGCTGATGTGATAGAGTCATTGTCTGCCGCGGGTGCAGATAAGAACAGTTACGGTGCGTGGCCAGTTACTTCCAGCTCCAGAGTCATAGCTCTTCCTCCGATTTGCCTTTTAGTGCAGTTGCATGGATTCATGTTGGGGTCCCAGGTAGAGTGTGAAGGAGGTTAAGGCGCTGTCAGGAGAAGAACGAGTCATTTGGGTAAACTCTGGAGGGCACGGGAAGCGCTAGCCGTCCTAGGTGGGCCCCTGAGAACAGAGTGAAATGCGAAGGGGAGAGGATGGCTTCTTTCCTCGCGCCACCAGAGCCTGAGGGAACTGTCAGCTGCACGGCCCTAGCACATCAGTGGCCTTATGCATCAGTTTAAAAAGTGCGGGACGTCCATGGAGCTCAGCAGAGAACAGAGTCCAGCAGGTTCACCCCTGTTCTCCAGCACACGCGAGAGTCCACCTGGGCTGGGGAGAGTGGTCTTCCCAAGGGGGCAGAAGATCCCATAAGC
>SJYT01050323.1:622592-632795 GCA_006410635.1 Cephalophus harveyi | reverse complement strand
GAGATGGTGATGAACAGGGAGGCCTGGCGTGCTGCGATTCATGGGGTCGCAAAGAGTTGGACACGACTGAGCGACTGAACTGAACTGAACTATTATCTTTTTACATTCTTCATAATGTGCTACTAAAGACACTGGGTCATTTAAATTTCCTTTCTGAAATTCTTGGAATTGGAGAATGGAATAAAAAACTTAAGAGTGCAAATATTTAGTATTAAAATTTATCACCTTGACATCATAGATTTTCGTTTCCTGTAAGTTGAGGCTTATTCTGTAGTCACTGAGTTCTTTCCTTTAGGGAAGGAATTACAGTACTTTAAGTTCCCTCAAGGGACTTGTGTATAATTTATTTATTTAGGTGGTTATCCCCAGTGGCACAGTGTGTAAAGGAGGAAAGTAAGAAAGACAACAGAGAAAGACAATAAAATATGTATTTATAATCAGATTGCTCCACAGGGTCACTGAGACAGAATCCTACTGGAAACCCTCAGAGAAACTTTGTACTTCTTTGTAACTCTGTAGGTCTCGTAATTTTCCTGCAAAACAAAGGGAGAGGACTCAAATAAAATTAGAAATGAAAGAGGAGAAGGCACCACATAAATGCAAAGGACCATGAGACTACAAGCAACTGTATGCTAATAAAATGGACAACCTGGAAGAAATGGACAAACTCTTAGAAAGGTACAATCTCCCAAGACTGAACCAGGAAGAAACAGAAAATATGAACAGACCAATCACAAGTTCTGAAATAGAAACTGATTAATAGTCCTCCAACAAACAAAAGTCCAAGGCCAGACAGCTTCACAGGTGAATTCTATCAAACATTTAGAGAAAGCTTAACACCCTAATCTGGGCAAAAATACTGGAGTGAGTTGCCATTCCCTTCTTCAGGGGATCTTCCCAACCCAGGGTCTCCTGCATTACAGGCAGATTCTTTACTATCTGAGACAAAGGGAAAGCATGCTCCCCCAACACCCACCCTTCTGAAACTCTTCAAAAAAAAAAAGAAAGAAAGAAAAAAGACTGCAGAGAAAGGAGTACTCCTCCCAAGCTCATTCTACAAGGTCACTATCACTCTGATACCAAAACCAGACAAAGATACCACAAAGAAAGAAAATTACAGGCCAACATCACTGGTGAACATGCAAGTAAAAATCCTCAACAAAACACTAGCAATCTGAATCCAACAATACATTAAAAAGATCCAACAAAAACCCATGAGTAAGTGGGTTTTATCCTAAGGATGCAAGGATTTTTCAACAGCTGCAAATCAATCAGTGTGAGACACTGTATCAGCAAATTAAAGGAAAAAAAAAATGATCATCTCAATATATGCAGTAGCACTATTTATAAAAGCCAAGACATGGAAGCAATCTAAGTGTCCATTGACAGAAGAATGTATAAAGAAGATGTGGTACATGTATACAGTAGAATATTAGCCTTAAAAAAAAAAGAATGAAATAAAGCTACCTATAGCAACTGGCTTGACCCAGAGATTATCATACTAAGTGAAGTCAGATAAAGAAAGACATATCATATGATATCACTTATGAAATAAGTTACACATATGAATATATTTACAAAACAGAAACAGACTTAGAAAACAAACTTATGACTACCAAAGGGTAAAGGTGGTGAGGAGAGATAAATTAGGAGATTGAGATTAACATATACATACTACTATACATAACATTAACAAAGACCTAGTGTACAGCACAAGGAACTAAACTCAGTACTCTGTAGTAACCTATATGGGAAAAGAATCTGGAAAAGAATGGATACATACACACATATATGACAATTAACTTTGCTGTACAACTAAAACTAACACAATATTATAAATCTATTATACTCCAATATAAAATTAAAACTGTGACACACATGCAATGGAATATTATTCAGCCATAAAAATTAAGGAAATCTGTCAATTGTGACAACATGGATAGACACGAAGGGTATTATGCTAAACAAAATAAGGCATACATAGAAAGACAAACTGGATGATTTCACTTACATCTAGATTCTAAAAAACAGAACAAATTAAAAAAAACAACAAAATTGAAGCAGAATCATAGATACAGAGAACAAACATGTGATACCAAAATGGAGAGAGCTGGAGGAATGAAATAAACTTTTTGGTAGATTAAGCAGTACAAGTGCTTCCCTGGTGGCTCAGTGGTAAAGAATCCATCGGCCAATGCAGAAGACATGGATTTGATCCCTGGGGTGAAAGGATCCCTTAGAGAAGGAAATGGTAACCCACCGTAGTATTCTTGCCTGGGAAAGCCCATGGACAGAGGAGCCTGGAGATCTACAGTTCATGGGGTCTCCAAAGACAAACAACATGGAGGCTAAAGAACATGCTTCTGAATAACCAACAAATCACAGAAGAAATCGAAAAGAAATCAAAATATGCATAAAAACGAATGAAAATGAAAACACAACCCACAACCTATGGGATTCAGTAAAGCACTGCTAAGGGGAAGGTTTGTAGTAATAAAAGCTTGCCTCAAGAAACAAGAGAAAAATCCAATAAATAACATAACTCTACACTTAAAGCAACTAGAAAAAGAAGAAATGAAGTATCCCAGGAATAGTAGAAGGAAAGCAATAAAAATTAGGGCAGACATAAATGCAAAAGAAGCCAAGGAGACCATAGCCAAAATCAACAAAGCTAAAAGCTGGTTCTTTGAGAAGATAAATAAAATTGACAAACCATTAGCCAGACTCATCAAGAAACAAAGGGAGGAAAATCAAATCAACAAAAATAGACATGAAAACGGAGAAATCACGATGGACAACACAGAAATACAAAGGATCATAAGAGACTACTATCAGCAACTATATGGCAATAAAATGGACAACTTGGAGGAAATGGACAAATTCTTAGAAAAGTATAACTTTTGAAACTGAACCAGGAAGAAATAGAAAATCTTAACAGACCTATCACAGCACAGAAATCAAAACTGTAATCAGAAATCTTCCAGCAAACAAAAGCCCAGGACCAGATGGCTTCACAGCTGAATTCTACCAAAAATTTAGAGAAGAGCTAACACCTATCCTTCTCAAACTATTCCAGAAAATTGCAGAGGAAGGTAAACTTTCAAACTCATTCTATGAGGCTACCATCACCCTAATACCAAAACCAGACAAAGATGCCACAAAAATAGGAAAACTACAGGCCAATATCACTGATGAACATAGATGGAAAAATCCTTAACAGAATTCTAGCAAACAGAAGCCAACAACATATTAAAAAGATCAAACATCATGACCAAGTGGGCTTTATCCCAGGGATGCAAGGATTCTTGAATATCCTCAAATCAACCAATGTGATACACCACATTAACACTGAAAAATAAAAACCATATGATTATCTCAATAGATGCAGAGAAAGCCTTTGACAAAATTCAACATCCATTTATGATAAAAACCCTCCAGAAAGCACGAATAGAAGGAATATACCTCAACATAATAAAAGCCATATATGACAAACCCACAGCAAACATTATCTTCAATGGTGAACAATTGAAAGCATTTCCCCTAAAATCAGGAACAAGACAAGTGTGCCCACTCTCATCACTACTATTCAACATAGTTTTGGAAGTTTTACCCACAGCAATCAGAGAAGAAAAAGAAATAAAAAGAATCCATATTGGAAAAGAAGTAAAACTCTCACTGTTTGCAGATAACATGATTCTCTACATAGAAAACCCTAAAGACTTCACCCGCAAATTACTAGAGCTAATCAATGAATATAGTAAAGTTGTAGGATATAAAATCAACACACAGAAATCCCTTGCATTCTATACACTAACACTGAGAAAACAGAAAGAGAAATTAAGGAAACAATTCCGTTCACCACTGCAACGAAAAGAATAAAATACTTAGGAATAAATCTACCTAAAGAAACAAAGACCTGTACATAGAAAATTATAAAACACTGATGAAAGAAATCAAAGAGGACACTAATAGATGGAGAAATATACCGTGTTTATGGATTAAAAAAATCAATATAGTGAAAATGAGTATACTACCCAAAGCAATCTATAGATTCAATGTAATCCCTATCAAGCTACCAATGGTATTTTTCAGAGAACTAAAACAAATAATTTCACAATTTGTATGGAAATAGAAAAAACCTCGAATAGCCAAAGCAATCTTGAGAAAGAAGAATGGAACTGGAGGAATCAACCTGCCTGACTTCAGGCTCTACTACAAAGCCACAGTCATCAAGACAGTATGGTACTGGCACAAAGACAGAAATATAGATCAATGGAACAAAATAGAAAGCCCAGAGATAAATCCACACACATATGGACACCTTATCTTCGACAAAGGAGGCAAAAATATACAATGGAGTAAAGACAATCTCTTTAACAAGTGGTGCTGGGAAAACTGGTCAACCACTTGTAGAAGAATGAAACTAGATCACTTTCTAACACCACACACAAAAATAAACTCAAAATGGATTAAAGATCTAAACGTAAGACCAGAAACTATAAAACTCCTAGAGGAGAACATAGGCAAAACACTTTCCGACATAAATCACAGCAGGATCCTCTATGATCCACCTCCCAGAATACTGGAAATAAAAGCAAAAATAAACAAATGGGATCTAATTAAAATTAAAAGCTTCTGCACAACAAAGGAAACTATAAGCAAGGTAAAAAGACAGCCTTCTGAATGGGAGAAAACAATAGCAAATGAAGCAACTGACAAACAACTAATCTCAAAAATATACAAGCAACTTATGCAGCTCAACTCCAGAAAAATAAATGACCCAATCAAAAAATGGGCCAAAGAACTAAACAGACATTTCTCCAAAGAAGACATACAGATGGCTAACAAACACATGAAAAGATGCTCAACATCACTCATTATCAGAGAAATGCAAATCAAAACCACAATGAGGTACCATCTCACACCAGTCAGAATGGCTGCTATCAAAGAGTCTAGAAACAATAAATGTTGGAGAGGGTGTGGAGAAAAGGAACCCTCTTACATTGCTGGTGGGAATGCAAATAGTACAGCCACTATGGAGAACAGTGTGGAGATTCCTTAAAAAACTGGAAATAGAATTGCCATATGACCCAGCAATCCCACTGCTGGACATACACACTGAGGAAACCAGAATCAAAAGAGACACCTGTACCCCAGTGTTTATCACAGCACTGTTTATAATAGCCAGGACATGGAAGCACCCAGATGTGCATCAGCAGATGAATGGATAAGAAAGTTGTGGTACATATATACAATGGAATATTACTCAGCCACTAAAAAGAATGCATTTGAATCAGTTGTAATGAGGTGGATGAAACTGGAGCCTATTACACAGAGTTTAGTAAGTTAGAAACAAAAACACCAATACAGTATACTAATGCAAATTTATGGAATTTAGAAAGACAGCAACAATGACCCTAATTTGAGACAGCAGGAGAGAGACAGATGTAAAAAACAGTCTTTTGGACTCTGAGAGAGAAGCCAAGGGTGGGATGATTTGAGAGAATAGCATTGAAACATGTATATTATCATATGTGAAACAGATCTCCAGTCCAGGTTTGATGCATGAGACAGGGTGCTCAGGGCTGGTGCACTGGGATGACCCTGAGGGATGGGATAGGGAAGGAGATGGGATAGGGTTTCAGGATGGGAGCACATGTATACCAGGGCTAATTCATGTCAATGTATGGCAAAAACCACTACAATATTGTAATTAGCCTCCAATTAAAATAAATAATTTAAAAAAAATACAGGGTTACAGGTATGAAATGGACAGTGTGGGAATGTAGTCAATAATTATGTAATAAACTTGTATGGTGACAAATGATAACTAGACATCATTTTGAAACATATAGGAATAGCATATCATTTTGTTTTATACCAGGAACTAACATAGTAATGTAAGTTAATTATACTTCAAAAACAAATAAACAAACTCATATAAAAATAGGTATTTGTAGTTACCAAAGATGAGTGCTAGGGGAAGGAGGAATTGGAAGAAGGTAGTCAAAAGATACAAACTTCCAGTTATATGATAAATGAATATTAGTGATATGATGTACAACTAAGCATAACGAACTGTTCTGTATGCTAAATATGAGAAAGAGTAAATCCTAAGAGTTCTCATCATAAGGGAAACATTTATTATCAATTTATTTAATTTTTTATCACATGAGATGATGGAAATTCTCTAAACTTATTATGGTAATTATTTAACAATATATGTAGGTCAAACCATTAATCTCTTCCTCTTAAATTTATACAGTGCTGCATGTCAATTGTGATGCTGGGAGCCAGCGTGAGGAACTCCGCCCATGGCAAAGGTCATGAGGAAGGAGGCTTTGGCATATGCAAAGGCGTGATCAAGCCTCAGGAAACCCCCTGTTCCCGAGCATCTACCCCCAAAACCAGAGTCTGTTTTATGCTCTCACCTACACCTCTGACTTTATGGGGGGCTCTCCCCCATAACCATTTCTCTCGGAGAAGGAGTAAACATGCAGCTCCAGTCAATAAAATTCCTGGGCGTGACAAGAGTGTTTCAGCTTACAAACTCCTCTGAAGGTTATCTAACCTGCCTGTACAGGTTCCTCTGGCCACATGTGATTGTTCACAGCCTCCCAACCTGAGAGGCACAAGATGTTTTAGACTAAAGGCAAATTCTTTTGGGAAGTTAGAAATTATTAGTATAGTGGGTTGGTTAGGAACTATATTGGTGAAGGGTTTTTCATTTGTTGTGCCAATAATTGCTGCTAATTCCCTGCCCTGGGTGGGACAAGTATGTCTCAGGTCAAACCTCTCTCCTGGCAAACAAGCTTGTGTGACAGGATTATCCATACTCCTGCCACTACGCACATGATTGTTTACTACCTCTCAACCATAAACGGACTTCCCTGGTGGCTCAGACGGTAAAGCGTCTGTCTACAACGTGGGAGACCCGGGTTTGATCCCCGGGTTGGGAAGATCCCCTGGAGAAGGGAAGGGCAATCCACTCCAGTACTATTGCCTGGAGAAACCCATGGACAGAGGAGCCTGGTAGGCTACAGCCCATGGGATCGCAAAGAGTTGGACACAACTGAGTGACTTCACTTTTTTTCACTTTCTTTCTTTCTCAACCATGAACAGCACAGAGAGTTTGGAGTATTGTGAGAGTCTTAATTAGCGTAGGGCTTTTCTTGTTGTTGAGTCAATGATTGCCGCCTGGTCTCCATATCCTTAGTTCAGTTCAGTCGCTCAGTTGTGTCCAACTCTTTGCGACCCCATGAATCATAGCACCCAGGCCTCCCTGTCCATCACCAACTCCTGGAGGTCACTCAGACTCATGTCCATCGAGTCCGTGATGTCATCCAGCCATCTCATCTTCTGGGAATATATTAATCAACGTATTTGGAATATAGAAAAGGAAATATAATAGTTTTTAAGGTTAGCAATACTAGACTTTTTGAGTTAATGAATGTTCTCTTTTGTAATAGATCACTGTACTTTATTATAAATCACTGTGTACTTGCTATGTAAAAATGTAACTTTAGCACTATCTTAAGACTAAATAGATCTTAAGGGGAAGATTGGTGAAAGGATTTTTATTTGTTGGGCTGATGTTTACTGCTAAATCTCCATATTCCCTGCCTTTATAAAAAATATAACTAGCATATAGGAGAAATAAGTATTAACCTTTAAGATTGACCATGTTAACCTTGGGTTAAATAAATTCTTTTTTTTACTGTAACTCACTACACCCTTACCCTATAGGAATGCAACTTTATTTGGAGGGTGGTGCCTGGTTTAAGAAAAATCACCCTTGAAAAAAATAAGTTTTTTGGTTACCAGAAAGAAAAGGTCATAAATGTCAGCAGGCCTCATGGCCAGAAGATGATGTAAAACCCCTAAGACCTTTTTTTTTATGTAAAGCACCTGATTTTGACAAAGGTCAGGACTGCTAACCCCCGCGTGACTCTGGATTCATCCCTATGTGTAACAAAAGGTATATAAGCAAACCTAAAAATAAAGAAAGGGGATCAGTTTCTGGAAAGACTGATTCCCCCATGTCGTTTTTTTCTTGCTCTCCGTTTTTCTGGCTGAATTCAAGTTACTCAGCCTCTTTTCCTCCACTAATATTTCCTACTACACTATCTGTTTCTAATCTCTCTCTATATCTGTAATTAATTAAGTTTTTTCCAAGGACACCGACTCTGTCCCCACCTTCGAATCACCCTGAATCCACCGGGGCTGGACCCCGGTAAATTGTATCTCAATAAGACTGGAAGGAAAAAAAGTGATTTGCTGGACCTCACAATTGATTACCTGTGAGGATAATATTATTATTAGATTAATTGAGATTGAAGCTTAACTTTTTTTTTAACCTAATTCAACAGGGAATAGCAGTATCAATTACTAACTAGGACATAAAAGTTCCTCGGAGGAATCAGATTTGGCCTGGATGGTGACTAGAAATCAAGAGTTCCATTGTACACATGCCAAACTTGAGATGCCTATCATATGTCTACTAAACATATTAATAAACTATGTGTATGTATGAATCTACAGCTCATGGTCCATAAGACTAGCTGATACTAGAAGTAGCAACAGATCTCTTTGAGTTTCCTATACTTATTCTTTTAAACATACAGTGAGAAAATTATCTTAAAAGACAAGCCTTGTGGCAAGAACAGCTTTTCTAAATGCCAAAACACTCTTTTAATCTAGTTTTAATCTGAGTAAGAGGTAAGAGTTAAATTCACTCATGTTCAGCTTCCTACCAGCTAGCCTCCTGGGCGGGGGAAACGTTGGCCTTCTGTAAAACTTAACAGAATGTGGTTATGACTCAGTACTTGGACCCCAGCCCCCTCACCATGTCAGGAATCAGCTTAATAATATCCCCATCTCTCTTTCTTCAGCCAACGTGCAAACAGTACACTGAAAGGCAGCTAAAGCAAAACTTTCCCATCTCTGCTTTCTTGTGTCCCGGAATTGTCAAGTTAAAAAGCCAGAGGCCTGGATTTATTTTGCAGTCTGATGTCAGTCAGTATGTTAGGCATCTGTGTCATGCCCTAGAATGAATGGCACTGGACACCCGCTAGGATCACTCTTTGTGTTAACCCAAATAAAGCTTGTCCTACCAGGTTAATGTTGTTCTGTCAGGTCATTTACTGCAAACTGTAGTGAGATATAGGTAGAGAGGTTATAGAATGTGAGGCAGGAAGCTTGTCCATGCAGCGGAAGGAGGGAATGACAATCCTTGGAAAGAGGAGGAGATCAGGTACAGGGTAGAACACACCAGTATTTCCTGACTCTTGAGTAAATAATGAAGGCAATGAGCAGTGGGAAGCGGTTACCACTGAAAAGGCCAAAGAATTTAGAGGAATATGGCTTGTTTTTCATTTCTTTGAAACCAGACTGGGGATAGCTTAAGTTCCTTTAAGGAGTAAAACATATAACAGGACACCACCTCAGACGGAAGGTTGGAAATGAAACAATGGCAGAGGGAATGATAATAACTGCCAGGTTTCTCCTGGCTGGATTAGCCCCATGGAGTCCCCTAGGTTCCACACCAACCTAGTAAACGTTGTGCAAGGGGATTCAGATGTAAGTGGGCTATCCCCTTTTATGACTCCAATTCCATGAGGCCACCCAATGAAGATAACCTAAGCCGAGACAGCGATCAAGACCATCCCCATGGAAAAGAAATGCAAAAAGCAAAATGGCTGTCTGGGGAGGCCTTACAAATAGCTGTGAAAAGAAGAGAGGTGAAAGCAAAGGAGAAAAGGAAAGATATAAGCACCTGAATGCAGAATTCCAAAGAATAGCAAGAAGAGATAAGAAAGCCTTCTTCAGTGATCAATGCAAAGAAATAGAGGAAAACAACAGAATGGGAAAGACTAGAGATCTCTTCAAGAAAATTAGAGATACCAAGGGAACATTTCATGCAAGGATGGGCTCGATAAAGGACAGAAATGGTATGGACCTAACAGAAGCAGAAGATATTAAGAAGAGGTGGCAAGAATACACAGAAGAACTGTACAAAAAAGATCTTCACGACCCAGATAATCATGATGATGTGATCACTCATCTAGAGCCAGACATCTTGGAATGTGAAGTCAAGTGGGCCTTAGAAAGCATCACTACGAACAAAGCTAGTGGAGGTGATGGAATTCCAGTTGAGCTGTTTCAAATCCTGAAAGATGATGCTGTGAAAGTGCTGCACTCAAT
>SJYT01050323.1:568455-621407 GCA_006410635.1 Cephalophus harveyi | reverse complement strand
TTTCTTTGGAAGGAATGATGCTAAAGCTGAAACTCCAGTACTTTGGCCACCTCATGCGAAGAGTTGACTCATTGGAAAAGACTCTGATGCTGGGAGGGATTGGGGGCAGGAGGAGAAGGGGACGACCGAGGATGAGATAGCTGGATGGCATCACTGACTCGATGGATGTGAGTCTGAGTGAACTCCGAGAGATGGTGATGAACAGGGAGGCCTGGCGTGCTGTGATTCATGGGGTCGCAAAGAGTCGGACGCGACTGAGCGACTGAACTGAACTGAAGCCAAAATTGTGGGATGCCTCAATTATTAGGAACAGAGAATATAAAGAGTTATAACTTGACAGGAGCCCTAACATTAGGGCTCCCAAAGAGTATCTAGGGTTTTAGTAAAAAAGTCAGTCACCAGTGTCAGATATCGGACCAGGTATGGTCAGAAGCAGCCAGAGCCAGTGGAATGCAGCTTACATGTTTCAGCAGCCACATACTTCTTGAGAACACAGAAAATATTTCAGATAAAAGCAGGATGACCTCTCTCAAACAGTGATTGTTGAGGTCCAGGAAAATATATCTGGATCTGTGTTCTTTCTACATGAAAGCTGATGCATATGCTTTCACCTATTTCTGCATACAAACTTCAGTAGGGAAAGGTAGACAGAGAAGACAGGAACTGAAAAAACTACATATTTAACAATAACAAACTTAGTTAACTTGAAAAAGTTTGCTTTAAAGAAGGAGGCTGAGATATCTTTATGGCAAATGTAAAACCCATGTGACTCTTACTTCAATATCTAGTAAGAAGATAATTATATGAATAAAGATAAAGGGAAGTTATAGAAAAAAATATAATATGTATTTTCAAAGGCGCAGTTTTAGTGTATAAAATTCTGATCTCATTACCAATTATTTCCACATGAACATTATTCAGATTCCCCTAAGATACCATGTCCTTTACAGTAAACTCTTGGTAACAGAGTAATTTTTTTTTTTTTTTTTAAAAAATGACTACAGAGCCTAAAGCTTTCTTTATCTCCCTGGGAACAATGCCAGTTCATGAATTAGACCCATGAATTTCAACCACTGTCCACTCTTTATGGACTTGAACTGATGGAGAGAAGTTGTGCCCTGAAGAAACAGAATTTTATACAGGTTTGGGTCTATGAATAAGGTTATGAGACAAATCTTTGTGCTTCCCTGGTGACTCAGTGGTAAAGAAGCCACCCTGCAATGCTGGAGACTTGGGTTTGATCCCTGGGTTGGGAAGATCCCCTGGAGGAGGGCAGGGCAACCCACTCCAGTATTCCTTTTTTTTTTTTTTTTAGCATTGTTTTTATTTATTTTAGTTGGAGGCTAATTACTTTACAACATTGTAGTGGTTTTTGCCATACATTAATATGAATCACCCATGGGTTTACATGTGTTTCCCATCCTGAACCCCCTTCCCATCTGCTTCCCCTTTCCATCCCTCTGGGTCATCCCAGTGCACCAGCCCTGAGCACCTGTATCATGCATCGAACCTGGACTGGGGATCTGTTTCACATATGATAATATACATGTTTCAATGCTATTCTCTCAGATCATCCCACCCTCACCTCCCACAGAGTCCAAAAGTCTATTCTACACGTCTGTGTCTCTTTTTCTGTCTTGCATATAGAGCTATTGTTACCATCTTTCTAAATTCCATACATATGCGTTAGTATACTGTATTGGTGTTTTTCTTTCTGTCTTACTAAACTCTGTATTATAGGCTCCAGTTTCATCCACCTCATTAGAATTGATTCAAATGTATTTTTTTTAATGGCTGAGTAATACTCCATTGTGTATATGAACCACGGCTTTTTTTATCCATTCGTCTGCTGATGGACTGTAGGGTGCTTCCATGTCCTGGCTATTATAAACAGTGCTGTGATGAACATTGGGGTACACGTGTCTCTTTCAGTTCTGGCTTCCTTGGTGTGTAATCCCAGCAGTGGGATTGCTGGGTCATAAGGCAGATCTATTTCCAGATTTTTAAGGAATCTCCACACTGTTCTCCATAGTGGCTGTACTAGTTTGCATTCCCACCAGCAATGTAAGAGGGTTCCTTTTCTCCACACCCTCTCCAGCATTTATTGTTTCTAGACTCTTTGATAGCAGCCATTCTGACTGGTGTGAGATGGTACCTCATTGTGGTTTTGATTTGCATTTCTCTGATAATGAGTGATGTTGAGCATCTTTTCATGTGTTTGTTAACCATCTGTATGTCTTCTTTGGAGAAATGTGTGTTTAGTTCTTTGGCCCATTTTTTGATTGAGTCATTTATTTTTCTGGAATTGAGCTGTAGGAGTTGCTTGTACATTTTTGAGATTAATTCTTTGTCAGTTGCTTCATTTGCTATTATTTTCTCCCATTCTGAAGGCTGTCTTTTCACCTTGCTTATAGTTTCCTTTGTTGTGCAAAAGCGTTTAAGTTTAATTAGGTCCCATTTGTTTACTTTTGCTTTTATTTCCAATATTCTTGGAGGTGGGTCATAGAGGATTCTGCTGTGATATGTCAGAGCCACTCCAGTATTCTTGCCTGAAGAATTCCATGGATAGAGGGGAGTCGTGGACTACAGTCCATCGGGTTGCAAAGAGTCAGACATTATTGAGTGACTAAGCATAGCACAGACAAATCTGCAGCCCTCAGATGACTAACTGCAGGGCAATTTGCAGATCAGATTTGCTCCACAAATGTTTCTGGGAAGCCCACTATCTAATATATTTATTAGATTCATGTGAAGATTCAAATATTTCTCACAAAATCTGAATTACTGACCTCTGGTTTTATTAGAAAATATGTCAAAACCAGACATGTATTCATCACAACAGCAAAATCTGTTTCACAGTAATTCCTACTTTAGCTATGACAAGAAATATTAAATTCACTGCTATCTCCTCCACTCCTTATCATATTAGACTCAGTCTTTTCACTTATTTACATCATTGCCTGGCCCTTGGAGACATCTACATTCGTGGACTTTTGACAAGGACTTTCACTTATATATTAGTGTATCTCTGAACAATTTTTACTTAAGTCCTGGTGATAAATTAAAATCCTATACTAAGTTCTGTGGCATGGTACTTTCCACTAATTTTTCAACTTTCTCGGAGAAATATATTTTTTACCATATCCCCATAGCTTCACTTATCACAGGTTCCATAGTACCTGCTGGATACTCAGGAGTACTTTGTCTTGGGTAGATAATTATTTAGCAGTCCTGACATATTATGAGACTGTGACAGAGGCCTTTATTATCACAAAATGCTGTACTTTTTTTTCCTGATAAAATTTGTCATTTGAGGTGTGGGTATGGGTAAAAAAAATACAGCTTCTACTTCATAATTTCACAAGTGAAATTTTTATACTTACTAAACATAATAGATTTTCATAGCATCACCTCAACCTGATCTTTGAACTAAAACATCCTAGACCACAGTTTTACTAAAATATATCTATTTCTCAAATAATTGTGACTCCATTATCACCAATTCTGTAAAGTCTCTCTGACTTTTCAGTTGTATTTCCAAGAACCTTAAGAATGTATATCTTATTCAATCCACACTTCTTTTCATGTTGAGTTTTTCAGTTAGGAAGTCACAGTCAAAAACACTTTTAAGTCTAAGGTTAAACATTTAACCTACAAAATTTTTGAGCACTATTATAAGATATTAAATTTAGACATTAGCCCCGCCAGACATAACTAGTAAATTATAGAGTCCTTTTGCTAACTTAGAGATATATCCAAATGGTACACTTATCAGACTGAAATGTACCTTGAAGATCAATACAGATATTAATAGGCATCTTTAAGGGTCCAGGGTCCAGTTAACTAGTATGCTAAGTGCCCTAGAAAAAAGTTTCATGGATATTGTATACAAACAGCTTTGTCTCCCAATGTCAACATTTATGGCAGCTACTTATCTGTTTCACTCTTGACCAACCATGAAATTTCTCACCACTTCCAGGTGCTTCCTCATTTTACCTCTTCCATTCTTCATGTCATGCTATATCCTTCCAGGTCCTCATCTCCTTGCTATCAGCTTTACCAGACCACTGTAGTATGACAGAAGAGTGTGTTGTGTTCCGTATCACTAGGTCTTATATTCCTATAATTGGTACTTGACTTAAGGGCAAAAATTCTGGGGCTATTGGAGTTGACAATGAGAATAAAACTGCAAGGACTATTAAATAGAAAAAAGATACATATAGTAAGTAGGTGGTAGCCAACACAGGACAGGTTATGAGAGAAGAAAATTATTAAAAATAAAATGGCACTAATAAAGAAAAACGTAAATCATAAAGGCAGAGGAAAAAGATCAATATACTTAATTATAGAAGCCATATGAGGCATTGTTTTACCTTCTGGAAATTCTTCTGTATTTTTGAACTTGCAGCTTTATTCTATATATGTTATTCCATTTGTACATAAAGAATATTTTGATATATTGGTAATTTTTCTCTGTTTCCCTTTCCCTTAACTCTTCTCAGTCAAATATATAGCTTTGTGCACATTATTTTAAGAGAAGTAGGGATCTTGATAGGGAAGAAGGAAGTAACAGCTTCAAAATATGTGTGTTTCTTTGGTTTTGCTTTTAGTTATCTATGTATAAGGAGAACTTTGAGAATTTGTTGGAGGAATTAAAGGAAAAGGAATGTCTGGGCATGAGTGAAGTATCTTGGCCACAAAAGAGAAATTATATGTGCTTACTAAAACAAGTAAGATAAATCTTTCTTGCCCATTACTTCAGGTCATACAGGGAGAGAGAGACAGAAAAAGAAAGAGTAACATACAGAGAGAGAGAGGGAGGGAGAAAAGATTAAGTTTTCTCCTTGGTTTGTTGATGGCTATCTTCAATCTGTGCCTATGTCCTCATACAAGGACACTGGTCTTAGTGGACCAGGGCCCCCCCATATGACCTTATGTTACTTTAATCATCTCTTTAAAGGCCCTGGCTCCATATACAGTTTCACTCTGAGATACTTGTGGTTAGACTTTTAGCATATGAATTTGAAGAAGGAAATAATTCAGTCCCCCTGAAAGAGAGTGTTACAGAGCTGACGAGTAGAAGAGCACATAGTGAAAACAGTCAGTGCCACCAGCGAATATGCTGTGCAATGACCAGGAAGGATATGATTACATGGAATGTCTTGATAAACAAGCCCACAGGTACACACACACACACAAATACCTTTTGCCATAAGAGTCACTGGCAATCAGCAGAAAGCAAGATCTGAAGAGATCTAAGTACCTGTGACAGTGGGTGTCCCTGTACTAACTAGATGACTGATAACCAAGGGCCCAATCATTTCCCTATCTCCAACCTCTTGATAGTATGAGCACTCTGGACTATTACATAAACTTGGGGAAGCAGAAATGATGTTATAATCATGACATATTTAAAATAAGTTATATTTCCCAAGTGAAGGCCAAAATTAAAGTTGCTTTTAGAAAATAAAGATAGTTATACTTCTTTTAGATTAAATTTAGGGACTGATATCAAAACTTACTGCTATAATAGACTTCTTCAATATTTGGACATAATTTGGGTAGGCTTCTAACTACAAGAGTCTAACTAAAACAGAAACTGAAACTTACAAAGATGCCAACTATTGATATATTTACTATAAGGTGGTAAAGTACACAATCAGGAAATATTTCTCTCCGTCCTGTGCTGACCTAGGTGGTGCAGTAAGTAGTAATTAAATTGTCTCCACCTATAGTATAAAGGATCTCGTGTGCACTGAGTGTAAGGTTCTGGAGGATCTTGCAACTAATGTTTTAGAGAAGTTTCCAGAGAATAAGGCATGCTCTGGTGAGAAGGGATAACTGCAGACCATGTGGTCTGCTGGAAGCAGATAAGAAAAGGCAGATATAGCTTCTACCTCTGTTTCTGGAAACATTTCCTACTTGTAGGCATATTCTGAAACCATTAAAAACTCGGGCCAAAAGCAAACTATGCACATTATTGAATTCAAACCTATTTCAACTGTTCTGTAATGGTTAAAGTTAATCCCTGGTTTGTTCAAGCTTAGAGTCTTAGTAAAGAGGTTCATAAAAGGAGTTACACCGCCCCCCCCCCCCACCAACTGCCCAGCCAAACTTCAGCCTTTTTGAGACCATCCTATCCTAATCTACCCATGGTGCTAATGAAGAGGAGTACAGCAAACGAAAACCTATTTTACCCTTCAATACAGCAACCAACCCATGCCTGATAAATGGTTCAGTTCAGTTCAGTTCAGCCGCTCAGTTGTGTCCAACTCTTTGCGACCCCATGAATCACATCACACCAGGCCTTCCTGTCCATCACCAACTCCCAGAGTTCACTCAAACTCAAGCTGGCTGTAGAACCCCTGTGTGGGTAAATCAATCCCCTAAGTGGGTGGAATATGGGAAAATTTGTATTATGGACCGAAGTGCAGATTCCACTGTCACTGAAATGAGACAATGATCTGAAGCTCATGGATTCACATGTTTTCTACAGTGTCTCAGTGCTCAACAGGGTTGACATTTATTAATATTAAATAATAATATTAAATGGGTTTTCATATTGCCAGGCAAATTGTCCTTTGGGACAGAAAGTCAGGTGACTTTCCTTATATACATTCTAAATGGTCTTGTGCTTTCTGTTTAAAAGGTATATTATTTAATAGCAGAGATTTAGACCAGGTGCAGAGAATATTCAAAAGGTTGTGACATAAAAAGAAATATGGACAGAATCTGAAGAGTGTGGACCCAGAGACTGACAGCTAATACTCATGAAGCCTGACACTCTGCTTCTAATATTGTCACAGCACTAGTCTTGGACTATTTCTTTCTGGATAAGAAAGGGCATTTCAGGGGCAGGTAGATCTGTTGAGCAGGGACCTATAAGGGTTTATCTTTGTGAGATGGATAATGAATGTATATGGACACAGGGAAATATATAGAAAAACCAATCAATGCCTATCTGGCTCATGCCATCTTCAAAGAGAATCATCATCTGCCTGCTTCCCTTATGCCGAAGCAAACATATTCCTCACCATGTAACTGAGTCTCCCCTAGGCTATAGCTGATCTGATTTAAGAGTTAGGTACATGAACTAAAGAAACTCCATCTGTATGTTGTCTTGTGACCTCCTTGTG
Organism: Cephalophus harveyi; assembly: GCA_006410635.1. Lineage (NCBI taxonomy): Eukaryota > Metazoa > Chordata > Mammalia > Artiodactyla > Bovidae > Cephalophus > Cephalophus harveyi. The sequence continues at coordinate 614,271 of SJYT01050323.1, read as the reverse complement.
TAAAATATGCAAAGATGAAATGGGTCAACCAGATTCTTTCTTTAGATTTTGGATCTGAAGTATTGATACTAAGAACTTCTCAGTAGCAGAGTGACTAGAAGCAGAAAGATTTTGATGTAGAAAAGCTGTCAGAGAAGGGGCTGGATGCAAATGTTCAAAGCTATGTGGAGCCAAATGCAAAGGAGCAGAACTCCAAGTATAGTTACATAGAGAGAGCCAACTGGTGAAGAGAGTGTAGAAAGGAGACACAAGAAAGCAGAGACATTAGAGAGATGGGACCACACAACTGCTGAGGGACCAGGCTTTCCAGTGCCATTTCTGGTCAACATATTTTCTTTAAAATAATTTTATTTCTCCCCCACCTCCATCTATCTTTCTTGAGATAGTTTTTTTTTTTTTTTTTCCTTTCTTATGACCTACTTTAAAAATTAAAGCTAACTGGTTAATGATCTGTTTTTTCTTATGTAGCCCCATATAGTAAATTGCCTTCATGTCACTATATATCTATTTCAGTTCAGTTCAGTCACTCAGTCCTGTCTGACTCTTTGCAACCCCATAGACTACAGCACATCAGGCCTCCCTGGCCATCACCAACTCCCAGAGTTCACTCAGACTCACGTCCATCAAGTCGGTGATGTCATCCAACCATCTCATCTACTGTTGTCCCCTTCTCCTCCCCCTGCCTTCAATCTTTCCCAGCATCAGGGTCTTTTCCAATGAGTCAGCTCTTCGCATCAGGTAGCCAAAGTATTGGAGTTTCCGTTTCAACATCAGTCCTTCCAGTGAAAATTCAGGACTAATCTCCTTTAGGATTGGCTGGTTGGGTCTCCTTGCAGTCCAAGGGACTCTCAAGAGTCTTCTCCAACACCACAGTTCAAAAGCATCAGTTCTTCAGTGCTCAGCTTTTTTTTTTTTTTTAGATTTTAAATTTTATTTTTACTTTATTTTGCTTTACAATACCGTATTGGTTTTGCCGTACATTGACATGAATCCTCCACGGGTGTATACGAGCTCCCAATCCTGAATCCCCCTCCCACATCCCACCCATATCCTCTCTCTGAATCATCCCCGTGCACCAGCCCCAAGCATCCTGTATCGAACATAGGCTGGTGCTTCATTCTTACATGATATTATACATGTTTCAATGCCATTCTCCCAAATCATCCCACCCTCTCCCTCTCCCACAGAGTCCAAAAGTCTGTTCTATACATCTGTGTCTCTTTTGCTGTCTCGCATACAGGGTCATCATTGCCATCTTAACACACAGTAAATAGTTGCTTCTCAACCAATTTTTATGTTAAAATGTTACTGTCAAATTTAAATTTGTGTAGCTGACAGAGAAGTACTTATATCCAGTGGTACAATTGGACACTCTGGATTGAAATATAATATTTAAAGAAGGCTGAGGGCCAAAGAATTAATGGTTTTGAACTGTGGTGCTGGAGAAGACTCTGGAGAGTCCCTTGGACTGCAAGAATATTAAGCCTGTCGATCCTAAAGGAAATCAACCCTGAATATTCATTGCAAGGACTGATGCTGAACCTGAAGCTCCAATACTTTGGCCATCTGATGTAAAGAACCAACTCACTGTAAAAGACCCTGCAGGGAAAGAGTGAGGGCAGGAGAAGAAGCAGGTGACAGAGGATGAGATGGTTGGATGGCATAATCGACTCAATGGATATCGAGTTTGAGCAAACTCAGGGAGACAGTGAAGGACAGAGAAGCCTGGTGTGCTGCAGTCCATGGGGTCATAAAGAGTCACACATGACTGAGTAACTGAACAACAACAACGTTTAAAGAGAAACAACAGATGAGGGTTCAACAATTAAATGTAATGGATCACAGGAGAGAATATCTGGAAATGTACTTACAGAGTCATGTCTTTATAGGACACTATACAGAAACATTGCAATAAGTCAAGATTTTTTTTTCTTAAGCAAATGTAATTCTGTACTTACCACTATGACTTAGTGAGACAGAACCATAGGTCAAATTGCATGAACTGGGGGATACTATGCAATGGCATCCCACTCCAGTACTCTTGCCTGGAAAATCTCATGGACAGAGGAGCCTTTTGGGCTGCAGTCCATGGAGTTGCGAAGAGTCAGACATGACTGAGCCACTTCACTTTCACCTTTCACTTTCATGCATTGGAGAAGGAAATGGCAACCCACTCCAGTGTTCTTGCCTGGAGAATCCCAGGGATGGGGGAGCCTGCTGGGCTGCCGTCTATGGGGTTGCACAGAATCGGACACGACTGAAGCGACTTAGCAGTAGCGGCAACATATCCCAATAAAACACATTAATCAGAAAGGCTGAGAGTGGAGTCTATATATTACAAAAATATCAACGCTATGTTGTACAGTTGGATTTAATATTTGGTGGAAATACTTATGTTTAAATAAAATTTTAAAAAAGAGTAAGGTAGTTTGATGATTGGTATGTATGATTACTCCCTAATCAGTATAACAAAATCTTAATAAAAATATATAGATATTCTATTAATGCTAAACTTATAAATATTATTAAAATTATTATTTTGGCTAAACCAAAATAGAAGTACATATATTTTTAACATGTACTTGATGGCAAGAAAAGTTGCCAATCTAAATTTTTAATATAATTAGGAAAAACTTCTTGGTAAACTAGAAAATAGAATACTGTTAATAAAATGATTATGACATTTTAATACAACCCTTAAGATTCAGTCTTCTGCAATAAAATGTATCATTTTATTAAGAGCACTTAAAGTTACTGAGTATCAAATACTTAGTATTATTTAATGCTCACAACAGCAATAGGAAGTATAACCATCAACACCTTCATTTTATAAACATGAAAGCAAGTGACACCCACATGAAATAATTTTCCTCAAGTTACTGTTAGTTAAGAGAAGAGTCAACATCTTTCACACTCAGGCTCAAGCTCTTGATCATACCTTTCTTAAGTCTCTCCATGCTTATCACAACCTGAAGTTGACAATATCAATGAAATGCTAAAATACTGCATTATATAATCAAGTGTTCTTGAAAGGCTACAATTAAGGATCTTAAGAGATAAATTTTAAGAGTGACAAATGTAAGGCAAGCATACATTAAAAATACAAATTGTAAAAATAAGGGATGAGGAAGATACCTTTTAGAAATTCACGTGAAAAAATATTGAGGTTTACTTTCCTTCAACTCACTATGAGTCAGCCGTATAATTCGAAAATCATTATCATTTTATGGTGCTTTTAATATAGGTTAGGAAAAGGAGAAATTCACTTTTCAATACACTTGGCATGTTTGTGAGGCGTGTGATATGTTTTGGTTGCCATATTTTAAGAATTCACTAAAGTGCAACAGAAATCTATGGGATGGTGGTCTGGATAATTGTGTCACGTAATTAAATCTGAAGGAACTGAGGATATCTATCATGAAAAAGCACAAAAGCCTTATCAGATCTTAAGAGTCATTTTCAAATGTGAAGTTCTAGCATATATAAGGAAAAAGATTTGGTCTACATGGGTAACAGCATATAATAAACTAGATATTAGAGGAAGAATGTTTTAGGCTTACTATAATGAGTTGAATATATACACTTGGGTTCAAACAAAAAACAAAGTTAATGTATTAGGTATTCCTTCAATGAATAGGAGGTAGGACTGTATGATTTCTATGATCTTCCCAACGATTAGCAGAATTGGTATATTTTCAATGGGTTATTAGTAAGTGTATAAATGACTCTAAAATGGGTTAGTGTGATGGCTCTATATTTAATGAACCACAGAAAATATGATCCACTCATGCTTGGAAGGGTCATATGTGATCAGTCAGGCAGAAACTGGTGGCATCTGTTACCAGTTCAGAATTTTACAAATAATGAATATTATCACTTCTGTGACACATTAAATAGATGTGCACTGCTCACTGGTTAAAGTGATGAGTACTGTTATATATCCAATTTCTCCCTCTGTTAAACCACAAAATAGAGTTGATTATCAGTTGATCATTAAGATGCTCTTAATGAGATCCTAAAATTCTGCATGAGGCTAACACCAATATTGTATAGTTGTTTTCCTATTTTACATATATGAAGAAAGAATGCATCTCATAGGTAATAAAACTTTGTGGCAGGTAAATGTGTGTATATGTTAATATAATTCAAAACAGATAATTCTTCTAGCTAACAGTTGAACAACAATCTCCATTAAGGCACTCTGTTATGTTCCTGGGGCACAATAAATCTGTGATGGGAGGGAGTGGCCAAGACGGTGGAGTAGACACTGAACTTGCCTCCTTCCACGGGCACACCAAAATTACAACTACATACAGAGTAGCTATTGATGAGAAAGATTGGAATACTATCAGGAAAGATCTATGAGATAGACAGAGAAAATAAGGTGGGTAGGAAGGGCAGGTGAGGTGAAGTCGCTCAGTCGTGTCCGACTCTTTGCGACCCCGTGGACTGTAGGCTTCTCTGTCCGTGGGATTCTCCAGGCAAGAATACTGGAGTGGATTGCCATTTCCTTCTCCAGGGAGGAAGGGCAGAGATGCATTATAATCACGACACATACCCTTGCACTGGTGTCCCAAAACTGGGAGGATAATTACAGATGTTCTCCCCAAGAAGTAAGGCATCCAAGCTTCACATCAGGATCCCAAGCCCAGGGATCCTAAACTGGGAAGATGAATCCCCCAAAGAGTTGGCTTTGAGGACAGTAGGTATTACTTTCCATAGTGTCATGGTGCTGTGAGAAATTAAAACTCCAGTTTTTCTCATAGCTTAGTTTGTAAAGAATCGCCTGCAATGCAGGAGACTCTGGTTCAATTCTTGGTTCAGGAAGATCCCCTGGAGAAGGGATAGGTTACCCACTCCAGTGTTCTTGGGCTTCCCTTGTGGCTCAGCTGGTGAAGAACCCACCTGTATTGCAGGAGATCTGAATTTGATCCCTGGGTTGGGAAGATCCCCTGGAGAAGGGAAAGGCTACCCAATGCAGTATTCTGGCCTATAGAATTCCATAGACTGTATGTATAGTCCATGGGGTCATAAAGAGTCAGACATGACTGAGTGACTTTCAGTTTCACTTAAAGGAGACACACAAAGTCTCACATGCTCCAGGACTAAAGGTGAAAATGAAAGGGAAGTGAAGTCGCTCAGTCATGCCCGATTCTTAGCGACCCCATAGACTGCAACCTACCAGGTTCCTCCGTCTATGGAATTTTCCAGGCAAGAGTACTGGAGTGGGTTGCCATTCCCTTCTCCAATGCGTGAAAGTGAGAAGTGAAAGTGAAGTCGCTCAGTCGTGTCTGACTCTCTGCGAGACCATGGACTGCAGCCTACCAGGCTCCTCAGTCCATGGGATTTTCCAGGCAAGAGTACTGGAGTGGGGTGCCATTGAATACTAGGTGCCTAATTTCCTTGGTGGAGAAAAGGGGATGGGTGTTGAATCCCTGAACTGCCAGAACATGCCCTTTAGAGTGAGGGGAGGAAGGTCTCCTATAAAGGGGAAATCACTGTCAGCTGCTTCAGCACAAAGGGCCAGAAAGGATAGAGCAGATTCCCCTCCTCTGTCATTCTGGTTGTTTTAGAAGTTTACAAACACAGAATCCACATTGGTCTTCTCTTCCACATACTCCAGTGCTGCGGTCAAACTTTCCCTAAGGGTAGGGCCAGTAATTTGGAAGGAGCATAGGTCAGGCTGGCCTGCTGTAAGTGGAAAGCTTCCCAGAGAGGTAGGAAGCAGCTGGAGCTTCTGGTTGCTATATATTCTACATCCTGGGGACATAGACATTGGTAAAAACCATTTTTTTGAGTTCATTCTACCATAAGAACACTGGTGTTGGCAACCAGGCAGATACAGCCATGGGATCACCTGAATTCTGGCCCCACATATCTGTCTATTATAGATTTATAAAAGGTGATTTATAGTCCCAAGATCACTTGAGCCCTGAAGCCTGCCTTTTCAGGACCTAGCCATGAGCCACAAGTGGAGTGGCACCAGCCCCAGGATCCCAGCCCTGCTCACCAGCAGACCAGCACCACATCGAGGATATCTTGGGCCCCTCAGCCAGCTATCCCTGAATCCAGCTCCACTCACCAAAGCAACGTGAACCCCATAGTCAGCCACATCAGGAACAAGCCCTGCCCATCAGCAGGCTAACAGAAGCTCCTGGACTCCCAGCACCGTGCAGCCAGAGACCCTAGAACCTGGCTCTGCCAACCAGTGGGCCAGCAATTAACCTGGTATTCCAAGCCCTGGACCTGCCCACAGCAGGCCAACATCAGCTCCAAGACAACTTGGCTCCCTCAGCAAGCCCCCTGGGATCCAGTCCCAATCACCAGCAAGCCAGTACCAGCTTTGGGACACCCCAGAACCCACAGTCATTCATGTCAGGAACTAGCCCCATCCACCAAAGGGCCAACACTAAATCCAGAACAAGACCCACAACGACGCACCACAGAATCTGGTTCTGCCCACTATTGGGCCAGCATGAGACCCAAAACTCCCAGGGAACCACGGCCACCTCATGACCTGGGCCCACCCCAAAGCAATCTGCAGCCACTGCACTGTGCTGGTAATGGGAATCAACAAGACTGGGAGCCAGCCTCTCCTAACGGTCCACTCACTGCGGTCAGGCTGTCACAACAGAAGGACTCCTAGAGCGTACAGCTCTGGTGACTAGAGGTGGGGTGTGCTGCTGGAACACAGAGGATGTCTCCTACAAAAGGCTCCTTCTCCAAAGTCAGGAAACATAACCAACCTCCCAAATACATAGAAACAAAAAAATGTCAAATTAGGCTAAATGAACTAATAAGGGGAATATGTTTCAAACAAAGGGACAAGATAAAACACCAGAAGAAAGAAGTGAAGATAAGCAATCTACCTGATAGAGAGTTCAAGGTCATGAGTGCAGATATGTTCAAATATCTCAGGAGGAGACTGGATGAATAGAATGAGAGGTTAGGAATGCTTCTGAATTCATTTGAGGAAGACAGCATCACCCTGACACCAAAAGTAGACAAAGATATTACACACACACAGACACACAATTCAGGCCAAGATCACTGATAAACTTAATTGCAGAGTACTCAGAAAAACTGAATTCTGAATTCAACCAATGCTAATACACTGGGATCAAATGGGTTTTATCACAGGATGTAGGGATTGTTCAATGTCACAATCAATCAATGTAACACACCACATTCACAAGTTAAAGAATGAAAATCACATGATCATCTTGAGATACAGAAAAAGTATCTGATAAAATTCAACATCCATTCATGATAAAAAGTCTTAACAAATTAGATATAGAGAGAACATACCTGAACACAGACTAGATATGACAAGCCCAAAAGTAGCACTATTCTCAATTCTGAAAAGTTGGAAACGTTTCCACTAAGATGAGGAACAGGACAAAGATTTTTGTCTTACTATTCAACACACTATTTTGTTATTCAACACCAATTTCATTCAACATAGTATTGAACACAGTATTCAGACAAGAAATAAAAAGAACCAAATTGGAAAAGAAAGAAATAAAACTGTCACTGTTTACAGATGACATGATACTATACATAGAAAATCTTAAAGACACCACCAAAAAACCACTAGAAAAAAAGTTGCTGGTAAAGTTGCAGGATGCAATGTTAGTATACACAAAGCTGTTGTATTTCTATACACAAACAACAAGCCATTAGAATAATCAAGAAAACAGATCCATTTAAAATTGTCTCAGAAAGAATAAATTACCTAGGAATAAATATAACTAAGGAGATAAAAGATCTGTACTTGAAAAACTGTAAGACATTGACGAAAGAAATTGAAGAGTAAAAAAAACAGGATAGGTATTCCATGCTCACAGATTAGAATTAATATTGTTTAAATGATCTTATTGCCCAAATCAATCTATGGATCAAATGCAACTCCTATCAAAATACAAATGGGATTTTTCAGAGAACTAGAAAAACATAATGGCATTTTTTAGAGAACAAGAGCGAATAGGTCTAACATTTGTATAGAAACACAAAAGACCCCAAATAGCCAAAACAATCTTGAGAGAGAGGAACAAAACTATAGATGTCATGCCCCTTGATTTCAAACAATAAAAATAAAGCAACAGTGATCAAAGCAGCACAGCACTGGCATAAACACACACGCGTGCACATGCATAGTCAGATCAATGAAACAGAATAGAGAGCCTAGAAATGAACTCACACTTATATGGGGAATTAATCTACAATAAAGGAGGCAAGAACATAAAATGAGGACAAGACAGCCTCTTCAATAAATGATGTTGGGGAAACTAGACAGTATCAAAAGTATCAAACTGAAATGTGCTCTTACACCATTCAGTTCAGTTCATTCGCTCAGTCCTGTCCGACTCTTTGCAACCCCATGAATCGCAGCGTGCCAGGCCTCCCTGTCCATCACCAACTCCTGGAGTTCACTCAGATTCACGTCCATCGAGTCAGTGATGCCATCCAGCCATCTCATCCTCGGTCGTCCCCTTCTCCTGCCCTCAATCCCTCCCAGCATCAGAGTCTTTTCCAGTGAGTCAACTCTTCACATGAGGTGGCCAAAGTACTGGAGTTTCAGCTTCAGCATCATTCCCTCTAAAGAATTCCCAGGGCTGATCTCCTTCAGAATGGACTAGTTGGATCTCCTTGCAGTCCAAGGGACTCTCAAGAGTCTTCTCCAACACCACAGTTCAAAAGCATCAATTCTTTGGTGCTCAGCTTTCTTCATAGTCCAAATCTCACATCCATACATGACCACAGGAAAAACCATAGCCTTGACTAGATGGACATTTGTTGGCAAAGTAATGTCTGTGCTTTTGAATATGCTATCTAGATTGGTCATAACTTTCCTTTCAAGGAGTAAGCGTCTTTTAATTTCATGGCTGCAATCACCATCTGCAGTGATTTTGGAGCCCCCCAAAATAAAGTCTGACACTGTTTCCACTGTTTCCCCATCTATTTCCCATGAAGTGATGGGACCAGATGCCATGATCTTCATTTTCTGAATGTTGAACTTTAAGCCAACTTTTTCACTCTCCACTTTCACTTTCAACACCATACACAAAGATAAATTCAAAAGAGAGTTTATGATTGACTTGAAACCATAAAACTTCTAAAAGAAAGCTTAGGCAGTAAGATTTTTAGCATCAGTCAGTAATATTTTTTAGATATGTCTCTTCATGCAAGGGAAACAAAAGCGAAAATCAACAAATGGGAAATCAAACTAAAAAGGTTTTGCACAGCAAAGGACACTATCAACAAAACAAAAAAGGCTACCTACTGAATGGGAAAAGATGTTTGCAAATGCTATATCTGGTAACAAGTATACAAATAACTCAAACATCTGAACATAAAAAATTAACAACTCATGCAAAAAATGGCCAGAATACCTGAACGGACATTTTTCCTAAGACACACAGATGGCCAACAGACACATGAAAAGTTGCTAAAGATCACTACTCATCAGGGAAATGCAAATAAAAACCACGGTTAGGTATTACCTGTCCAGCATATCTAGCAAATGGCTATCATTAATGACAACAGGTGTTGGTGAGGATGTAGGAAAAGGAAACTCTTGTGCACTGTTGGTGGAAATATAAATTGGGGCAGCCACTTTGGAAAGCAGGATAGAGATTCCTCAAAAATATAAAAATAAAATGAGATTCAGCATTTCTACTGCTGCATATTCAGCCAGAGAAAGCAAAAACAGTAATTAGAAAACATATATGCACCCTAGGTTTATTGGTACATTATTAATAGCCAAGATATGGAAACAACCTAAGTGCTCATCAAAAGATAAATGGATAAAGAAGATATATGTGTGTTGGAATGTTGTGTGTGTCTGTGTATACACATACACATATATACATAAACACAGACACAGTGAAATACTACTCAATCATAAAAAAGGAAATATTACCTTTTGGAAAGATCTAGGGCTATTATACTAAGTAAAGTAAGCCAGGCAGTTATAGATAAATACCATATGATTTCAAATACTGTATCTGTAATCTAAATAACAGAGCAAATGAACAAACATAACAAAACAGAAACAGAATTATAAATACAGAGAACAAACAGGTGGTGGCCAGAGAGGAGAGGGATAAGGGGAAGAGAAAAATAGGTGAGACAGATTAAGAGGTTCAAACTGCCAGTTACAATATAAACAAATCACAGGTATGAAATGTACAATGTGGGAAATACAGTCAATAATTATGTAATATATTTGTATCACTGCAGATGGTAACTAGGCTTATTATAGTTTTATCTCTTATGCTTAGACTGGTTAATATTTTTACACTTTATTTCAGACTAATTTTTTGCACTTTTAAAATATTCATTTAAAGCCAATTTTTGTAAATGGTGTAAGGGTCCATCTTTATTCTATTGTACATGGATACCTAGTTTTCAACATACATCAAGGCTGTATATTGTCACCCTCCTTATTTAACTTATCTTCAGAATATATCATGTGAAATGCCAGGCTGGATGAAGCACAAGCTGCAATCAAGATTGCTGGGAGAAATATCAATAACCTCAGATATGCAGATAATACCACCCTTCTAGCAGAAAGCGAAGAAGAACTAAAGGTCTTCTTGATGAAATTGAAACAGGAGAGTGAAAAAGTTGACTTAAAACTTAGCATTCAAAAAACGAAGATCATGGCATCACTTCATGGCAAATAGATGGGGAAACAGTGGAAACAGTGAAAGACTTAATTTTCTTGGGCTCCAAAATCATTGCAGATGGTGACTGCAGCCGTGAAATTAAAAGACACGTACTCCTTGGAAGAAAAATCAAGGCCACCCTAGAAAGCATATTAAAAACCAGAGACATTACTTTGCAACAAGGTTCATCAAGTCAGTGCTATGGTTTTTCCATTAGTCATGTATGAATGTGAGAGTTGGGCCATAAAGAAAGCTGAGTGCTGAAGAATTGATGCTTTTGAACTGTGGTGTTGGAGAAAACTCTTGAGAGTCCCTTGGACTACAAGGAGATCCAACCAGTCCATCCTAAAGGAAATCAGTTCTGAGTATTGATTGGAAGGACTGATGCTGAAGCTGAAGCTCCAATCCTTTGGCCACCTGATGCAAAGAACTGACTCACTGGAAAAGACCCTGATGCTGGGAAAGATTGAAGGCAGGAAGAGAAAGAGACAACAGAGGATGAGATGGCCGGATGACATCACCGACTTGATGGCCTTGAGTTTGAGCAAGCTCCGGGAGTTGGTGATAGACAGGCAGGCCTGCCTTGCTGCAGGCCATAGGGTCACAAAGAGCTGTACATGACTAAGAGACTGAACTGAACTGATCCAGTTTTCCCAACACCATTTGTTGAAAAGACTGCTTTTTCTTCATTGAATCACCTTGGGACCCTGTTGAAAATTGTTTGACCATATGTTACGGCTTCTTTCTGGGCTCTCTATTCTATTTAATTGGTCTATGAAGCTGTGTGCATGGCTGCTCAATCGTGTCTGACTCTTTATGACCCCAAGGACTATAGGCCCCCAAACTCCTCTGTCTCTGGGATCGTTCAGGGAAGAATGTTGGAGTGGGTTGCTGTTTCTTCCTCCAAGGGATCATCTCTACCCAGGGATTGAACCTGTGTCTCCTGTGGTTCCTGCATTGACATATGTTTGTCTTTATGCCAGAATCATACTGCTTTTGTTAGTGTAGTTCTGTAATAAGTTTTGAAATCCAGAAACATGAGACCATCAACTATGTTCTTTTTCAAATTGCTTTGGCCATTTGGGGCCTTTTGAGATTCCATGAATTTTATGATGAATTTCTATTTCTGCAATAAACACAAGTGGAATTTTGATAGAGATTGCATTTTGCATCTGTGGATTACTGTTCGTAATGCTAAGTATTTCATTCTGTGTACACAAGGTGAATTTCTATTGTGTCTTTCATTTATTTCAGTAACATGTTGTTTTCACTGTGTAATTTTTTCACTTCCTTCGGTAACTTTATTCCTAAGTATTTTATTCGTTTTGATGCCATTGCAAATGAAATTTTCTTAGTTTCCTTGTTATATCATTCATTTTTAGCATCTAAAGACATTGATTTTTGTTTACTAATTATATATTCTGCAAGTATGCTGAACTAATTTATTCTAATAGTTTTTATTTTTTGTATCTGTGTGTAATCTTGTTGGTATTCCACATATAAAATCATATCTTTGCTAACAGATCATGTTACCGCTTCCTTTTCTATTTATGTATCTGTTATTCTTTTTGCTTGCCTAGAAAAATGATTAGGGCTTCTAGCACTATCTTGAATAGAAGTGATGAAGGTAGGTATTGCCTTGTTTGTGATTTTTCAGTCTCTGGAAGAATATTTTTGTATAGTATAATCTTAAGTGAAATATAAAGATCTGAATCTAGGGCGAAAAAAATTAAACAGGATACAAGTAGTTGTTTTTCCACTAAAGAAGAGATCATCAGTCCAACAGGACAAAGGGATTTTAGCTAATGTATTAAAGTAAATTCCAAGCAGTTTTTCATAGGTGCCCAGGATCTTACTTTAGAATACATTTTCTAAATGCCTACCTTCATAATATTTTTGACGTAATACTGAGTTACTTAGAAAGGTTATATGCTTGTGGTTGTTATTAACTTTGAAATAGTGCTCAGTATGATTATGACATACTTTGGAAAATGTGGCCTCCCGGTGACACAGTGTACACATATTGCATTTGCTGAACTATTCGTGTGTATATAGAGACTCATCTTGCTTCTTGGGGGACAGGCTTATACTTTAGGGAGACCTTTTTCACTTTTGTTAAAAGCCCTGTGAATCTGGCTAGATAATGCATTAACTGCTGGGTGACCATATGAAATAAGGCTGCTGCTGCTGCTGCTGCTGCTGCTAAATCGCTTCAGTCGTGTCCGACTCTGTGCAATCTCATTCTATAGTTTCACAAACTTTAATGTGTGTGTATGTCCTTAAACATAGAATGCCTCAGCATCACCACTGACATATCTCAAGATAAATCTGAGCAATTTGAGTTTAAAATGCTATTTAAAAAATATCTTTATTTGAGGAAGTGTTGAAATTTAAAGTCGATGTGATAAAATCTTTAGAATTAAATGAAAATAAAATTCTAGGCTGAGAAAAGAATGTTGAAAAGAATGATTTGATTGAGCATATTATACATATTGTAAGCACCAGCTGATCTTGTTAACACTTGAAAGAAATACTTTATGATTCTCTGAAGGATGCCTGTGCTGCAGGAATGTTTCACTAGCCAAAGGCTACTTTAAAGTATTAAGCTCTTTCTTTATTAGCATAGTTTATGAGAGACCCCTTGTTCACATCATGTGGTTATCTGAAGGAAAAACAGAATCATTCTTATTTATCTAGAGAGTCCTTGCCAGCACAAAATAATTTCATTTGAGAAAGTATTTTTCTCAGCTGATTCAGGAAATCGAGTATTTCCCTTGAACACTCACACAATTTACCAGTGGAGCCCTCTCCTCTGAAAAGATACTGATAGGCAAACTTTCTTCATTAAAATACCCAAAATCTTACTCTGGACAAAAATGCGATTATTTAGTTATATTTAGTTAAATTTAATCCTTTATATACTGGACAAACGGACAGTAATAATAACATTTAATAAGTCAATAAGTGCCCTCGAAGTCAACTGTAAGAAAGTGAAATAAAGCACAAAAAAAGAAAATGCTATAAGGATCAAATTTATATTGTGAAGTTGCTCAGTTGTGTCCAACTGTTTATGACTCCATGGACTATATAGTCCATGGAATTCTCCAGGCCAGAATATTGGAGTGGGTAGCCTTTCCATTCTCCAGGGGATATTCCCAACCCAGAGATCAAACCCACGTCTCCTGCATTGCAGGTGGATTCTTTACCAGCTGAGCCACAAGGGAAGTCCAAGAATATTGGAGTGGGTAGCCTATCCCTTCTCCAGCGGATCTTCCCGACCCAGGAATTGAACCGGGGTCTCCTGCATCGCAGGTGGATTCTTTAGTAACTGAGCTATCAGGGAAGCTCCATATTGTGAAAGATGAACAAAATTGCCCTTTTACCAAAACATTCCAAGACATAGACACACTACTTATGCATTTATATATAGTAAAATTCAACTCTCAGAGAAGACTCTGGGCTTTCTGCTCAATATAATAGTCATTTGCCTGTGAAAACAAATGCAAGCATCTAGATAAAATCTTGGTCAATAATAAATCACTTTAAAAGGATGGTCACATGATTATGATTATGACTATGATGATAATAATTCTTTAATGAGTCTACCATACCTCTCTTGAACACATCAAGGAAATCAAATGTAGCATTTAATTTCTTAATGGCCTATGGAATATATTTGTTTTAAGTGATAATCATAATCCAGAACTTTCTTTTCCTATCTGCAGAGTGCAAGTCAATGATATCTGTCCAGTTACAAGGAAAGGGACACTAAGAGAAGTTACATCAGCGTCTCCTCCAATACTATAACCTTCAAAATAAGCTTTAAGGTGTCTTTTTTCCACTTTGATTTCTCAAAATGAATACTTTTGCAGTAAGACAAGTTAAAAAAGGACTGGTGGAAAACTATTAAATAATGTAAACTCTTATTCATGCCATAAGACAGGACAGTTTTTATAAGGAAAATCCATTAAGTGTGAAGATTACAGTGATCAGGGAAAAATCTCCTGTGAGCACAGGGCCTAGGTGCTTGATGTGTTAAAATGCCACTGCTGTGTCCTATTGTGAGATGAGAAATAATTGGTCTAATAAGTGACTTAAATTTATACACAGTCATACATAACTCATCCAGCATTAGACACTAATATTCTATACCTTTAATTTACATTAACATGCTGAATGATCAGTACTTTTCCAAAGTACTAAAAATACAAAAAAAAAGTAAAAATATAAAATTTTGATATACCCTTTGCACCATGAAAATTTCCATTGTCTGTGGCAACCTAGATGCAGAGAAAATAATAACAATGTGTTAGTTAAAACAGTGAAATGGATACTTATGCTCTTGATCTTCACATGAGTTACAAGTACAGTGTGGAGCAAGATGCTAAGTGTTTTTTCCTCAAAAGTAGCTAAAAACATTGTAATAACCATCATTAAGTTTGGCTTTTATAGATGCTAGAGCTTACTTCTAAACATGTAAACTTGCCATTTACATAGGATTTTGACCTATAAATTTACATACTAATTGTATTCATACAGATTCCATACAATTATAACTGTAATTGAGTATGAAGTCATTTGTTTCTCCCACAGAGTCAACACATAATTGGTTAATTCTAAGTCTGACAAATTAGACTTTGAAACATATGTTCTATTTACAATATATGACATCACTGAATTTCAGTTCCATAGAAACAAAATCTCAATATCAACATTTACAGCAGAGACACACATTTCCTGCAAAAGAGATATAGTACTTCAAACAGACTGCTCTAAAACAAGACTTGGCATTGGGAGTAACATATACATGAGCTAGTCAGGTTTTTGGGTTTTTTTGGTTTGTTTTTTGCACTTCTCCATTTGATAACTGCTGCAAAACTGTAGGAGATATGCCTTCAAACAATATAACAAAGTAATCACAGGTATGCAAAAACCTTGAAACTTTAATCTTTTTCTCCATGAGTAATAATTGTCACCTTTTGGCTATTTGATGGCAAATCCTGACAACTGCTTTTTCAAGAAATAAATTTTTGTTTTAGTTTCCTAAATAGTGACAACCCATGTTCATGCTGGTATTTAGCAAAGTACTATCTACAATGATTCTCAAAGACTTTGCTTTAGATAATAGTTTATAAATGCCTATGATTCCCTTACTTGTCTTCTTCCTACCACTGTTGCCAATTTGCTTCAGTCGTGTCCGACTCTGTGCAACCCCATAGGCGGCAGCCCACCAGGCTCTAGTGGACCTAAAACCAAAAGCCTTATTGCCTTGTATAGTTATGTCTTTATCATCTTTTATGAATGTTAACATTCTCATGATGGCAATGTTTAAGCTAAGTAGAACTGTTATCAGGGAAGAATAAATCTGACTCCATATCAGATCTATTTTTTCTTTTTTTTACTTTAGCCTTTGTATTCTATTGCTTTTGCTACAAGTGAATCACTAAAGAGGAAGGGTGTTGCCTACAACTTAAATTGTACATAATGCTCAACTCCAGGAACCCTGCCTCCTGTGAAGCTAAATTCCTTTGTTTAAGCTCACAGAAAACATCCTGATCAGGTCCACCTGTAAATGGCTGCAGGAAAGAAGAAATTAACATATCCCCACCAGAGTCTGGCTGGAACAAGTATCCCCCCATCTTTTTTTTTATCCTCATCTCCCTATACAAAAGAAACCAGTGTCAAAACCTAGACAAGATGGTTCTTTGGCACACTAGTCCACCATCGTCTTGGTCTACAAGTTTTCTAAATAAAATCACTATTCCTTGCCCCACATCTCATCTCTTGATTGGCTGGCCTGTCATGCAGCAAGCAAAACAAGCTGGGACTCTGTAAGACAATAAGAAAACTTGCCAGCTGTGGATCTGGCTGGTAGAGTAGGGGACCAGATCAGCAGGAGCTTCTGGAACTAGCTAGATCCACTGGGGCATGGCTAGACTTACTGGGCATTATGTAACCTATATATGTTGCAGTATATGTGCCTTAGGCAGAGCCCAGACTAGGGAAATAGATAACAGGAATCAATTCTAAACTGGCAGAAATTCAGAAATTGGACTCCATTTTAGACAAAAGATTGGTGGATGGAAGATGGATGAGAGATGGCGTGACCTGCTTATACTTGACTTTCATAGAAATTGAAATAAATACCACCTAGCATCTAGAAACAAACACATGTATGTACTGAAAATGGTTTTGAAAATAGATTAGAACAATATTTTCATTTATGACAGGAAATATTCAATGGATTGCTTTATCTGTTAGTGCTTAAATATAAGAGCATGTATTTTAAAAATTGAGCTGTTGTCCTTTATAATTAACTGAGCAAAATATCACGTAGACATCGTATTTAAATTATGTTATATTAACAAATTCAAACTGCTAATTGTCCCTACATAATCTTATTTATATCTTTAAGGATGTTCTTTTAAACATGTATATTAAAGAATGCAACACTTAAAAAACAGACATGTTTAGAAAGATGAACTGAGCAATATTAATTTTTGGTTTTGTGACCAAAAGATGATATTTTTTAATAGAAAATTTAACCAAATTGTATGTAGAGAGATTTAGATTCATGAAAATGAATCAGCATTCTTAAGAATATTTAATTTAGCAACCCAGGTCTTAATCGGTATGTATTAGAATGCATTTTATATTGTTATATGAAATTAGCATATACTCTAAGTAGATTCCACTGAAACTCTGGTTATTGGATTTAATAAACAATTTGGAAGTAAAGTAGGCTTAATATTGACCAGAAAATTAAACAAAATTAAAATGCTCTTTGAATTAGACTGTGGTTTTACACAATCTTGAGCAAATTGTACAGTAGAACTCACCACTACCACAGTTCCACACTATTTAGTCCTGTGTCCACAGAGAATGCCACTGAAATTGGTTTGGTAAATGCGTGCATGAGAGGCATATCAACTGGTTATTAATTAGCTAATGAAGGGAAGAAGATAGAATTGTACTGGGACTCTATTAGTGTTTTGTATTTCATTGGTGGCCAACATCTGTAGGTTTCTAATGTGAGGTTTTTGTTGCTGTTATTAAGAAGACAGGATCTTTCCAAATCTGGAGTTGTCATTTCAATATCTGATTCATATACATCGGGTTATATTATACCTTTCCACTTTGAAAGAAGTAGTTTCTGGGGGTCTTGGGTAAATTTGGATGCTCAGCATTTGTACAACTAAGCTTCCTTTTCTTGAGAATAAATTAAATCTTAACCAATAAAAAGGTCTTTATTTTTGCTACAGTGGACAGATACTTTCATAGATATTCAAATGAAATTCATTGTCTTTCCCAGAAGATTCAATAGAAGACTTTATTAGTCTTACCTCATGGGTTATATCTCTTCAATAAAGACTGCCATATTGGACAGGTCATCAATCTATTCATTTTCAGAGATGTGTTTTCTTCTATTTTATTGAGTGGATTGTGGTCAATAGGCATGAGCTTCCTGATTTTTGCCTCTTAAAGCTTTCTGTCTTCTTCTCTCTGACTTAATTTCATTCTGTCACAGCTTTAGAACATGAACTTTTACTTCTGTTCAAGGCCAAGTCTCTAACTCAGCTCCTTGCTTCTGTCTCTTTATTCCTTCAAGGATTACACTAGCACTCAGTCCCTCTCTTTTCTTTTCTTAGATCTTTTCTCTACTGGTTCTCTAACCAAGCATATGACCCACCACTTTCAAACAAAAAACAAAATCCAGCAAACTCACGCTCTCAAACCCTCAGTTCCCTACCCCCATTTAGCTGTTGTTCAAGTGTTTTCAGAATTGCTTACGTCCCTAGTGAATCTGAGTGAACTCCGAGAGTTGGTGATGGACAGGGAGGCCTGGTGTGCTGCGATTCATGGGGTCGCAAAGAGTTGGACATGACTGAGCGACTGAACTGAACTGAACTAGGTTCAGGAAGATTCCCTGGAGTAGGCAATGGCAACCCATGTCAGTATTCTTGCCTGGAAAATTCCAGGGACAGAGGAGCCTGTTGGGCCATAGTCAATGGGGTTGCAAAGAATCAGACATGACTGAGTACACCTGTGTGTGTGTGTGAGTGTGGACACATGTGCGCGCACACACACACACACACAAACGTGTGTGTGGCTAGAGGGTTGAGAGGGAACTAACATAATATTTTGGAGAAGGCAATGGCATCCCACTCCAGTACTCTTGCCTGGAAAATCCCATGGACGGAGGAGCCTAGTGGGCTGCCGTCTATGGGGTCGCACAGAGTCAGACATGACTGAAGAGACTTAGCAGCAGCAGAAACATAATGTTTATTTACAGTGTTTTTTTTTTTTTAGCCTTATAGAATCAACACAAAACAACTGTTTTCCAAAGTTCTATTCTCCCCTAAATCTTCTTCAGCATGACTTTAATATATAACACAAATAGATTCATTTGTCAGAATCTGCACCCCTTGTTGGGTTCTCGCCCTTCCCCCAGCATAACTTGATTTTTTTTAAATTCTCCATTCCATAAAACTCAGTGTTCATTTCTGAGGGATTTGACAAGTATCAGAGTCATGTTTCTACCATCACAGGAACACATAGGACAGTTCCTGCCCTCTGAAATTTTCCCCATGCTAACTGTTTGTAATCAAGTCCTTTCTCAATCCAGGCTCCAGCAAAGCAGTCACTAATCTACTTTCCATCTTTACACTATTGCTTTTCCAAAATATCATACAAATAGAATGATACAACATGAGTTCTTTTTGCTTGAGTCATTTCATTTAGCAAAATGAGTCCATGTTTTTATGTTAAAGAGTAATATGTTCTTTTATTTATTGCTGAATAGTATTCCTTTGAATAAATATAAGATGGTTTGTTTATCCATTTACCTGAGGAAGAGCATTAGGATTGTTTCTATTTATTCTGATGGTGAATAAAACTGCCATAACTTTTTGTGTGAACATAAGTTTTATTTCAGTTGTGTAAATATCTTGCTGTGGAATTCCTGATAATATGGTTAAATATGTTTAATTTTTAAGAAACAGCTAAACTGAAAGTGAAAGAGGAGAGTGAAATAGTTGGCTTAATGCTCAACATTCAGAAAACTAAGATCATGGCATCTGGTTCCATCATTTCATAGGAAAATAGATGGGAAAACAGTGGAAACAGTGTCACACTTTATTTTTTGGGCTCAAAAATCACTGCAGATGGTGATTGCAGCCATGAAATTAAAAGACGGTTACTCCTTGGAAGGAAAGTTATAACCAACCTAGATAGCATATTCAAAAGCAGAGACATTACTTTGCCAACAAAGGTCCGTCTAATCAAGACTATGGTTTTTCCAGTGGTCATGTATGGATGTGAGAGTTGGACGTGAAGAAAGCTGAGCACCGAAGAATTGATGCTTTTGAACTGTGGTGTTAGAGAATACTCTTGAGAGTCCCTTGGACTGCAAGGAGATCCAACCAGTCCATCCTAAAGGGGATCAGTCCTGGGTGTTCTTTGGAAGGACTGATGCTGAAGCTGAAACTCCAATACTATGGCCACCACATGTGAAGAGCTGACTCACTGGAAAAGACCCTGATGCTGGGAGGGATTAGGGGCAGGGGGAGAAAAAGACGGGGGATGACAAAGAATGAGATGGCTGGATGGCATCACCAACTCGATGGATATGAGTTTTGAGTGAACTCCAGGAGTTGGTGATGGACAGGGAGGCCTGGAGTGCTGTGATTCATGGAGTCTCAAAGAGTCGGACATGACTGAGCGAATGAACTGAACTGAAAAAAAAAAAAAATGTGTGCTGATGAGAGTTAACTAAACTTATCGTGGTAATCGTTTCACAATACATATAAAATAGGGCTTATTATGTTCTACATCTGAAACTAATAATATGTCAATTATACCTCAATTAAAAATAAATAAAAGAAAAAAAAGTAAATTATAGGCATCAACTAACATCCTCCTAAAAACACAAGTCTGATATTTACTTTTTGTTCTTTATATACGATGAAATGTATCAAGTGAAACTTTCTGTCTTGACAAATATATATCTGTATATTTTAGCCTTATCGTGATACAGAACATTACTATAACCCCAGACAGTTTCCTTTAAAAAAAAAAAAAAAAAGATGGCAATCTTGTGTAGGATAGTGGAGACTGAAGCAAATAACTTTTATAACTGGAAATGTGCATTCCATTTCTTCTGCTAGGCCTGAAATCGTACAAACCCCTCTGTCCCTGTCCTTTGAAGTGAAAGACTTTAGCTTTAGTCTCCCAGGCTTCCTCTGAATCTCAAAGAGCTGGCTCAGGGAACTCAAACCAGGACCCTGTAGCAACCCAGAGAGGTGGGAGGTGGGAGGAAAGTTCAAGAGAGAGGGGACATATGTGTACCTATTGCTGATTCATCTTGATGTATGGCATAGACAAATGCAATATTGTAAAGCAATTAACCTTCATTAAAAATAAATTTTCAAAAGAGATAATGAAAATTAGAGATACCAATGGAGAAGGCAATTGCACCCCCCTAGCACTCTTGCCTGGAAAATCCCATGGACGTAGGACCCTGGATGGGCTGCAGCCCATGTGGTCACTAAGAGTTGGACACGACTAAGCGACTTCACTTTCATTTTTCACTTTCAAGCACTGGAGAAGGAAATAGCAACCACTCTCGTGTTCTTGCATGGAGAATCCCAGGGACAGGGGAGCCTGGTGGGCTGCTGTCTATGGGATCGCACAGAGTTGGACACAACCGAAGCAACTTAGCAGCAGCAGCAGCAGAGATACCAAGGGAATATTCCATGCAAAGATGATCACAATAATAGAAGGAAATAGCAACCACTCTCGTGTTCTTGCATGGAGAATCCCAGGGACAGGGGAGCCTGGTGGGCTGCTGTCTATGGGATCGCACAGAGTTGGACACAACCGAAGCAACTTAGCAGCAGCAGCAGCAGAGATACCAAGGGAATATTCCATGCAAAGATGATCACAATAAAGGACAGAAATGGTATGGACCTAACAGAAGTGAAAGATATTAAGAAGAGGTGGCAGGAATACACAGAAGAACTATTCAAAAAAGATCTTCATGACCCAGGTAACCACAAAGTTGTGATCACTCACCTAGAGCCAGACATCCTGAAATGCAGTCAAGTGGGCCTTAGGAAGCATCACTATGAACAAAGCTAGTGGAGGTGATGGAATTCCAATTGAGCTATTTCAAATCTTCAAAACTAATACTGTCAAGGTGCTGCACTCAATATGGAAGCAAATTTGGAAAACTCAGCAGTGGCCACAGGACTAGAAAAGGTCACTTTTCATTCCAATACCCAAGAAAGGCAATGCCAAAGAATGCTCAAACTACCACACAATTGCAATCATCTCACACTCTAGCAAAGTAATGCTCAAAATTCTCCAAGCCAGACTTCAACAGTATGTGAACCATGAACTTCCACTTGTTCAAGCTGGATTTAGAAAAGGCAGAGGAACCAGAGATAAAGTTGTCAACACTGGAAGAGACCTTGATACTGAGAAAGATTGCAGACGTGAGGAGAAGGGGATGACATGGTTGAGATGAGATGGTTGGATGGCATCATTGATGCAATGGACATGAGTTTGAGTAAGCTCCAGGAATTGGTGATGAACAGGGAAGCCTGGTGTGCTGCAGTCCACAGGGTCGCAAAGAGTTGGACACAAGTGAGCAACTGAACTGAACGCTGTATTTTTCTTCACCACAATCAAGGGTCAGTAGATTTGCTTCACTGTGTGCAGGTGACTGGCCCCAAGTTTTGTTCACTAACAGGTGTTTCAGTTCACAATCCCTGCCCACAATCCCTCCAAGCATCAGAGTCTTTTCCAATGAGTCAACTCTTCACATGAGGTGGCCAAAGGACTGGAGTTTCAGCTTTAGCATCATTCCTTCCAAAGAACACCCAGGAACGATCTCTTTTAGGATGGACTGGTTGGATCTCATTGCAGTCCAAAGGATTCTGAAGAGTCTTCTCCAACACCACAGTTCAAAAGCATCAATTCTTCGGCGCTCAGCTTTCTTCACAGTCGAACTCTCACATCCATACATTACTACTGGAAAAATCATAGCCTTGACTAGACAGACCTTTGTTGGCAAAGTAATATCTCTGCTTTTGAATATTCTATCTAGGTTGGTCATAAGTTTCCTTCCAAGGAGTAAGCGTCTTTTAATTTCATGGCTTCAAGTGAAGACTATTTATGTTAATCTACTAAGGAGTTTAAGGTTTGTTGCTACTATGTTTACTCTCAGTACATCATTAGTTTTAATTTTTTTTAGCTATATCTGGCATGGTAGCAGCTGGTTTGCTTGAGTGTTTTATTTTCTCTTCCAATGTCTGCTGTACAGTCAGTGTTATTTCTCTCCTTTTTACTTCAGAGAAGTGTCTTGAAGGGTATTTTGTACAGGGTGATTTTTAGCCTAAAGATGAAGTTATGGGTGGGAAGTGTGTCCTCTCTTATTTTTATTAAATTTCTGTTTTAGGAAAGAACCAGATCTCACAGTTCATGGAACTGGTCTTAGTGTTGCTATCACTCCTGTGGTATAGTTCTGAGCACATAACCAGAGGGAAATCTTCGCTTTCTATTCCCTTTTGCCACTTGCAATGGGCTTTCATAAGTGTCATCAGTTCAGTTCAGTCGCTCAGTCGTGTCCGACTCTTGGCGACCCCATGAATCGCAGCATGCCAGGCCTCCCTGTTCATCACCATCTCCCGGAGTTCACTCAGACTCACGTCCATCGAGTCCGTGATGCCATCCAGCCATCTCATCCTCGGTCGTCCCCTTCTCCTCCTGTCCCCAATCCCTCCCAGCATCAGAGTCTTTTCCAATGAGTCAACTCTTCGCATGAGGTGGCCAAAGTGTGTCATAGAGGCTATAATATTTTTTGACTCATTCCCACATATGAAAGATTTTGTTCCATACATTAGATAGTGGAGAAGTTTTTCATGTGGAATTTCTTGATACTCTCACCCTTTTTCCCCAGCAGCTTCCTCTAAGCCTATTCTGCAGCAGGAGAGAAACTTTCTAAATATTTTCCTATCATCCATCTACCTACCAATCCAACCATCCCCATCTAACTATCCACCCTATCTACCTATATACATGTTACGTTCTTTCGTATGTACTATAATTGTTATTTATGAGCTCCTAGTAGAATTCAGAGTGCAGACTTTTTCATATTTGCCATTACCAGGAACTTCTTTCTTCCTTCCCCATTATTTTATACACTTGGTTATCCTCTACTGATTTGCTAATCATTCTAACTGAAGTCTTCTTACGAATGTGTGGCTGCATCTTGCCCATATAAGCCAGGATATGTCTTACATCTTTCTCAGAGAGCCCACATCACCTTAGATTTTCTGCTAGTTTATTATCCTGTGACCACAGAGCTCTGTGATAGGTTCAAGAAAATTGTGAACAAGGTTTTATCTGGCATTATTATTATTATAGGCTATGTGCACCTTTTTTTCCACTTTTCTTCCCCAGCTGAAACCAGTTTCATGAATTTAAGTCATATTCAAATGTACATTTATTTCCCTTTGATCTGAGGATGCTGTAATATAACCAATAGTCTGCAGAGATTCTAGCAAGTCTCCATTATTTACCATCTGGGTAGTCTTAGGTTACTTCATGCCATTGGTCTCAATTTTGTTAAGTGAAAAATTAGGCTTATAATAGTTCTTTTTTTTTTTAAGAGTTTTTTGATGTGGTTGTTCAGTCACTCAGCTGTTCCACTCTTTGTGACCCCATAGACCCAACAGACGTAGCACACCAGGCATCCCTGTCCTTCACTATCTCCCAGAGATTGCTCAAACTCATGGTCCATCCAGTGGACCATTTGTTTAGAGTCTTTACTGGATTTTTTTACAACATTGCTTCAGTTTTTTTATGTTTTGGTGTTATGGCCATGAGTCATGTGGGATCTTAACTCCCCAACTAGGGATCGAATCCACACCCCCCTGCATTGGAAGGTGAAGTTTTAACCACTGGACTTCGGGGAAGCCCCTATAATAGCTCTTTTGACATAGACTTACTATGAGCATTGGATAAAGTAATATATGTAAAGGTTTGAATATTAAAAGCTGTGTAAATGTTACCTATTATAAATTATTCATTGTAATATAATTACCTATGTGTTTAAGGTCAGGTTTCCCCAGTCCTGTGGAAGTTCTATAAACAAATCCCACTGGCCTCCATGTCAAATTCCCACTGATCTATTTCAAACCCTAAAAGATGATGCTGTCAAAGTGCTGCACACAATATGCCAACAAATTTGGAAAACTCAGCAGTAGCTACAGAACTGGAAAAGGTTACTTTTCACTCCAATCCCAAAAAAAGGCAATACCAAAGAGTGTTCAAACTACAGCACAATTGTACTCATCTCGCACAAGCAAAGTAATGATCAAAATTTTCCAAGCCAGGCTTTAACAGTACGTGAACCATGAACTTCCAGATGTCCACGCTGGATTGAGAAAAGGCAGAGGAACCAGATATCAAATTGCCAACATCTGTGGAATCACAGAAAAAGCAAGAGAGTTCCAGAAAAAAAATCTACTTCTGCTTTATTGACTATGCCAAAGCCTTTGACTGTGTGGATCACAACCAACTGTGGAAAATTTTTAAAGAGACAAGAATACCAGACCACCTTACCTACCTCTGAGAAATCTGTATACAGGTCAAGAAGCAACAGTTAGAACTGGACATCAAACAACAGACTGTTTCCAAATTGGGAAAGGAGTATATCAAGGCGTATATTGTTACCCTGTTTATTTAACTTATATGCAGAGTACATCAGAGAAATGCTGGGCTGGATGAAGCAGAAGCTGGAATCAAGATTTCAGGGAGAAATACCAATAACTTCAGATATGCAGATGACACAACCATTATGGAAGAAAGCGAAGAAGAACTAAAGAGCCTCTTGATGAAAGTGAAAGAGGAGAGTGAAAAAGCTGGCTTAAAACTCAACATTCAGTAAACTAAGAACATGGCATCTAGTCCCATCACTTCATAGCAAATATATGGGAAAACAATGGAAACAGTGACAAGTTTTATTTTCTTGTGTCCCAAAATTACTTCAGATGGTGACTGCAGTCATGAAATTAAAAGATGTTTGGTCCTTGGAAGAAAAGCTATGACTGAACTAGGCAGCATATTAAAAAGCAGAGACATTACTTTACCGGCAAAGGCCCATCTAGTCAAAGCCATGGTTTTTCCAGTAGTCATGTGGATGTGAGAGTTAGATCATAAAGAAAGCTGAGTGCCGAAGAATTGATGCTTTTGAACTGTGGTATTGAAGACTCTTGAAAGTCCCTTAAACTGCAAGAAGATCAAATCTGTCAACCCTAAAGGAAATCAGTCCTGAATATTCATCGGAAGGACTGATGCTGAAGCTGAAGTTCCAATACTTTGCCCACCTGATGAGAAGAACTGACTCATTCAAAAAGACCCTGACATTAGGAAACATTAAAGGCAGGAGGAGAAGGGGTTGAGAGATGTTGAGATGGTTGGATGGCATCGCTGACTCAATGGACGTGAGTCTGAGTAAGCTCCAGGAGTTGGTGATGGACAGGGAGGCCTGGTGTGCTGCAGTCCATGGGTTCTCAAAGTGTTATACATTACTGAGCAACTGAACTGAACTGATACGTCCAGGTAAAATGCATATTTTTTAAGAACAGATATTTCATTTCTCTTAGTGATATTTAGGTCAACACTAGAATATAGGAAATGATAAATATTTCATTAATATGTTGCTGCATCATGTTATTTCAAATTGTTATTTTGTTGCTATTTTACATTGATATATACAGAGGCTATAAACTGACTGTCTGCGTATCTTGACTATCTCTTACTACAGTTAACCTTGGGAATTTTATTAAACTTCTTTGCATCTCAATGTTTTTCATCATTATAATGAGAATCATTACATTTCCTATCAAATAAGCTTGGTTGAGGATTAGATGAGTTAATATGTACCAGGACATGCTAGAGAGAAAGAACTGCCTGTCAACGCAGGAGATGGAAGAGATGCCAGTTCGATCCCTGGAGGACAGCACAGCAACCCACTCCAGTATTCTCGCCTGGAGAATACCATCAACAGAGGAGCCTGGTGGGCTATGGTCCATAGGTCGCAAAGAGTCAGACACAACTGAAGCAACTTAGCATGCAAATTACTAGCACATATTAAATATTCCATAAATATTAGACATAATTATTGTTAAAAATAACATTACTAGTCAGAAAATTATTACAACTTAAACATATTAGATATTTTTAAATATTGATAATAAGTAAGATAATTTACCCTTGTTCACTTGGTTCAAACATTTTCTGCCCGCATCCAGGTTAGCTGAAACACTATTTACCCTTTACATATCAAATTAGTGTTGTTTTCTCACTTTTTTTCCAAGGCACAATTGATTATTTCTGGTCTTCCAAAAATCGTTACCTAATTTTAATACATCTATTTAATCACATACATCAACTATAGCTGTAAAAAAAATTTTTTTATTGTTGTAAAAGTCACATAATATAAAACATACTATTTAAACCATATTTAAGCATACAGTTCAGTGGTACTAAGTACTGTCACATTGGTTGTACAACTCCCACCATCATCCACCTCCCGAATTTTTCACCTTCTTAAACTGAAACTCTGTCCCATTAAACACTAACTCTCCGTCTTCCCTCTCCACATCTTTTCTGCTACACGCAATTGACCTGAGACATGGGCTAGTCTTTGCATTCTATTGCTTTATTTAGAATAATGTGAAGCCCTTTGCTTTTATTATTTTATTAAAGTGTCTTATGCTGGTGTCTTTCAACTATGTTTCATAGAACTCATTTAAATAATTTTATATACATGCTCTCTGCTTAGTCAATAGCTAGAATGTAACTGTGCAGATGGCTCAGATCTATACCTGATCTTCACTAGACTCTGCAACTGTTCTTGGAATATTTCTGCAGACCTCACAATGCTCTGTACAACCATGTATAATAGAAGTGTTTTCCACTAGAGGTATAAAATATCATTTCCCCTATTTAAGGATCAAAATTTACATTACTAGTCATAGAAAGTTTTCCCTGTTTTTTTCACAACCACTAAAGAAATGATATCTCAGCAAATGGGAAAATAATTATCTGCAAGCTTTGTTACCAAGTCCTCTTTAAGTCTGGGATCTACTTGATGTAAAACAATGAATTAAAAAAGATACTAACATCTTGATTTTTATTTACTGTATGCGTGGTATGTTATTTTAATAAATCCCACATCAACTGTTCTGACCACTTAGAAAACATAGATTTGAAAAATTCTAAACTCTCAAATCTAGACACACCATTTATAAATCACTTACAGATGATATAAAAACATCTTTTGTCCATTATGGTTCACATGTCAAAACCATAATGTTATCCTTGAACTGCAGAAGATGTCACACAATTTTAAATATTTTTATGACTAGGACCAGGCCCTAAGGTCCATGACACTATTTCACAATGTTACTTTGAATATTATTATGATTAACAGAACAGGATGTATGTTATCATCAAGCCTGGAAATCTTCAGTTCTTCCTCTTTGTTATATACTCCCAGATGCTCATCTCAGGAAATTGAAAGTGTTATTAATAAGTAGAGTACCACAGCCTAAAGAACATTACATGGTCACAAGAATTTTTCTAAAATACATCCTTGTTCACAAAATCATTTAAGAGCTCATAAATAAGAAATTTACATTTCTTTAGTCCCTGAATTAAAGATTAAACCAGAAATATCTCTATATATGCACCTGGCTATATTTTGAATGGGTATTGGAATTCCATTACAACTAAAGTGGAAATATGTATCACTTCAAATCATTGCACTTTGCTGCTATCTATGCTCAAGTCCTGAATTTATCCTCTCTATCATTCATCAGCATCTTTAATTTTTTAACGTGGTTCTTACATTACTAAACATAATGTTAAATCAATTATATCTTGATATAAATGTTAATATTTTGGTGTTATCAGAATCTAAAGATATAAAACTCCTTAGGCAAATAGTCTGTCAACTATTTGAACAAGAAACTCAGCAAAGCAACAACAATGTCAAAAACAAGCATAAAATTATTGCATACTGCTATACCATGCAGAATTACAAATATCACTAATTATTTTATCACCATTTGTTGCAAATGTTTATATCTCTATGATTATCTATTAAAACTTCTTCTATTTCTTTAAAATTGTGGAATGTTTATATTCTACCTCAATTCACAAATGACTCGTGACAATTAATATCTCTCTTTACCAATCTCTTTATCTACACACATTCACCTTCATATTCTAAGATATGTTGCTCTAGTACTCTAGATATTTTTCCTTGGGGCAACTTTGCTTTTGAACATCTCTCTTAGTCTATGCACAAAAACGATGCTGGAAATGATGCTTTTATACAATTGCAAAAGGATAATCCCATAGTTTTGCTCTATCAATACTTATGGTACAGTTCTATCCACTGCCAAGCAGAAAATGCCATAAGTTGAACAATTTTTGCATCATATTATCCTACTGAAAGACAGGCTGGCTATCAGTATGGCACTGCACAATGAGTGGCACATGGCAATATTTGCTAAAGGCTACTACTTGAGGATTAAATTTTTGTGTGGTAAAAGCTGGACTGTAGGAAAACAAATGAAGAGTTTTCATAGACAAGAATTACAAAGCCTTCCAGGAATAACGTCAAACGTTTTCCCACAGTGTCAAATATCAACATTTTGACAGTATAGGATAAAAGCATTAAACATTTTCCACTCTGTCAAAGGTTTGACATTTTTCAAAAGACACATTCACTAGATAGACACCCTAGTTTTGCCTATGGAAAGATATGTGCCTATTATATAATAAGGGAAGATTTAGAAAGAATGAAAATAATAGAAACAGATGACATCAGGTGTCATCACACAGTGATATAGAATACAAATAGCACATAGAAAGTGACACTATATAGACTGGGTCACAATTTTACCTAAGTATCTTAGGGGAAAGATATATGATTAATTCTCAATCATCCATGGTAATGAGGAAAAGTGAAAGCAGGAAAAATGACCCCAAAGTTAAATCCTAATCTTGTATAGAGTTTTAATTGCATCAATTATTATATCAAGAATGACAAAACAGGAAAACCTTAATTTTGAAAGATTTTTAAAAGTTTCCCATTTCCTCCTCTAATCAAGTATAAAGCAAAAGATAAATAAATGACAGGAAGAGAATGATATTAATAACTAGTCCTTAAACCATTAAACGGAGAAGGCAATGGCACCCCACTCCAGTACTCTTGCCTGGAAAATCCTATGGACAGAGGAGCCTGGAAGGCTGCAGTCCATGGGGTCGCTGAGGGTTGGACACAACTGAGTGGCTTCACTTTCACTTTTCACTTTCATGCATTGGAGAAGGAAATGGCAACCCACTCCAGTGTTCTTGCCTGGAGAATCCCAGGGACGGCAGAGCCTGGTGGGCTGCCATCTATGGGGTCGCACAGAGTCAGACACGACTGAAATGACTTAGCAGCAGCAGCAGCAGCAAAACATTAAAAGCTGTATCTCTGTTTTGTTTCTTCATTTTGAGCAAACGAACCCTTTAATATAAAAATAATATTTTTAAACAACTGTAATCCAATCTTTCTTTATTGTTAGATATTCTGTAGCTTTCTGGGAAAGTAATATTAGAAAATTGCCAACTAAAACTTTTCAAAAATTTCTCATTGTTTGTGAGTTTTGATGCCCAGATGAATCATTTGAAAGTAAACAG
Organism: Cephalophus harveyi; assembly: GCA_006410635.1. Classification (NCBI taxonomy): domain Eukaryota; kingdom Metazoa; phylum Chordata; class Mammalia; order Artiodactyla; family Bovidae; genus Cephalophus; species Cephalophus harveyi. The sequence goes on along the minus strand of SJYT01050323.1, from coordinate 583,837 downwards.
TTTCCTAATGCAGAGATATTAACAGTGTCTAAAACTAGTTTAAGATCTCGATAGAAAGAAAAGAAAGTGAAGTCGCTTAGTCAAGTCCAACTCTTTGCAACCCCAAGGACTATAACCTATCAGGCTCCTCTGACCATGGGATTTTCCAGGTATGAATAGTGGAGTGGGTTGCCTTTTCCATCTCCAGGGGATCTTCCCAACCCAGGGATTGAACTCAGGTCTCCTGCATCGCAGGCAGATGCTTTACCATCTGAGCCACCAGGAAAGTCCAAGGAGACTAAATTAAGTGTGTTATTTTAGGCTCCAAATAACCCATCACAACGGTTTGTAACTATAAAAGTATGTTTTATTCAACCTGTTTAATAAAAACAGGATACGAAAATATAAATATTAAAGTAAATATATCTAAATTTTAATTTAAAATAAACATCTAACTGAGGCATTTCTCTTGAACACAGTCTGACTCATGTGCTTCTGTATTGTTTTAATCCAATATAGCATGTTTTATCATAAATTAGTATTTCTTTTCTGCATACAGAATATTTCTTGATGTAGTATTTATTTTTACATTCACCAAGGCAAGCATATTTCATATCCATTAGTTTTTGGATCACAATTGAAACAGTCAAAAAAATTATTCAAACTTAAACAACCACTTAGATTTGCAGAGGAAATTGAAAATAAGCATAAGTGAAATTTCATTTAAAAGAGGTGTTTAAGCAGAAGAGACACAGATGTATAGAACAGTCTTTTGGACTCTGTGGAGAGGGAGAGGGTGGGATGATTTGGGAGAATGGCATTGAAACATATATAAGATCATATATGAAATGAATCGCCAGCCCAGGTTCAATGCATGATACTGGATCCTTGGGGCTGGTGCACTGAGACGACTCAGACGGATGGTACAGGGAGGAAGGTGGGAGGGGGGGTTCAGGATGGGAAACACGTGTATACCTGTGGCGGATTCATGTTGATGTATGGCAAAACCAATACAATATTGTAAAGTAATTAGCCTCAAATTAAAGTAAATAAATTTATATTAAAAAAACAAAAAAAAACTTTGGTCATAAAGAAACAAAAGATAATAGTTTAATTCATATTTTTCTCCATGGAGAGGAAAAAGGAAAAAAAGCTATTTAGATTTGTGCATTTTAAGGGATTCCCAGGTGGTGCTAGTCCTAAAGAACCCACCTGTCAATGCAGGAGATATAAGAGACATGGGTTCGATCCCTGGGTCGGGAAGATCCCCTGGAGAAGGGCATGGCAACCCACTCCAGTATTCTTGCCTGGAGAATCCCGTGGACAGAGGAGCCTGGTGGGCTATGCACATAGGCTTGCAAAGAGTTGGACACGACTGAGGCAGCAGAGCACATACACACAGTGCATTTTAAGATAGCTTTTGTAAATGGAATACTTTCATTGAAGGATAATCCTATGAGTAGAGAGTACACAATTGGAAAGCAGGGAGAAAATACACTGCAAAGACACTTAAGAGATCCCAAGGGACAAAGAATTTACGTTAATTATAGGAGAAAACTTTCTAATGAACTTCTGAGAAAAAAAAATTTAGAAAACTTACTTTAGGAGATCTTAAAACAGAATGCTGACTTAATTTACATGGTTGAAATAACTCACAGGTTAGAAATTCAAGTAAAAGATCCTTCATTTGATCTATAAAGTTGTCTAGTTTGTACATAGGTATAATAAAAACCATATTGTTCAGATATTTCCTGGTAGACATTTAATTCTGATTTCAACACAGAGTAGTAATGATCCAAATGATGCTTGTGCCACACAACCTCCACGACTTTTTTTCTGTGTTTTCTAATTCTCTGTGCAGATGTGTGCTGTTGTGAACATGATTATCTATTGCCTCTTAAAAACACTTAACATAGTTTCCTAAAATTCCTTCGAACCTAAATCTACTTACATAAGGGCCAAATATGGTTTGTGTGAGTATGCATACATATGCATATACATACATATGTGTGTATACATTATGTACACATTATGTATATATAAATTCTATATCAGGAAGGAAACATTCACCAAAACTGTAACAAAAGCATATGGACTTTGAAGAACAGAACTCTTTCTCACTACACATGAATGGACAGATAGATAGGTTTCCTTATGTCACGAATGATACCTCATCAATAACAAAGAAGATGACACCTCCCCTTCATGGGGCTTTAAAAGAGAATACCCTAGATGGAGAAGGGTAATTGTAGAAACAGATTAGATTCATTCTGCATGACTTTTACTTTATCCTTCATTTCTTTAGCAGTGATTATTATCATGCTTAGTCAAAAGAAATATATTATCCATTAATTTTCCATTAAAATCATGTCTTGCTTAGGGTAATAAAATTTAGAAGTTTCCCAGAGGTCAATTGGCATGATATGTCAAATTTCTTATGTGATCCCTTTTGACCTTGCAATTCTATGTTTAGAAATTCATCCTAATGAAATTAACTGAGGACTGTGCAAGTAATAAACTGTAAATAAGTTTATCATGTTATTCATTATAGCAAAATTAATTAGAAAAATATAAATGTCCAACTATATATATACATATATCCTATGCATAAAACAGGATACTTTGCAACCATGAAAATTATGTTCTAAATCACAAAATGCTTCTGACAAACAGCATATATAAGAATTACATTCATGATTATTTTGAAATGTTAGCATAACAAAAATACATTTAAAAGTGCATTTCATTTCCCTTTTTATGTCTCTTCCCACTTACATGAATAACATAATTTACATTTGAATTGCTCCATTCTTTTTTTCTACTTCTATAATCTCAATAATCAAATCTGAATCTTAACAGGAATTTATGTCTAAAAGATTATTGGGCATTCCCATAACATACTTTCAACTTCTGTACCAATGGGGCAACTTCTCAGGAATGATAGATGACTTTAACTGAGTTGAGAAATTTTAAAAGGGATTCCTTGGCCAAAGAAAGGCAATACCCAAGAATGCCACCTTTGGCCACCTCATGCGAAGAGTTGACTCATTGGAAAAGACTCTGATGCTGGGAGGGATTGGGGACAGGAGGAGAAGGGGATGACCGAGGATGAGATGGCTGGATGGCATCATGGACTCGATGGACGTGAGTCTGAGTGGGCTCCAGGAGATGGTGATAGACATGGAGGCCTGGCGTGCTGCGATTCATGGGGTTGCAAAGAGTCGGACACGACTGAGTGACTGAACTGAACTGAAGAATGCTCAAACTACCGTACAATTGCACTCATCTCACAAACTAGCAAATGCTCAAAATTCTCAAGCCAGGCTTCAATAGTACATGAACTGTGAACTTCCAGATGTTCAAGCTGGATTTAGAAAAGGCAGAGGAACAAGAGATCAAATTGCCAATATCCGCTGAATCACAGAAAAAGCAAGAGAGTTCCAGAAAAACATCTATTTCTGCTTTATTGACTATGCCAAAGCCATTGACTGTGTGGATCATAACAAATTGTGGAAAATTCTGAAAGAGATGTGAATACCAGACCACCTGATCTGCCTCCTGAGAAATTTGTATACAGGTCAAGAAGCAACAGTTAGAACTGGACATGGAACAACAGACTGCTTCCAAATCAGGAAAGGAGTATGTCAAGGCTGTATATTGTCACCCTGTTTATTTAACTTATATGCAGAGTATATCATGAGAAATGCTGGATTGAATGAAGCAGAAGCTAGAATCAAGATTGCTGGGAGAAATATCAATAACCTCAGATATGCAAATGATACCACCCTTATAGCAGAAAGCAAAGAAGAACAAAAGAGCCTCTTGATGAAAGTGAAAGAGAAGAGTGAAAAAGTTGGCTTAAAGCTCAACATTCAGAAAACGAAGATCATGGCATCTGGTCCCATCACTTCATGGGAAATAGATGGGGAAACAATAGAAATAGTGACAGGCTTTATTTTGGGGGGCTCCGAAATCACTGAAGATGGTGACTGCAGTCATGAAATTAAAAGATACTTACTCCTTGGAAGAAAAGTTATGACCAACCTAGACAGCTTATTAAAAAGCAGAGACATTACTTTGCCAACAAAGGTCCATCTATTCAAAGCTATGGTTTTTCCAGTAGTCATGTATGGATGTGAAAGTTGGACTATGAAGAAAGCTGAGCACCAAAGAATTGATGCTTTTGAACTGTGGAGTTGGAGAAGACTCTTGAGAGTCCCTTGGACAGCAAGGAGATCCAACCAGTCCATCCTAAAGGAAATCAGTCCTGAATATTCATTGGAAGGACTGATGCTGAAGCTGAAACGCCAATTCTTTGCCCACCTGATGTGAAGAACTGACTTTTTGAAAAGGCCCTGATCCTGGGAAAGATTGAAGGCAGGAGGAGAAGAGGACTACAGAAGATGAGATGGTTGGATGGCATCACTGATTCAATGGACATGAGTTTGAGTAAACTCCAGGAGTTGGTGATGGACAGGGAGGCCTGGCATGCTGCAGTCCATGGGATCACAAAGAGCTGGACATGACTGAGTGACTGGACTGAACTGAACCAAGGCCCAAAGGGCTTGGATGCTGCCTGGAAAAGAAAACATTCTTAATTTTGAAAACTCTCCAGCAATCATCTTCCTCTCAAAAAAAATAAATACAAAAAGATATTCAATGTTTCCAGGTAAACAATTAAAGGAGGTAATAAAATTATTCTTGATCTCATACATTTGTTAAGATCTGCATTGGATGTCTGGAAGGATATTGACCAAGGCATTCATTAAATGTAGCTTTCTGCTTCCCTGATAGTGCAGTTGGTAAAGAATCCACCTGCAATGCTGAAAACCCGGGTTCAACTCCTGAGTTGGGAAGATCCTCTGGAGAAGGGATAAGCTACCCATTCCAGTAATTTCGGGCTTCCCTTGTGGCTCAGCTGGTAAAGAATCTGCCTGCAAGGTGGAAGACCAGGGTTGGATCCCTAGGATGGGAAGATCCCCTGAAGATTGGAAAGGCTACCCACTCCAGTATCTTCTCAGTATTACTGACACAAGCCATCACTTTTTAAATAAATTGTTCAAATATTAATGAATAAGATATCAGCAAAATTTTAAAATTATGAAAATACAATCTCACAAAATAAGATTATTATATAAGAATTGACATAGAGAAAAATCAGGAATCTGGAAATTGTCAAAGAAGACCTTAGAGTTCTAATTCACAGGAAAGAGTGATAATAATTTTTCTGGATAGCAAACAGGAAGACATAGATATTAAAAAAAAAAAAAAAAAGATGTTCACCACTGTTAAATAAGTGGGATTTCCAATGCCTTTGAAGAAATCAGGATCTTTTAGCTTATAGTGGCAGCAATCACTATGCACACCAAGAGGGCAGAAGTAAAACATACCTCAATACACCTAACCCAAGAACAGAGACAGCACTGAGAGGAGTAGATGATAACCCAGGAGCAATAAGACTGTTTTTCTAGCTGATAAATGCTATAGAAAGAAGGATGAGCTATACAGACTCGTGAAGCTACCACAAGGAGAGTGTAAAAACAGATGGTGAGCTGCACATAAAAATTATGGCCTAGACAATTTGCAGGTATATGACCCAACCAGTACAGACAGTGCAGCTCTATCTAGCTTCACATACTACCCCTGAGGGAGGGAAGAAAGCTTCTTTGCTGCATGTGAGTGTGGAGGGACTTGACCCAGGGATGGAACCCAGGTCTCCTGCATTGCAGGCAGATTCTTTACCATCTGAGGAAGCTCTGTGGGGGACATGGCATTGAACTATTGATGATATTCAGGAATCTACAGTGCTCTATACTGTTAATCGTAATGTTTAATATGTGACATCTATGAATCTGAGCTACTTTAAACTACTGAAAGTTAACTAATTGACTAGCTGTTTTTAAAAGAAATAAATTACACATGCAGAAAATTTAGGAACTTTGAAAATTATGAAGATAAAAATCATCATTATCATGGAACCATTCCTGCAGATATATATTGAGACTCCATGCTTCATCATTTCAACCACAATCTGCAAAATTTATAATGTCTGTTGTGCTTTTGTCCTTTCAACACACCTGCCTGGCAAAACTGTAGAGCTGGATGAATCCAATTTTCTGTTTTCTCTAAGCTTGCACCTGGGTAGTTAAACCCAGCTGCCAGTGTACATTTACGGCTTAATATTGAACAGATTTTCAAACTTTCTGGCAGCCACTCTATTTCTCCTAGTCAGGTGTTTTTCCTCATTCTTCATAATGCCTATTTTAAACCTCTTCTACTTTCTTCACCCTCTACCTTCCCTTCTATTCAGAAGAAGACATTGCTTCTGCTTTAGAAAGTAAACAAGCCAGAACAAAGGGGAAACTCATAATTCCATGTCCATATGTGCAAAGCAGCCTATCTCTGCCCTGATCCTATCCTGTATCTTTTTCTTGCAACTCTCCTTCCACCCACTAACTGCCCATCTTCAGCATTTACACATATTTAATTCTCTCAACTGATAAAAAGTACAAACATACTTTTCCTTCAAGCCCACACCCTTTCCTTATACTATTTTCTTGCTTTTGCAATAACATGTAATTTGATAGATGAAATGTATCAAAAATATGCCTTCTCCATTCACTCACTTCCCCCCTGCACTCCTCATCACTGTTCAACTGAAATCTCTTTTGCTAAAATTCAAGGTGCAGTTCTGTCTGTGATTTTCCATTAGTTTCTTTATATCTGCGTACCCTTTGACATACATGCTGATCACTTCCTTCTCAATTCTCTTTTGTTTCTATGGAATTCACTCTCCTGGTTTTCTTCTGCTCTTCATGCCCTCTTTCAATTTTTCTTGTTGACTTGTTCACTAAAATATTATTTGTCATCGTTCGAGTTTTTTAAGATTCTTTCTGAGGTTCTCTTACGTATGGCATACAATGCTGTATGGCACATTTATCAATACAAATATTTCATGCTCTCCTTTGAATTTCAATTACAAATAGCTTTCTAATTGTCATCTCGAGATGAACTTTTTTTAGATACTCAATTTCTCAAAAGAAATCTATATTCTCTATCCCTCAGACTTATTTTCTACCTAATTTCAGGCCTTATTTCAAATCCAGAACACTCAAGTTTTCAAACGAAAGACCTGAAAACCGCTTACCTTGTCTCTTTAAAATCTGATTCCCGGTCTTTGTACCTTGGTGACACCACTTCCTAATTACCTCTCTACTTATCAACTTATATCCGTCTCTACTACCTTGCTCATCCACCCTGAGCAACCTTTCTCCCCTGAACTCATTTAGTAACCTCTCTGAAAACATGCCTTAATTTGTAATTCTCACATCTAAAGCTTCTAAATATATCTTCATTTCTCTTAAGTATAAAGACTTAGGTTCTTTATAATAAATACAATCCCTCTTACCAAGCCTCAGCTGCCAAGATATCATGGCTTGGATAATCCACAACTCTTTCCAACACAGTTCCTCCTTGTTGGAAAAGCTATTCCCTTTAACAGTTTGTCGTGTAGCTAGGAAGCTTTGCAACATTTTTCTATACTATATGTACATATAAAGTGAAACTAAAATTACCAGTGTAACATATGCTATCTCTGTATGTGGGTTCTTAAGGTGTCATTTAAGTGTTTAAGAAACAATAAAATTTTTATTTTCCAGATTAAAAAATTGTTATCACTCCCTTCTTCCCTTGAATGTGGAAATGGTAGGTGGAGTTACAGTGACCATCTGTGACACTATGAAGCATTTTAAAAAGGGAAAAAGCCAAATATTAAGAATGGCAAAGTAAAAAACACAGAAATAGCCCATGACATACATGAGCAGGTAAACCAATAGATGTGAGAAAAATGAGCCTCTTTCTGTAAAAAAGATTTTTAAAGTTACTTGCTATAAACACATTCCCAATAATACAGTGTCAAACTTCATAGTTTTCTCCTTGGCTTTTAGATTTAGACACATGATATTTTACTTAAAATATACACACACACACTCACATACACATTCACATACAATTCAGGCATAATTCAACAGGAGTAAATGCACAGAATCTCCATATACTCTTTGGACTGTGATTCCTAGGCACATTGGCCTTTCCAGACTTTTAAGTTTCTCTTCCATTGTGGGAGACCTCCTGGTTCTGCTTGGGTTCCTACTCATTTCTCTGTGGCCTACACAGTCTCTCCAGAAAGGAAACTGGAGCAATAATAGGGCTCATTTTGCTTCCCTGTCTCAGGAATCACTCTTCTTCACTGCCTGATACACAATATCTGAAAGATCTTTTTCTCTATTTTTGGTTGTTTCAGTGGGGAGGGAAAATTCCAGGTCCTATTGTGTCACGTTGCCCAGTAGTGGAGGTCACATTTAACACGATTTAAGTCTGCCATCCTACTATTAAATTTCACATCATCTATTTTTTGTTCCCTCCCTGAGTGTGACGGGTATAGAGAGTGTTTCCCTAATCCTAGGTTGGACAGTTGACAAGCATAAACTTCTAGGTGTATCATGAGTCTAAACACTCTTATATATTGTGGAAAGGTGCAAGATACTAAAGTCCATTGACCATCTTTTATGGCCTCAGCTGGAGTACAAGATTGACAAACTCTAACCCACAGGGACTTACGTGCAAGATCAGGGAGAAAATAGCCGTGTAATTTTTAACTTTGTTAAAAGACATGTTTTGTCTTGCAGTATAGAATTTGAAACCAACTGGTGAGAAGTAGATTATCATATATGAAGCCAAATTTCCTTGCAGCCTCCGATTAGTGGGCTAATAACAAAATGATGGCCATTTGAGTGGGGCTAGAATAGTTAAAAATTTCAGTGAAATCTGACAACCCCACACATCAACTTCTGCTGTTCCCATTCGCTTGGAATGATGTATCCCTTCAGAAAGTAAAATCAAACCTAAAGCATCCACACTAGGTCTGACTTAACATCACAGAGTATATGAATTTGAAAAAGCTGGAGTTTCCCAGATATGGATTCCCAATTATGCCCAGAGAGGGCAAATACTGGAAACTTAAATTGGGTGGGTAAAGCCTCAGAAAATGTGTTTTCTAAAAGTCCATGATTCCAGAAGATTTCTAGTTTTGCTATTTATACAAAATTCTCAGAAATAAACATCATAGACAACTGACGGAGATTTTATGGGAGTTATACTGTCAAAAAAATCAGCTCTGGTAAAAAGCTACATTCTCTTACAATAAAACCTGTAAGTACTCAATCCCTAGGGAGAAGCTTACTGCCTGAAGGCCCTTGTTTTAGTTTGTACTGAGGCTCGGCTTCATCCCTTTCCTTTCAAAATCGTGTTTTATATTCCAATATAATATAGAATTTGGAAATGGGTTTCACTCTCTTTCTACTAAAAAAAGACAATATTTTTCATTCCTAATTTTTATTTTTGTGTTCTATTAATTAAATTTACATTTATTGGGAGTTCATTTTAGATTTAAGTAGCTTGGTTCTCAGTCTTATCAATTCTAGTATTTTCCCTCTATTTTCTTCTGTGTTGTAATTTTTCTTACTCATCGCTGTATATTTTCTTATATCTTTCTCTAATTACTACAGCTGAAAGTATTTTCCTTTTGTTTAAATAACTGAAACATGTAATACTGTGATTTTACTTCTAAATACTGTGATAATACTTCTTTAGTTGTTCAATTTTTACATAATTAGTTTTCCAAAATATCTTTCATTGCCTATTTGATGTCTTCTTATGTTTCAGAAAAGTGTTTTCTAATTTGAGGTTATTTATGTATTTTTAATAATCTGTTGATACAACATGTAGATTTCATGCATTCTTTTTGTATTGGTATTTTAATCTAAGAACATGTGTGTGTTCAACAAAGCTTGATTATTGAAAATGATTCAAGTTATATGACTTAACTAAAAACGCAGTTCTCTTCTATAATTATATTATTTTCAGCTTCTAGTTTCCTTTGTCTATTTAAGATTTCTATGTTTGTCTATTTAAGATTCCATAGATTAACACTGGTATACTGATATTTTTCCCAGGGACTTATTTCCTGCCAGTTCACCATGAATTTCCATCAGTATCTTTCATGTAAGTAACACACTACAGCAAAAGTAACCTCTCTTCTGCCCTGATGCTGCTCAGGCCAGGTTTTAAAGTTTATATTCTTGGGTTATATTTACATACTTTGATATAAAATCTGACTTTAATTATCTATATTTTATTCCACCCACCCTTTTTAGTTTTTTTCCTTTTTTTTGAATGCAGATTTTTTTTTTTCCTTTTCCCTGAATAGAATATATCCACACCTCTGTGGTTTTGAGTTCTCACATTTGCCCCATAATTACTTGATCTCTTCTTTTTCTCAAGATTTCACAGCTTCCTTGCTATATTGCTAAACAAATATTTCTAAGATTTTAATTCTGATTCAAATAATAATAAATTCATCACTTCCTCCATACTTTATAAAAACACTATTGTTGTAGATAATTTTTTTTTTTTTCAGTAAAGCCAAGAGTTACTTTTATTTTCATTATTCTTAGCCTTGACTGAAAAGAGGTATTTCTGGCCCTTATCTTTTTTGCATAAGACTTTTTTTTTCTCCTCACTGCCTTATTTCCTACTGATAAAGCCCTCCTCTCAAACGTGAACCATGAAGCTAAGTTGATGTACACTATCTTAAACCAAATTTCTGGCTCCCTAGGGCTTCCCTGGTGGCCCAAACAGTAAAGAATCTGCCTGCAGTGCAAGAGACCTGGGTTCCATCCCTGGGTGAGGAAGATCCCATGGAGAAGGGAATGGCAACCCACTCCAGTATTTTTGCCTAGAGAATCCCATGGACAGAGAAGCATGACAGGCTACAGTCCACAGGGACATAAAGAGTTGGACGTGACTGAATGACTAACACTTTCACACTTTTTTTCACAGATAATAACAGATTCAAGTTTTATGTAGCCTGAAGCTTTTACAATTTTAGGAGTTTTCTTCAAGAAAAACAATACAAAATTGCAGATACAAAATGAGTTGCAAAATTGGTATAGAGGATATAGATTGAGTAAATGAAGGCAAAACAAGTTTTGGTACCTTGGAAATCTCAGTATCTCTTTAGTTAACTTACCAGAAATTTTACATAGAAATGCCTTGTGATTGCCAGTTGCTATCCCTTCCCTCTCCTATTTTTTATACCACCACCAGAATCCCCAACCCATTAGAATACTCTCCTTGCTACTCAAATTGCAACCCATGGACAATTTTGTTCAAAATGTAGAGCAAAACTGGCCACCGCTCAGACCTAGTAACTCAGAATTTTGACAACATTCCCAGGTGATGCATGTGCACATTAAAAGCTGAGAAACACTGCTAACCAAACCAAACCCCTCTGCAAGTGAAGGGCCCTGAACTCCAAGAAGCAGGCTTCTGAGGAAATCAGCTTTGCCCTAAAGATAACTTCAGCTCGCTCCCACGGCTTGGCCTTCTTGCTATGAGGGGAGATTATTTCTAAGTAACACAGGATATCTGTGGTTCTGCAATGGCTCTGTGCGGTACATGAATGCTCACCTGCACATGCATACACTTCAGTGAGGGCCCTTCCAGCCTCTGTCCTAACAACTGCTTATTTCACATTCCAGGATGCAAAGATAATGACAAACAAAACTGAATTTTCTTTGCAGCAGATTCCCTCTAGGCAGTTAGAGGAGTTCATTAGAGGAGCAATTTGATAAACCAGTTCTGAATTGGGCCTTCAGGGCCTGTAAGTCCTCCAATAGGTCCAGTTAGAAAAAGGAAGGCTAAGGATGTTGTTTTATGGGGAATATTCAGGAAGGAAAGAGAGCGGGCTAGTGACTACTCATAAAAGAATAATGTGGGGGAAAATGTAAACCTCCAGTGAGATGTTTTGCTAGGCTGTCTGCTTTCTAGTATATGGCAGAAACTCTCTTCTGTGTTCCCAAGAATCGTCTGTAGAATCAACTTTGCATCCTAGTGCTTTTCCAGAGTAGATTTTCTTTTTCAGGAGAAGAATTGCTGGGCCCTGCTGTGAAGTTGGCACAAAGCAAAACCGCAGGCTGTGCGCAGGAGGGTAGCTGCCTGTGGGGTCACTCCGTGCACTGTGGCCTCTCCCTCCACCCCTGCCTTTGTTCGAGGACTGAGGACTATGTAATTGGATGCAGAGTCCTACTGATGAGTCTGGGGACTCATGAGCTCTGGCTGTGTCAGAAGGTACTCTGCTCTGTGGGAGGGGCTGGACTCACTGAGTGAGGTTTCACAGTGTTTCAGACAAGGAAGCCTCATCCTTTTTATTTTGAAAAAAAAAAAAAGATAAAGTGTTAGTTGGTCAGTCATGTCTGACTTATTTACCCTAAATTTAGTGTTTCATGGATTAAAACCTGAAAGATTGTCCTAAGAGCAGGACAGAAGCTGGGATAGAAGCAGCAGCAGAAGCTGGGATATGTCCTGCTATTTGCGCTCCTATTAAACTTTGTTATCTCTGATGCCTGCCTGGTTCTATCAATGGATGATTTGGGAAAGATAAGCAGATTCCATTTACTTGCCAGAGTGTCTTTCATTAAACTCTTTGAAATAATTCTATGGTAGGACAACTTGCCTAGTAATTGCAAGACTTTTCTGGAACTTTTATAAAAAGGAATGTGTCAATTTACAATACTTTCTGAAACTATTTAGGGAAACTTCATATGGAAAATTCAGTTCTGGTAGATATTGTTTTTAAAAAATGGAGAAACAGATTTTACTTCTGTCAATTGTATATTGGGTCAGAGATTGTGTTTCATCATCAATCTAAACAATCCATCTCATTCATCTTTTCTTTTAATGAGTTGGGCTTTTTTCTCCTTTTTCTTGACTCCCCTTGCTGTCCCAGGAATGCCAACTTTCCAATGAAAAATGAATGGCAGGCAAAATTGATGGCCATTTTCAAAATCTTTCACTTTCCAAAGTGCTCCTCAACAACCAAGAGAAGATTCATGGTGCAGGAAGTCTTTTCTGTCTTGTATTAGGGAGAAGATTCCTAGCCATCTCTTCACTTGGTGGTAGCAGAAGTTAATATAAATTTACTGATTATATAGGAAAAAAAATCATAGAAACAGGTACATTGGCAATTGCTTTTCAGAAGGTGGTTTCTTTTCACACAGTTGCTGGATGTGCTCTTTCTCCTGAATGTGATAACCCAAATTATTCTTTTATATGTGATGGTAAAGAATCTGCCTGCAATGCAGGAGACCTGGGTTCGATCCCTGGGTTGGGAAGATCCCCTGGAGGATGAAATGGCAACCCACTCCAGTATTCTTGCCTGGAGAATCCCATGGACAGAGGAGCCTGGCAGGCTGCAGTCCATGGAGTCATGAAGAGTTGGACACAATTGAGCGACTAACAATCTCACTTTCAATACTTACTGTATGTCTGTACATTTGAAGCTTTACTTTTTTGTCTTTACCATTTTCAGAAAATGTCAGTTTTCATTCCAGTCCCACAGAAAGGTCAATGCCAAAGAATGATCAAACTATCGCACAACTACACTCAACTCACATGCTAGCAAGGATATGTGCTCAAGATCCTTCAAGCTAGGCTTGCACTGTACATGAACTGAGAACTGCCAGATGCACAAGCTGGATTTAGAAAAGGCAGAGATCAAATTGTCAATATCTGTTGGATCATAGAAAAAGCAAGCATGGAGGTTCCAGAAAAAAAATCTGCTTCATTCACTCCACCAAAACCTTTGACTGTGTGGATCACAACAAGCTGACGGAAATTCTTAAAGAGATGGGAATACCAGACCACTTTACCTGCCTCCTGTGAAATCTGTAAGCAGGTCAAGAAACACCGGTTAGAAACAGACATGGAACAACAAAATGGTTCCAAATTGGAAAAGTAGTATGTCAAGGCTGTATATTGTCACTCTGCTTTATTTAACATACACTGAGTACATCATGTGAAATGCCAGGCTGAATGAAGCTCAAGCATGAATCAAGATTGCTGGGAGAAATATCAATAACCTCAGATATGCAGATTTTACCTAATATGGAAAGCAAAGAGGAACTAAGAGCCTCTTGATGAAAATGAAAGAGGAGAGTGAAAAAGCTGGCTTAAAACTCAACATTAAAAAACCAAGATCATGGCGTCAGGTCCCAACACTTCATGGGGAAGAGATGGGGAAGCAATGGAAAGAGTGACAGAGTTTCTTGGGCTCCAAAATCACTGCAGATGGTGACTGCAGCTAGGAAATTAAAAGACACTTGCTTCTTGGAAGACAACCTTTGACAAACTTAGACAGCATATTAAAAAGCAGAGACATCATTTTGTCAGCAAAGGTCAGTATAGTCAAAACTGTGGTTCTTCCAGTAGTCATGTATGGATGCAAGAGCTGGACCATAAAGAAGTCTGAGAGCTGAAGAATTGGTGCTTTCGAACTCTGGTGCTGGAGAAAACTCTTGAGAGTCCTTTGGATAGCAAGGAGACCAAACCAGTCATTTCTAAAGGAAATCACCCTGAATATTCATTGGAAGGCCTGGTGCTAAATTGAAGCTCCAATACTTTGGCAACAGGATGCAAAGAACCCAATTGCTGGAAAAGACCCTGATGCTGGGAAGGATTGAGGGCAGGGGGAGAAGGAGGCAAGAGAAGATGAGATGATTGGATGGCATCATTGACTCAATGAACATAACAGGAGACAGTGAAGAACAGGGAAGCCTGGCATGCTACAGGCCATGGTGTTGCGAAGAGTTGGGACACAACTGAGTGACTGAACAACAACAGCAATCATTTTCAGATGGAAGTTATCTGCTACTCAGAAAGGTATACTAATATTTAGGTACCACTTTTTATATCCTTTCTCTGAAAAATAAGAAAAAAAATATCTGTTAATGCCAATGGGGAGAAAACAGCTCTCCTATTGCTATGTCCTTTCTCTCTTTGTAATAATTTAACAAAATTGCATTTTATAATCAAGAGTCCTGAATAAGGTCTTTTGAATGTTGTTTGTATAATGCCTTATCATGTCTTTTCAAAGATTATTTTCAGATGGCACATAATCATTGATTCTAAATAGCACAGCTTGCATCTTAGCAGCAGGTTACAAAAGAATGTCCATTTACATAAACAATATTTTGAACACCATGAAGAAATTCTTCTTTATAATTTCATATTAGAGATTTGTCTTTGCCTCAGGTCTTTTAGTATTTTAAAATATTTTATCTTGCAAAATTTCAAGTATCAAAAACATGAGAAAACAATATAATGAATCCTGATGTACTCATTATACAGTCCCAATAAATATTTTGCCAATTTTATCTCTATATCATTGCTATAATTTGCTATTTTAAAGAAAACCCAAACCATCTTTTTTTTTTTTTACATATAATTTTTAGGTAAATATTTCTAAGGACACATAAAATATAAACTTAATGCTACTGTCTCTTAT
>SJYT01050323.1:515597-567722 GCA_006410635.1 Cephalophus harveyi | reverse complement strand
TTCCATGATCCAGCGGATGTTGGCAATTTGATCTCTGGTTCCTCTGCCTTTTCTAAAGCCAGCTTGAACATCAGGGAGTTCACGGTTCACATATTGCTGAAGCCTGGCTTAGAGAATTTAGAGCATTACTTTACTAGCATGTGAGATGAGTGCAATTGTGCAGCAGTTTGAGCATTCTTTGGCATTGCCTTTCTTTGGGATTGGAATGAAAACTGACCTTTTCCAGTCCTGTGGCCATTGCTGAGTTTTCCAAATTTGCTGGCAGATTGAGTGCAGCACTTTCACAGTTTCATCCTTCAGGATTTGAAATAGCTCTACTGGAATTCCATCACCTCCACTAGCTTTGTTTGTAGTGATGCTTTCTAAGACCCACTTGACTTCACATTCCAAGATGTCTGGTTCTAGATGAGTGATCACACCATCGTGATTATCCGGGTCATGAGGATCCTTTTTGTACAGTTCTTCTGTGTATTCTTGCCATCTCTTCTTAATATCTTCTGCTTCTGTTAGGTCCATACCATTTCTGTCCTTTATCGAGCCCATCTTTGCATGAAATGTTCCTTTGGTATCTCTAATTTTCTTGAAGAGATCTCTAGTCTTTCCCATTCTGTTGTTTTCCTCTATTTCTTTGCATTGATCAATCACTGAAGAATGCTTTCTTATCTCTTCTTGCTATTCTTTGGAACTCTGCATTCAGGTGCTTGTATCTTTCCTTTTCTCCTTGGCTTTTTGCTTCTCTTCTTTTCACAGCTATTTGTAAGGCTTCCCCAGACAGCCATTTTGCTTTTTTGCATTTCTTTTCCATGGGGATGGTCTTGATCCCTGTCTCCTGTACAATGTCACAAACCTCATTCCATAGTTCATCAGGCACTCTTATCTATCAGATCTAGGCCCTTAAATCTATTTTTCACTTCCACTTATAATCATAAGGGATTTAGGTCATACCTGAATGGTCTAGCGGTTTTCCCTGCTTTTTTCAATTTAAGTCTGAATTTCATATATTATCTCATATAGACACAATAAAAATAAAAGAAAATAAAAGAAAATAAAAGCCTATTTTCTTGTCGTGAGAAATCTTAGGATATACTCCTTTTATTTTCCTATATATCACACAGTGGTACTCTCTATAGTTATCATACTGTACATTACATTCCTAGTACTTACTTACAAATGGAAGTTTGTACTTTGACCATCTTCCTCCAATATTTCTTTCCTTTAATGCCATAATTTTTAAGAACTAATTTTAAGATCATCTAAACACAAGAATGTCTTGCATTCTGGATTTTGGTGATTGATTCCTTATTTTATTGTTCAAACTGTTCCTTCATGCCACCTATCATTGTGGGTATAGTGAGAATAAGGATCAGGACTTCCTTTTTTTTTTTTAAATAAGAATACTACACAGTTTGACTCTTTGTGACCCCATGGACTGTAGCCTGCCAGGGTCCTCTGTCCATGGATTCTCCAGGCAAGAATACTGGAGTGGGTTGCCATTTTCTTCTCCACGGGAATCCTCCTGACCTGGGGTCAAACCCAGGTCTCCTGCATTGCAGGCAAATTCTTTACCATCTGAGCCAGCAGGGAAATCAACTATATAGATAATTCTATGTATTTTATACTCTATCATGTCAAGAGGCAGGTAACCTCAAGGCAACCCAATGATTTGCATGTTGTCCATCTTTTCTCCTCTTTATCTTTCACATTAGTTTTTAAAAATGCTATCAAAGTAACCAGGACATTAGATTGCATTTGAATTTAAGTTTTTCACAAACTGTAATTCCTTAAAGTCAAGAATGATATTTCTCTTTTGGTTTCTGATGCCTTGTCTTACCTTAACATATTCGTGTCTGACTCTTTGCAACCCCATGAACTATAGCCTACCAGGTTCCACTCTCCATGTGATTTTCCAGGCAAGAATACTGGAGTGGGTTGCCATTTCCTTCTCCATGTATTTTATACTCCACCATGTCAAGAGGCAGGTAACCTCAAGGCATGCCAATTGTTTGTATGTTGTCCATCTCATCTCTTCTTTATCTTTCATATTAGTTTTTAAAAATGCTATCAAAGTAACCAGGACATTAGATTGCATTTGATCTTAAGTTTTTCACAAACTGTAATTCCTTAAAGTCAAGAATGATATTTCTCTTTTGGTTTCTGATGCCTTGTCTTACCTTAACATATTCGTGTCTGACTCTTTGCAACCCCATGAACTATAGCCTACCAGGTTCCACTCTCCATGTGATTTTCCAGGCAAGAATACTGGAGTGGGTTGCCATTTCNAAAAAAAAATATTAGATTAGTTTTCTTTGCATATGAAAAAAAGACATTTGATTAAAGGATATTTGCTCAATAATTCGGAGAAGGCAATGGCATCCCACTCCAGTACTCTTGCCTGGAAACTCCCATGGACGGAGGAGCCTGGTAGGCTGCAGTCCATGGGGTCGCTGAGTCGGACACGACTGAGCGACTTCACTTTCACTTTTCACTTTCATGCATTGGAGAAGGAAATGGCAGCCCACTCCAGTGTTCTTGCCTGGAGAATCCCAGGGATGGCGGAGCCCAATGGGCTGCCGTCTGTGGGGTCACACAGAGTCGGACACGACTGAAGCGACTTAGCAGCAGCAGCAGCAGCTCAATAAATGATGCCAGAGAAACTGGACAGCTATTTCCAAAAGGATGAAACTGAATCACTACCTTGTACCATATGCAGATATCAGCACAAATAGGTTAAAGACTTGAACATAAAGCCTAAAATCATAAAATTCCTAGAAAAAATCATAGGGGCAAATCTCCTTCATATTGGTCTTCGTAATGATTTTTTTGGACATGACACCAAAAGCAAAGGAAAGAAAAGCAAAAACAAGCAAAAAGGACTACATCAAAATAAAGAGCTACTGTACAGTGAAGGCGGAGAAGGAAATGGCCACCCACTCCAGTGTTCTTGCCTGGAGAATCCCAGGGAAGGCGGAGCCTGGTGGGCTGCCTTCTATAGGATCACACAGAATCAGAAACGACTGAAGCAACTTAGCAGCAGCAGCAGCAGCACAGTGAAGGAAACCATGGTGATGAGTGTTAAACAGCCTTATTGTAGTGATCATTTCATAACATATACACATACTGAATCATTATGCTATACATCTGAAACTAATAGTGTTGTATGCTAATTATATCTCAAAAACACAGAAATCACATTTTGAAAATCTTCAACACATGATCACTGATTTTCTTTGTAATGAAGACTTAGTTCAGTTCAGTTGCTCAGTCCTGTCCGACTCTGCAATCCCGTGAACTGCAGCACGCCAGGCCTCCCTGTCCATCACCAACTCCCGAAGTCCACCCAAACCCATGTCCACTGAGTCGGTGATGTCATCCAACCATCTCATCCTCTGTCGTCCCCTTCTCCTCCTGCCTTCAATCTTTCCCAACATCAGAGTCTTTTTTTAGTGATTCAGTTCTTCACATCAGGTGGCCAAAGTATTGGAGTTTCAGCTTCAACATCAGTCCTTCCAATGAACACCCAGGACTGATCTCCCTTAGGATGGATTGGTTGGATCTCCGTGCAGTCCAAGGGACTCTCAAGAGTCTTCCCCAACACCACAGTTCAAAAGCATCAATTCTTCAGTGCATATAACTCATTATAAATTGAAGGCAAACAAAATAATGTTTCCCTATATTTCTTAAAACTCATTTTCTCTATCTCATTCCTATCACACTCTTTCTTTCTACAATCCTAGATTTATACGTGCTTTAGGCCTGGTAACTTTGGCCATTGTACTGGAGATCAACCTAACTTTTCTGACTTCGTCTGCATCACCTGTGTTGAGACAAATTCTGTTGTTTAAGGGAATAAAGACATAAATTATACCATACCACTTCTCTTACCTACCAGGAAATGTGACTAACGATTTCTACCACATGTATATTTCAACAACCCTTTCATTCAATGAAATTAAAAATCTGATATATCAAATCCATGTTATATGTCAATATTGGTTTTAGTTTCTTTTTTTTATCCAGAGCCTCTATTAATGAAAAAGTAGTCTGATTATTTTTACTTTTGTTTTTTCTTTTTTTAAAACTTCTTAAAGGAATAAAATAAGTTTTAAAAAATCTAGTGTAACTGAGCAGGACCCTATAGGGCCTCCCAGAACAGGACTACCTCCAGCCTCATGACCTCCACCTGCCTTTTGTCTGTAGAAAGGTAATAAATTTAATCAGAAAAGTGAGAAAATCCAGAAAGAAAGGAAAACAGTCAAGAAAGTCAAAATAACAATACTTTAGCCATTAAACAAAATCAAGTACCTTGAGTTCTTCCTCAAGGACTACAGATAAAATTTGGAGCCATGTCTCTGAGTTGTTTTGTAGAGACTGAAACCTCCACCAAAAGAAAGAAGTTAACTGTATGCCATCCACAAGCACGTAGATCCCCAGACTGATTAATGATGTTGACTCCCAGTTACTTCACCAACAGCCAGTCTGGAAAGTGTCTGTGAGCTGATCACACACTTCACCATCTCCCTTCCTCATCCTGTTTTTATAAACTTTTCCCTAAAAGCCTTTATGGAGTTCAGGTCTTTTAAGCTCTAGCTACCCTGGACTCCTTGCTTGAAGCCCTGCAATAGATACTGTGCTTTCTTTCACCACACCCCAGTGTCAATAGATTGGTTTTACTGCATGAGGGTAAGTAGACCCTACTTGGTTCTGTAACATAATGTTGGGATGGCAGCTACAGTCTGGCTAATCCACAGACTAATCATTTAACCAACTTCTCACTATTCAAATGACAGAACATCACAAACTTTAAGCCAGTCATTTGTTTTCACCCGATATCTGGTAAGAAGCCTCAAATCCCTACATAAAAGATTTGTGGTTCCAGGAGGCCTCGTCAGCAATCAGGAGTGTTCTTTCCTGCATCTGCCTGACTTGGCTTCAGGCCTCCTACTGCTGCCAATAAGATTATTCAGGATACTGTGAGTGCTGGGGCAGAGAGGACAGATACTTAAATATCATCAGAAACAGTTTTCAGCATCAGAAGCAAAAGAGTAAGCTAGATGTCTTTTTAGAAAAATGATGTAAATTGCAATTCTAATTACTGGTTATGGGGATAGGCAGATTGGGAGGACATTATGCCATGTAAAGTTTTTTATGATGCAAGTTTATTTTCTGATCTCACTTTATTTTGGTGTGAAAGATATGTTCTTACATCCCTGTCTTGCCTGCACTCTTCCCTGTGAACTGCCATATTTGAAAGGATACCCTGATTAATGATATGAAAGGGTGAGTTATGAACTGGGTGAGTGTAAGTTAATAGAAAATAATGGACTGCATGGTGATCAGGGGAAAAATAAAAGCTTGTACAGTATTAGAGATGGAGGTATTTAAATGGAAGGTATTTCTTGATTTACCAAGTGATACTATAGAAATAACAGACAGAAATTAGAGAAGGTATAGCTGTCTACACCCTCTTTATAACTTACATGTAGGCACGACTCTGAATATTACCATTTATAGTTGTCTACAGGCCTCTCTCTTTTTTAGGGGTTTCATTACCACCATTGCCTTGGTAGTACAATAAATACGAAGGAAAACCCTCATTGCCTATCACATAATCCCTAAATGATTGATATATTTTCAAAGCATGTGTGCCAAGCAAATAGCTCACTGAGGCATAAAGATGAATTTATTGGAAACTGTTCTACACCACCCAATGGCCGCCTGGCTTAGCCTCAGTTAACACAAAGGAAAAGTAGAATGAATAGCATCTGCTTTCAGAATACATAGATGAAACAGATAAAGCACAGGGCCTGGCAAATAGATCTTAAAATTGTAGTAACTCTACACCTCTGTTTTCTTCCTCTTACTCTGAAATGTTTTGAGCTGCTGCTGAGGATATCTTATATGATTATACTTTAACTGCCACTTCTGTATAAACTTCAACAGAGTTGCACTTTGGCAAAAAGGAAGCCTGAAATATGGATGGTAACAAAGCATTCACTTCTCTCCACTAATCACCACTTTATCTTCAAAACTCAATTTGGTCAAAATATTTAAAACTTATTTAATAATATCTGTGATTTAAAAAAACATCATGAATTTTCTGTTTTTATAAACAAAAAGATAAATTAACACAGAATTGTGAACTCTATCTCTAATCAATTTGAAAATTTTCATGAATATCTAATTTTAATAGTTTTAAAACTATTTTATACTCTTTTTACACATTATCTGCACAGTTTTCCTTCCTTGTATAAAAGAGAGCCAATGAAAGGAAAAGTAGAAAGTTCATGTAGTTTAGAGTTTATTATTAGCTTAGAAATTAATCTCATGAATCCCTTTAACAATTTGCTTTCAAATTTTACTTGGGTCAAATTAATACCCCCAATATGAATATGAAACTTAGCATGATATGCTTCAGATTGTTCTTTAAAAAAAAAAAAAAAAAGAAAGAAAAAAAAAACTTTAAAAAGAAAACATCTGCTTTCACAATTTCTCTTTTAACATCTTTACTCATAAATGAATTTCAGTAGGATGAATCCAGAAAGGACTTGGATGAATTTGGACTAAAATTCTATTTCTGAGACCTCCCCTGTTAAAAAAAAAGGCACAGCTAAAAATGAATAAAACAGCTTTGGTTTAGATTGCTTGGAAATCCTCCCCTCTGCTGCAATTACTGGATGAAACAGATATTAAGCTCAGAGGAGTTCTTCACCCAGTCTCTTTTGCTTCTTGCCTCTGTGAGGAACTGTTTTTCTGATGCCATTATTGGCAGATCGCCACATTGCACCTGCTGATCCACCTGCTTCTCACTGGCGTGCAGTATNCCCCTCTGCTGCAATTACTGGATGAAACAGATATTAAGCTCAGAGGAGTTCTTCACCCAGTCTCTTTTGCTTCTTGCCTCTGTGAGGAACTGTTTTTCTGATGCCATTATTGGCAGATCGCCACATTGCACCTGCTGATCCACCTGCTTCTCACTGGCGTGCAGTATTTAAAATGTTACGCAATTAAAGTAAATGAGTTTAAAGGGCTGGATTTGCACTACACCTCCTGGAGAGCTGTTGTTCATCCTTAAAAGTGCCTGATGATGGTTTGGGAAGCGCTGCTGCTGGCCTGGCCCTGGGGTGCTGAATTGCTCCCCTTTGAAGAACTCTGTGGTGAATCCCCTCATAAGGATGCTAAATGGTGAGGAAGCATAAAGAGAGACATTTTGTACCCTAGGAATCCAGTCTTTATAGAATGAGACTAGGCAGCAAAAGAAAGATTGCAAACTAACTAGAACCATCTAAACTGTTTCCGGATAAAATAACTCTTTATCTCCACCTATTTTACTTTGTATTTATGAATTTACTTTGAATTATTTCTTGCAAAGCTCTATACAAAATGTTAAGTAAAGACATCTCAAAAGGGAAAATTATCTGCTTATCAGGACACCCTTCAGTGTCTCATTATTTTCATGGTTGTCATAATTATTCTCTGGTGCCTATCTTTCTTCTAAGTGTGACTGAAGTAAATGAAAATGAAGCGGTTTATTCAGTACATTCTCTTCTTTAGTATAAGAAGTTTGAGACTATCTAAGGCTGCTGGTTCAGACCACAAAGCCATGCTTTTAAAGCAAGTTAAGTTATTATTCACTGAAAATGCTTTTAGATGCTGGACATAAGGAAGATACAAAAAGAAACTGCTCTACATTTTAAGGAATTTGACATTAGTGATAAGTGGTCACAGAGAATTGATTACTTTATTTGACATACATTTTACGACTTTATGGTCCTTCAAAAGATACCACGACACCAGTTACAAGAGAAATATAATTTCTGACCAGGCATATAGGGAGCTTGGAAATCACCACTGATTCTCATAAGAAATAACATGACTGTAAAATCAACAACTCTTAAGTCTACCAGAAGATTATGATCACAAGGGAAACCACTCCCCACAAAATTGGACTGATCAGTTCAGTTCAGTCGCTCAGTCGTGTCCGACTCTTTGCGACCCCATGAATCGCAGCACGCCAGGCCTCCCTGTCCATCACCAGCTCCCAGAGTCCACCCAAACCCATGTCTATTGAGTCAGTGATGCCATCCAGCCATCTCATCCTCTGTCGTCCCCTTCTCCTCCTTCCCCCAATCCCTCCCAGCATCAGAGTCTTTTCCAATGAGTCAACTCTTCGCATGAGGTGGCCAAAGTACTGGAGTTTCAGTTTTAGCATCATTCCTTCCAAAGAAATCCCAGGGCTGTTCTTGTTAGCTAGTATATATTTTTATTTGATCTACTAAAGATACTTCACATATAAAATACTACCTATAAGGCAATACACACATCATATGAAATCTATTTAAAGACTGTTCTGAATGTGTTGCTAGATGTTTGTGGTACAGCAAACCCAAAATGAGTGAATTTGGCATGGGGGATGATAGATTATATACCTAAAAGCATATGAAAATAAAGAATTTATTCAGTGCAAGCTACATGGAAATAAAATTTTGGAAGATATAATGATATATTTCAACTCTTACCTTTCTGGTTAAACTTCCATTGGAAGTACAAGACAGAGGAGGAATAAGTAAGCACCAAGAACTTGAATTGTATATTTTTTTAACTAAATACTTTTTCAAGGGTGATCTTAATGCATCCAAGTTGTTTCCATTTTCCAAAACAGCTATTTGATTTTTTAGAAGACTCCTTAACCATTTTATTGTCTGCTAAGTCCTATTTATTTAGAAATATTAAGTCCAATTTCCCACCAGGTCAGTGGAACTTGTTACATAAATTCCAAAATCAAGGTTGGTTGGAAACCTAAGCGCCCACACACTTGAAGTGAGATCTAAATTTGGCGAGAACATTTAATGAAGCAAGGCTGGGTGAATATCTTCAGAGCTGTTTTCATGTTGCAGTTTGAGCTAAAGGAGAGCTGAGAAGCCCTTGAAAACCACTGCTCAGAGAGAGTCCATTGATTGGAAAGATCTCTTTTTGGTCCTTCAGACTTTGGTCAGTCAGCTGAGATCAGGTAAGCAAATATTTTCTGTCACCCTCTGATCTCAAGAACTGCTTGACAAGCTAGCACCTAACCTGACCACTTTAATTCATGCCACTTCATGTTGAGTCTTGTCCGCAGAGCAGTCTTTTATATGAAGGCTTCTAGGTTGCCACGGTCTTATGATGCTCTAGGATAACAGCAGCAACTTATCTTTCACTTCAGCTTCATTCGATAGTTGTTCAGCTTACTTGTTTCATGTGTGAATCTTTGGTATCAGTGAATCTCCTTTTATTATGTTGTGACTAAGATTTGAAAAAAGTATTCTCCATTCTTCCCCTCTGAATTTTTCTCTAGTGAAAGTCACTCAGTTGTGTCCGACTCTTTGCGACCCCATTGGTGATACAGTTCATGGAATTCTCCAGGCCAGAACACTGGAGTGGGTAGCCTCTCCCTTCTTCGGGAGATCTTCCCAACCCAGGGATCGAACCCAGGTTCCCTGCATTGCAGGCAGATTCTTTACCAGCTGAGCCCTTTTTCTCTAGAGACAATAGAAATATAACCCTCAACAACCACGTACTTATTTCAGGGACAAAGATAAATAGGAGTTTTATATGAACTAATGGGCTTCCCTTGTAGCTCAGTTGGTAAAGAATCCACCTGCAATGCAGGAGTGGTGGTGGTGGTTTAGTCACCAAATCATGTCCAACTCTTGCTACCCCATGGACTGTAGCCCTCCAGGCTCCTCTGTCCATGGGATTCTCCAGGCAAGAATACTGGAGTGGATGGCTTTCCCTTCTCCAGGGGATCTTCCTGACCAAGGGTTTGAACCCAGGTCTCCTGCACTGCAGACAAACTCTACTGATTGAGCTACAAGGGAATCCCTGAAATGCATGAGACTCAGGTTCAATTCCTGGGTCAGGAAGATCCCCTGGAAAAGGAAATGTTAACCCATTCCAGTATTCTTGCCTGGGAAATTCCATGGAATGAGGAGCCTGGTGGGCTCCAGTCCATAGGGTCATAAGAGTAGGACACAACTGAGCAATTAAACCACCACTTTATGAACTAATATTAAAAAAGAAAGGTGCTGTTTCTCCTGAAAACGTTCTATGTATTCAGGAATTGTCTGTTGAGTGCCTGCTGTGACTTGAACCTTGCTCTAGATGTATGGGAGTTTCCCAGGTGGAGCTAGTGGTAAAGAACCTGCCTGCCAATGCAGGAGATGTGAGAGGCAAAGGTCTGATCCCTGGGTTGGGAAGCTCCCCTGGAGGCAGGATGGCAACCCACTCCAGTATTCTTGCCTGGAGAATCCCATGGGCAGAGGAACCTGGAGGGCTACAGACCATGGGGTCATAAACAGTCGGACATGACTGAGGTGACTTAGCACACTAGGTGTACAGAGAAAGCAATGAAGAAAATGCACAAGGTCCCTGTTCTGAGAGAGTCTGGAGGGGCATCAGGGCATGGGTGCAAAGGATCATCAGAGACAGAAAATAAAGAAGGAAATAAGTACCTCAACAAAATAATTCCCCAAAGTTGTAAATGATTAAAAACACTTAAAAAGGTAACATGTAGAGGTTTACTTCTGGGTAGGCTATTCTTTTCACTGCACCAACTAGAAAGATGTGGAAAAACTTTTACATCATTTTTTAAAAGACATTGTAGAGTTAATGAAGCATAGAGAGGTATTTGAATTAAACTTCCCTAGGGGGAAGAACCCATTCTTTTTTTAGTCGAAATTCACAAAACATAAAATTAAACATTTAAAAATGAACCGTCCAGTGGCATTTAGTATGTTTGCAGTTTGTGCCCCCTCTGCCTAGTTCCAACACATTGTCATCATCCCCGAAGAAAACCCCGTGTCCACCAAGGTGTTGCTCCTCATTCTTCTATTTGCCCCAGCCCCTGCAAGCAACCAGTCTATGTTCTATCACTGCGGGTTTACTTCTTTAGGCTATCTCATATAAATGGAATTATATGATATTTGTCTTTTTGCATCCACTGTCTTTGACTTATCATAAGAATCCAAAGTTCACTTGTCTTACTGTATGTACCATTACTTCATACTTAAGACTGAATAATATTTTTCCATATATATGTGTATATATACTATAATTTGTTTATCCATTCATTAATTGATGGATATTTGGATTGTTTCCATATTTTGACGGTTGTAAATGTTGCTGCTATGAACACACATGTACATGTATTTGTTTGAGCACCTATTTTCAATTTCTTTGGCTATATACCTAGAAATGAAAATGGTGGTAATTTTATGTTAATTTTTTGAGGAATCACTGAACTATTTTCTACAGGGGCCGAACCATTTTACATTCCTATCAGCCATGTCAGAGGGCTGCAGTTTCTCTACTTACTCATCAACATCTGTTATATCTTGTATTTTTGATAATGTACACCCTAACAGGTACAGGGCTTCCCTTGTGGCTCAACTGGTAAAGAATCCTCCTGCAATTCAGGAGACCTGGGTTCTATCCCTGGGTTGGGAAGATCCCATGGAGAAAGGAAAGGCTACCCACTTCACTTCATGGCAAGTAGATGGAGAAACAGTGGAAACAGTGGCAGACTTTATTTTTGGGGGCTCCAAAATCACTGCAGATGGTGACTGCAGCCATGAAATAAAAAGATGCTTACTCTTTGGAAGAAAAGTTATGACCAACCTAGACAGCTTATTAAAAAGCAGAGATATTACTTTGCCAATAAAGGTCTGTCTATTCAAGGCTATAGTTTTTCCAGTAGTCATGTATGGATGTGAGAGTTGGACTATAAAGAAAGCTGAGCGCCAAAGAATTGATGCTTTTGAACTGTGATGTTGGAGAAGACTCTTGAGAGTCCCTTGGANCTTACTCCTTGGAAGAAAAGTTATGACCAACCTAGACAGCATATTAAAAAGCAGAGACATTACTTTGCCAACAAAAGTCCATCTAGTCAAGGCTATAGTTTTTCCAGTAGTCATGTATGGATGTGAGAGTTGGACTATAAAGAAAGCTGAGTGCCAAAGAATTGATGCTTTTGAACTGTGGTGTTGGAGAAGACTCTTGAGAGTCCCTTGGACTGCAAGGAGATCCAACCAGTCCATCCTAAAGATCACTCCTGGGTGTTCATTGGAAGGACTGATGTTGAAGCTGAAACTCCAACACTTTGGCCACCTGATGCGAAGAGCTGACTCACTGGAAAAGACCCTGATGCTGGGGAAAATTGAAGGCAGGAAGAGAAGGGGATGACAGAGGATGAGATGGTTGCATGGCATCACCGACTCAATGGACATGAGTTTGGGTGGGCTCCGGGAGTTGGTGATGGACAGGGAGGCCTGGCGCACTGCAGTTCATGGGGTCACAAAGAGTTGGACACGACTGAGCGACTGAACTGAACTGAACTGAAGTATGTTACTTTGGCAGTATCCTTCTGTACAGATTTCCTTATTCTTCCTTTTAAGATTTCCTTTGTCGTCTCCTCTGTTGTTTTTCAAAAATGTCCTTTTTCTGGAGAGAGATTATTTCCTGGATCCGAATTGACTTGAGAAGCAGCTGAGGATGTGACCTGACTGCAACATCTCAAGGAAAAAGTGAGCTGTGCTCCCTCCCAGAGGCTGGCATTCCTGACCGACCCAGAGGAGCTCCCCACACCCCCACCCCCTTTTCCTCTTTTTCTTTATTTCTTACTTGCATTTTGCCACACTGGTAAGACAACAGGAAGCACTGGGCTTCCTCCCAGGGCATTCAACTGAAGGGATGTGCTCACCACATTGATAACAGTAGCCGGAAAAGAAAGAAACACACCCACCCTCCAGAAAGCATGACCCTCCCCCTCACTCTCTGTTCCCCGCCTCATGTGGCTCCACTTCCCCTTGGGGCCTCACAGGCTCCATCAGGGTTGCACTATGGAGGCCACTCCAGTGTTCAAGCCAATTTTATCCCCATGAAAATGTGGTTTGGCCGTGCACCTGCCCTATGCCCACCTTTCTGGTAGTGTTTTTTGGGAGCCCTGCGGCAAAGACAATCTTCAAACTGGCTTCTGCTAATGCCACTTCTCCAAAGATTTTGAAACTTCTTCTCTCAGTTTCAGAAACGCGTGTGATACTGTCGTCTAAACTTATTAAGCATGAATCATTGTCGCACTGACTCAACTGGTATCAGTATTGCTATGCACGTTCTTATATGAAAAATTGTTTGTTGTGTTGCCCTTTATAAACTAACATCCACGAAATAAGAAGGGGGGTGGATTTTTAGTTACAAACTTAGTGCGTCCAGTGTTATGTTACGTATCACTGAAGTTTGGAGTCTAGTTTCCATATTTTCCATATGAAGGGTTCTGAAGTTAGGGAGAGTGGGAGACTGAGTGCCCGAGGAATGACCACAGGACCAAGAAGACCCAAAAAGATGCTGAGGATGGTCATTGCACTCACATGAAGATGGAAGAATTGAAACAATAGCCATGGCTAGGATATGAGTGAAAGACACAAGCAGAGCTTGGGAGCAGTCCCTGAAGACAGTTTTTAAGGAGCACTAAGAAGTATAATTTGATCAGAGGCTTTATCTGGAATGTGGAGTCTGTGCATTGCAGTCTTTCCTGGGATTTAGCTGGCCCTCGTCTACCACTCCTGGTAACTAACACTAAGACCAAGAATTGCCTGAGCTCTCAGATGTCCTGAGTGAATGAGTCTGTGTATTAAGAATTCATAAGTCTCTGAGTACTATGTCCACTGATGTTTCACCTAATCTTTCTTACCAGAGAAAATACATCTATAGATGTTGGACTCTGCATTTGAAAACCTTGGTTATCCCAGAAACAGTCTCTGGCCTGGACCAGGTAGTTTCCATGGTCAGTCCCCTCAGCCACCATGAATCTTGAAAATCATGGTGAAAACTAGAGTCCTTTTGCATCAGCCTTTTGTCTTGATTGTTGAGTGGGAAGACGCTGCATGAGTGAAAGAGGAAGGAATTGAAAGAGATTCCTTTGCTGTAAGTTACCTCCAAGCTCTCACCAAACCATGCTGCTGCCTTCAGAACACCCTCACGTGGATAGGTGACCTTCAACTACTCTGGACTTTCTCACCTCTGTACCATATGAACCTTTCCACGTTTGCCATTTTATCAGCAAACATGTGCTATTCAGTAACCACTAGCTGCCTACTGATTGCTATTAGGTTGACAATTAAATGTCTCTGTACTGTGCTTTGCTTAGTCGCTCAGTCATGCCCAACTCTTTGCAACCCTATGGACGGTAGCCTGCCAGGCTCCTCCGTCCGTGGGATTCTTCAGGCAAGAATACTGGAGTGGGTTACCATGCCCTCCTCCAGGAGATCTTTCCAACCCAGGGATTGAACCCAGGTCTCCTGCATTGCAGGCGATTTTTACCAGTTGAGCTACCAGAAAAGTCCAAAGTGTCTCTAAACTTCCCACAGCCTAGAGTTTTCCCAAATTAAATGAAATATTCCATATAAAGCACTTAGAACAAAATAAAGGCTTGGTAATTGTTGATGAGGTGGAGTAGAAGACAAGGCTGGTTAGTGATGAGTATTTTTTTCTTTTCCTTATGATACTTTTCCCCTACCTATTGTCTATTTCCTTTGGCCCCATGTCATCATATCCTCCACGTTTTAGAGAAGGTCTCCAAGGCAGGAATCTTCTCTCCAATTTGGGCTACATTTGAATATGCGTGCTCAGTCGTGTCCTACTTTTTGCGACCCCATGGACTGTAGCCCACCAGGCTCCTCTGTCCATGGGATTTCCCAGCAAGAATACTGGAGTAGGTTGCCACTTCTTCCTCCAGGGGATCTTCCTAAGCCAGGGATTGAACTCACATCTCCTGCATCTCCTGCATTGGCAGGTGGATTCTTTACCACTGAACCACCTGGGAATCCCACATTTGAATGTACTATTTGTAATATGATGAGATGTGGCATCTTACTCATGTCCAGCCTCTTCCGATGTCTACTCATAATGAATTAGAGGTACAATCATTGCTGGAGGATTTGCCTTTATATCTCTGACTGCATTCTTAGCTGTTTGTGGTTCCCTGACACACCCGAGTACCAGAATTTCTCAGGTTCAGTATTACTGAATAAACAACCAATGCACTCAGGGTCCCAGAAGGAGCCAGATGGGTGAATGTAGGAATTGCATTCAAATAAGGATAACTCTAGAAGGATTTATAAAGGGACTGTTTACAAAGGGGTGGGAAGGGAAAGGCAAACCACAAGAGATAATGCAATTACACAGGGCTGGTAATACCAGAGCTGTCCCGTTCCTAGGCCCAGAAAAGAGGAACCCATGACGTGAGTGGCTCCAAGAACCCCAAGGCAGAGGTCTGTGTGGAAAGGACCACCTTGAGAGGAATGTGACCTCTGATTGTGAGTACAGCCAGTTTGAGACAAATCCAGAGGAAGGAGTCAGGAGAATGAACACTCTGACCTCTCTTGCCTCCTTCTCTCTGATCTACCAAGGCTACTTCTCAGCCAAAGAAAATCAGATATGCCCTCCCAGAAGACAAGGGAGCCCATTGAGGTCTGCCTCCTGAGGCGGGATAGAGAAGTGTGGAGGATGATCCTAGAGGGAGCAATGGAAGACACAGGGCATATCACAGAGATAAAAGTGGGCCATGCATGTATCAACAGTGACCAAAGACGATCAGTGGTATGAACCAAAGATTAGAGTTTATCCAATTTATTTCAACTGGGGTCCTTGAAAAAAAATCAGTGGACCCCAAACAACTTGTTTAGAGCTTCTAGAAAAATCTTAAATTTGTTTTGTGACTGGATTTTCAAAATCTGAATTACTGTTACTTATATTAACAGTCCAAATCTGACATTATTTATCTTTGATTCTGAACACTCTTTGTCTGAATATTCCAGCCTGTGGCATCTGGGGGTGGCCTCCCATCTCTACCCACTGAGGAAGCATCACTGGGTGATCCATCTGGCTGTGCAGGAGGCTTTAGGCAGACATCATGCTGGTCTCCCCAGGGAACCCTGGGAAGAGGCTCTGTGGATCCCCACCTCTGGCACCCACAGAGAGGACATCAGTGTACTCTTCTCCTGCAGGTGGGGACAAGGGTGGGCAAAGCAGGACAAAGGTACAGAATTAGCTGGAGAAACAGCTCAGGACTGGAGTCAGAAATCCCCCTGCTCTTACCACTCTTCTTTTTTATTATTGGTGTATAATTGCTTTGAAATGTGTTTGTTTCTGCTGTACAACAAAGTGAATCAGCTATAAGTATATATATCTCCTCTCTCTTGAGTTTCCCTCTCATCCCTACCCTCCCTTACCACTCTTCTTAACACAAGGAAAGAAAAGAAATTTGGAAAATAGCCTTTGGACCCTAGTGATGGACTAAGAGACTAAGAAAAGTTTGCAGCCTTCTGAAGTTTCTGCCACAGGCAGGGGTAGGGCTCTGTCCTGATGTCTTCTCAGGTTGCTATTCCGCAAGGCTGGCCCCTGACAACAGGTAGAGAGGGTGGTGAGCGACATGGTGTGACCGGACAGACTTCAGGCCTGCCTGATCCCAAACTATCTCCCTTGCTGGCATGAGGGTCTGTCTGGAGTTTTCATCATTAGAGTTATTTCTTTATGCAAAGAATTTGCTTCAAGAAGTCCTCTGCTAAAGTGTACATCCTGCTTAAAAGGGTATGGAACACATCTGTCTTTCTCTTTGGTCTTCTCAAGATCTAACTTCCCTTCCTGTTCTGAGAATTTCACCCCTTATGATTATTTATAGGAAGCAGAGCCCATCTTCTATTGCCAGGGCAGGCATACGGGAGCTAAGGTCAACCAAGCAGGTCCAGTTGCTCCAGACTATGTATCTGGAACTAGTGACCCGGGATAGCAGAATATGAGAGAACACTTGTTTTGGCAGTAGGGGGTGGCGGTGGCGGTGAGCCTTGTGCCAAGGGCCCTGTCCCGAGCTGTCAGTGGCAGCGAACAAACTCTGGTGTCCAGAGGTAGGGAGAGGCTGCAGTCATGTCCTCACAACTAGTTTAAGCATGATTTGGGCTGTGGTCCTCACTGCTGTGTAGCATCCCCTGTTCCTGCCCATTTTAAAGTCTGTTCTGCAGCCTTCCCAGAGTCTAGAGCTTCCCAGGATCCTTTTACTAAATCCTCCTGTGGCTTAAATCTCACAGAGCCATTCTTAGTTGCAGGAAGGTAAGAACACTGGTTGGTACAAGGGATGACACATTAACTCGAGAATCCTTATACGTACCAGCCACAGATAGATTCATGTGTCTCATTAGCTAATTGCCACCTTGCGAAACAGCAGGATGGCAGGAAAGAGTGTTTATTGGTGGGGGAAGAGTCTGGTCTTAAGGGCATCAGCTGATGGGTCTTGCCCAGAACACTGGGCAGACACTTCAAGGCAAACTGAGGGACAGATATCCATGGGGCTAGGCTAGAGCAGTGCAGGATGGAGAGAGGTACGACGACAGGAAGGATGAAGGCACAATGAGGGCAATAGCTAACACAGGCTGACACGAATGCTACAGAGTGAGAAGCTTGCTGAAATGGCCTTGTTTATACTTGTAGAGCATCCAAGGGAAGTTTCAGCTTTGTCAAAGTAAGACCACTGTTTTTTATTGCTTTGATTTCCCTCAACATTTCTGCTGACATTTAGCCTTCACGGTAATAGTAATCAACTTGTGGGATTTATATCCTCTCCCCACCTCCACACCTTCACCACCCTTTATTTAATAAGCAGGGATAACAAGGCAAGGACAGCTCTCTCTCAACTACTGAAAGGGCTCTGTCTTTATGAACTTTTCCCCAGAAAGGAGCAGAGAAACTGTTCACCGTGTGGAGGAAGGGGGAAAGGAAACTAGGAATGTGGTGAGTCCAGATACCAAACATCTGCTAAGAAGTTTTCGTGGGTTTTGTGGAGAGTAGGAGTGTTCACAAGCTGATAGAATTCCCTCCTTTCTGCATTCCTGTCTACTTTCCCTCAGAACAAGGAC
Organism: Cephalophus harveyi; assembly: GCA_006410635.1. NCBI lineage: Eukaryota > Metazoa > Chordata > Mammalia > Artiodactyla > Bovidae > Cephalophus > Cephalophus harveyi. The sequence continues at coordinate 549,786 of SJYT01050323.1, read as the reverse complement.
TGTGCCAGGTATTCAGGTACTACCTGAAGAAACCCAGGGCCCCCCAGCTCCTGTTCTCTTAATTTTTCCATGGAATGGTCATGTTTGCCTGCTGGAGACTCTGGGCATGAATCCAGGGCACCCAGAGAGGACCCTGTTGCAGGCCCACTTTGGCTGCAGTGGCGACGCAAATGAAGACAGGAGGTGAGAGGTCCTATCTCAGAGTCCCCAGCTTGGCTCTGAAAGACTCATCCTTGAGGAACCCTCAGCACACTGACTCTCTCCATCCACAGGACAAGATTTGAGCTCTTGGAGGTGTTTTTGCTGCAGGGAAGCACGGAATCCCTTCCCTTTCTCACCAGCTCCAGGGATGCCACCAAAGGAAGGGCACAAACATAACCTGTGTGAAACTACAAAAAAAAAAAAAAATTAAGATAAAAAAACACAAGGTGAATTTGATTTTAAAAATATTTATAAGACACATTTTTTTATTTTCACAGAATATCACTTAATAAATATTTTACCAAGATGGTTGAGGATATACCACAGTGAAGGAGGAAGAACCTGGGACAACTAAGGGATGGAAACATTTTAAACTTTAATTTAAACCTCAGTTCATCAGATTTGTCTTCTCCATCAGATCTTGAAACTCAGCAGAGAAGGTGTCCTTAGATGCACAGACCAAAGTTCTAACACGGGCATGTTAGAACATAGTCGGGGTCAGTATATGGAGGACCAGTGGCAGCGGCTCTTGATGACCTGAAGCAGAGGCTTCCTGAACGTGAGGAAGGTGATGGTGCAGGCCACCAGCAGGGTGAGGCAGCTGGGAAGGATAAGCACGAGGTACAGCAGGCCCATGTCTACCCGCTCCCACTTACAAACCTGAGGAACGCCCGCAGGCAGCTCCGTCAGGCGAATGACCTTGGAGGAGAGGTTGCAAGTGACCATGGCCAAGTCGGCGACAATGTGCAGGTGCTGCAGGGCCCCCCAGTCCTCCACCCCACAGCAGTCATACGGATTCTGACTGAGGTAGACGGTCCGCAGGCTTCCTGCGAGCTGCTCAGACATGGCCCTCTGAGGAAGGGCCGTGAGCAAGTTTCTGCGCAGATCCAGGGTCTGCAGGGCCAGGCTGCCCCTGAACCTTGGGAAACTGGTCAAGGCATTTCCTGACAGGTCCAAGCTCCTCAGATTCTCAAACGCAGAGAAGTCCAACTCTGTGAAGCTGGAAGTGAGGCCCACGTTCCTGAGAGACAGGACCTGTAATGTGGGGGCAACATCCCAGAGAGGGGCAATGCTTCCATTCAGAACCCCCCAGTTTCCAGACAAGTCTAAGTGGGTGAGAGCGGTGCCCTGAAACGAGCAGTCTTGTAGTGCCTCCAGCCCACAGTCCTCTAGGGACAGGCTCTGCAAAGATGCCACATTTCTGAAATCCACACAGCCAGGGGTGCCCCCGGGGTCCAAGCCTGTGGGCAGGGGACAAAGTGAGATCTGATTATGGCTCATGTCAACTGTAGCGAGGCTCCTGGCATTGGCAAAAAGGCCAGTGGGGACAGCCAGGAGCTGGTTGGAGCTCAGGTTGAAGGACCGGAGGCTCCTCAGGCAGCTGGGGAGCCCCGGAGCCAAGTGCAGCTCGGACAGCTGGTTCTGACTCAGGTCCAACTCCACAAGTGCCCCTGGCGGCTCATGCTCCCGGATGTGGAGCGTCACCAGGCAGTTCTGCTTGAGGTTCAGGTGGGAGAGGGAAGGCATTTTCTTAAGGAAGCCATCTGGCAAGTACTGGAACTGGTTCTGGCTCATATCCAGGAAGCGGAGACCGGAGAGGTCGCTGGACGCGAACTCCTCCCAGAGGTTGACGGTGGTGATGTTGGTCACGTTGCCATCCACCAGGAGGAACTGGGCCACCATCTCCTGTGGTGAGGAGGTGTTGTACAGGTCCCTGTAGAAGCCCATGTTGTTGTCCCGCAGCAGCAGCGTGTGCAACTTGCCGCACTGGGGCAGGAGGGGGAAGAACAGCAGCTGATTGTGAGAGAGGTCCAGGGTCTCCAGCTCAAAGGCGGCCTCTCCCCCAGACGCTAGGAACCACTCCAGGACGTTGTAGCTGACATTGAGGGACCGCAGCTGGGTGAGGCTGAAATCCACAAGGCATGGGAGGTTGTTATAGGCCAGGTTGAGGTGTCTCAGCTCTGTCAGGCCATCAAAAGCACCACCCTCAATCTCAAAGATGTAGTTCCTCTGCAAGTCCAGCTCCCTGAGGTGGCCCAGGCCCTCAAAGACGGACTCATCGAGCCTCATGATGATGTTCCTCGCCAGGGACACGGACTCCAGTGAAGACAGGTTCTGGAGCATGAGAGCCGCCATGTCTTCCGTCAGGGAGTTCCCTGACAAGTCCAGCATGCGCAGCCCGCGCAGGCCGTGGAGCGCGGCCGCCGTCTCCTTGTAGCTCTCGGAGAGGGCGTTGTCAGGCAGCGCCAGGCTGCGCAGGCGGGCCTGCTCCTGAAAGGCGACGTGGCCGATGCGCTCCAGGTAGCAGTCGTGCAGACTGAGGCTCTCCAGGAAAGGGTAACGCTGCAGCGAGTTGTTCCCCAGGGTCCTGAGAGGGTTGGCATCCAGGAGGAGCTTCCGGGAGGAGGGCGGGAGATCGCTGGGCACTGAAGCGAGGTTCCGCCCTCGACAGTCAGCCACTCCATCCAGCTAGGTCCAGAAACACACTGGTCAGGGGGGCAGGGGGCCTCTGAGGTGGGGGCGCATGTACAGAAATAGAGTTCACTCATCTGGCTCACTTACTGCTCCAGGCCCCACTCAGAACACACAGTGTTTGAGAAGATTGGAGCTCCTGTCCTCAAGTGCTGAGTGCTGACATCTGCTCTTACAGTTCGGTTTTAACTACAGAAAGGGACCGAGGATCAGGTCTCTACCTGAATTTGAATCCCTCCTCTGCCCTGTGTTCCCTATGTGACCTTGAGCAAGTAATTTAGCCTAAATCTGGTATGTCTTTGGGAAAATGGGGATAAAGTTATTTAGCTCCGTTGATAAAGAATCTAACTGCAATGCAGGAGACCAGGGTTTGATCCCTGGGTGGGGAAGATCCCCTGGAGATGGAGATGGCCACCCATTCCAATATTCTTGACTGGAAAATCCCATGGACAGAGGAGCCTGGTGGGCTACAGTCCATGGGGTCGCAAGAATAGGACATGATTTAGCGACTAAACCACAGTACCTACTTCAGAGGACTGTAGTGAGATTAGGCAAAGATTACACAGTGCCTGGCACTCGGTGGAGCTATTAATGCAAACAGTGCCTATTGCATTGTTAATGCTATGATCTTAAGATCTGTGTGCTTAACAGGGACGCTGCTCAAGGACTAGCAGTGCTGTGGCACCCTGATTTTACCCAAAGAAATTTTGCCCAGGAGGCTCCTCTACACGCCTAGCTGATATACAGCTCAAGAGGACTTGAGAGCTCATCACCCTGAATCCTACAGAGAAGTAAAGGGGGTTCTGGAGAGGACAAGTGAAGAGCCAATGGCAGCACTGAGCCTGGAGCCCAGGCTCACTGCCCTGCTCTCACTGCCAGATTCAGTGCTTTTCCCGAGTGCAGTGGCATTCCTTTCCATAGACTGGTCAGTAGGACAAGGTTTGCGATTGTCTACAATTGTGGACCCAATCCCAGGGGAGAAGAATCTGAGAGAGAGGGAAAAGCACCAGTTTGAAGAGATGACAGACTCAAGTCTGAAACTTGGCTGTGCTACTTACTAGCTTTGGACTCTGGGCAAGGAATTAACCTCTTGGAGCCCCAAGTTCTTTATCTGATTATTAAAATAAACCTTCTCATAATTAAAAATGGATACACTATAGAAATGTACAAAATTATTCAGTAACCTCAGTCTCTCCTTCAAAGAAATGCCTTTATCCTTCTGTTACATCTCCTCTGGACTCTTTCCAAAGATATTATCTAACTTAAAAAAGGTGAAGGTGAAGTCGCTCAGTCGTGTCCGACTCTTTGCGATCCCGTGGACTGTAACCTACTAGGATTCTCCGTCCGTGGGATTCTCCAGGCAAGAATACTGGAGTGGATTGCCATTTCCTTCTCCAGGGGATCTTCCCGACCCAGGGATCGAACCCGGGTTTCCCGCACTGGAGGCAGACGCTTTAACCTCTGAGCCACCAGGGAAGCCCAAAAAAAAACATTTTTTTTTGCGACATGGATGGACCTAGATATTATCATACTAAGTGAAGTAAGTCAGAAAGAGAAAGACAAATATCACATGATATTGCTTATATGTGGAATCTTTAAAAAAGAAAAGGATACAAATGAACTTATATACAAAACAAAAATAGACCCGCAGACATAGAAAACAAACTTACGGTTATCAAGGAAAGGTGTAGGGACAGATAAATTAAAAGTTTTGGATTAACATAAACACACTGCTGTATGTAAAATAAATAACCAACAAGGACTTACTATACTAAATATTTTATAATAACCTATAAGAGAAAAGAATCTGGAAAAGAATATATATATATGAATCATTTTGCTGTACACCTAAAACTAACACAACATTGTAAATCAGCTATCCTTCAATTTAAAAAATAAAATAAAAAATAAAAAAATTTTAATGAGACTGCATTCTACAAACTATTCAGTAATTAACTTCCCCTGCCCCCATTAATAAAATGTGATAGACATATTGCCTTGGCAATAAAAATAAATTTGATCACATTCTTTTTGGCAATTGTATGTTACTTCATTGCATGAAGAGCACAGTAGTTGAGAGCCAGATCTCTAGGATCAGCCCACTGATTCTGCTTTTTATCAAACGTGTGACCTTAGCCTGGTACCTAACCAGTCAAGACCTTCATTACATCACCTGTAAAATGGAAATTATACTTGTAATTTTCTCATAGGTTTGTTTTGAGGATTCAGTGTGATTGTCAATGTAAATCACTTAACACAGAACCTGCCACATAAATGCTTAATAAATGTTAGCTATACCGATTATTAGCATGCTCTAATTAATTAACCTCTGGTTGTTGAGCATTTATTTGTAATTTCCAAATGAACATTAGGATGAATTTGTCTAGTTCCCTCTATATCTCACACCCCAAAAAGTTTCCGGAGTTTTGATTGGGACTGCATTATAATTACAGAGTAATCTGGGAGGAAACTGACATTTTTACAAAATTGAATCTCCCCATGCAAAAACAAGATGTATTTCTTTATTTGAGTAAGTGTTGGTTTTTCCCCCTGTGGGGACTAAAGAATACTGTGATTAGGGGCTTTCCTCAAGCTCTGAGACCCTGTTTCACCAGAGTTGCTGCAGTTGTGGGGGACCCGTCTCTGCAATTCCTGCAGCCCCACTGACGTGTTGCAAAAAGACCACGTGGCCATCAGAGCCCAAGAAAGCTTTCTATGTCAACTTCGCGATAATGTCACATAGCTAATGCAAAGAGGGGCTTTGGAGGGTGCCTGCACTTTCAAACCCTCAACCTTCAATTCAAAAGAGCATAGGAAATCCACTCTGATCTCACCGGTAACTGAGTCCCTACCAGGCTGCAGGGGGTCAGAGAGAGAGTCTCCTGCTTTATTCCCTTCTCCTATGCCTGGTAACTCCTGAATTTGCTATTGTGATGTTGACCTTTCATTGCCTCTGTAAGAAAATAATGGAAGTCTGTATAGCAGAAACTAACAACAATAACAGTGGATAAAACACATAGCACTTAGCACATACGAGGCACAGTTCTGAGTGCTTTACATACAGTAACTCATTTAGTCATCACTGAAGTCCAGTGTTATGGTATTACTGGTTGGTACTATTATTACCTACATGTCTTACAGATGAGGAAACTGAAGCACAGATTGGCTCAATGTCACCAGCTAGTAAGTGGTGGGGCTGGGGTTTAAACCTGTTCTGACTCATAACCCCTACCCTCTGTGTGCGTGCATGCTAAGTCGCTTCAGTCGTGTCTGACACTTTGCAACCCTATGGACCGTAGCCTGCCAGGTTTCTGTGTCTATGGGCTTCTCCAGGCAAGAATACTGGAGTGGGTTGCCATGTCCTCCTCCAGGGGATCTTCCAGACTCAGGGATCGAACCCTCATCTCTTACATCTCTTGCATTGGCAGGCGAGTTCTTTTAGCGCGAGAGCCACCTGGGAAGCCCAGGTTTAAACCTGGTCTGGCTCATAAGCCCTACCCTCTACTGAAGTCTCTTTCAGCGTAGTGGTTAGAGGTTACTAAAAGTGGTTAAGAATCAAGACCAGCTGGGTTTTTAAGATTCATCAGCTTGAAGAACACATTTTTTAATGTATTAACTCTGACAACTTCCCAGGTGGCGCTAGCAGTAAAAGAACTTGCCTGCTAAAGCAGGAGACGTAAGAGATGCAGGTTCCATTCCTGGGTTGGGAAGATCCGTTGGAGGAGGGCACAGCAACCCACTCCAGTATTCTAGCCTAGAGAATCCCACGGACAGAGGAGCCTGGAGGACCACAGTCCATAGTGTTGCAAAGAGTTGGACACAACTAAAGCAATTTAGCATGCAGGCACACATTAATCCTGGAATCCAATTTGTCTTCCCAGTGCCTAGTACATAACGTGTGTGTGTGTGTCTGTGTGTCTGTGTGTGTGTTAGTTGCATAGTCGTGTCTGACTCTTTGCAACCCCATAGACTGCAGCCCACCAGGCCCCTGGCTCAAGGAACATTGATTAACTGTGTGTTTCTCAAGCAGACTTTTGACACCACTGAGTTACAGGCAAAGGAGAAACTTTCTAGAGTGTGCTCAGTTGTTAGGATTCAAGTCTGCTTTCATATATAGGCTGAAAGCCCAGGAAAGGGTGAACCACAGAAGCTCAGGCATCTCTCCCTGGACTGTCTTAAGCCTGAGCGTGGTGGGGATGTTGCTGTGCAGGGCAGCATGGGCAGCATGCTCTTCAGTACAGCTGGTTAAGAATTCACTACTGGCTCACACACAGGCTCTGAGGTAGGGCTTCTTCAAATTTAATATGCCCCACCCAGAGACTCTGATACCATTAGTGAAGCTCTATCATCCAGATTGCTAACTAGGTGTTTTTAAAGTTTCAGGTGGCTGCCCTTGGTGTGCCTCTGAGATCACCTGTCCTCAGTAGGTATGAGAAAGGTGGGGCAGGGCCTTTCCCATGCATCATATTTACCTTTTATTAAAGAGAAACTTGCACATGGCATCATGGTAAGAAGGTACAGAGTGATTCAGACTCATTCATCCCCTCCCCTCCTTGACTGACAATCCATCAGTTTTCGAACTAGACCCAACCTCACCAGGACAGGGGCAACAGACAACTCGGAGTACCCAGGAAAACTCACCAACTCACAGCCCCCTTGTGAAGCTGCTGTGACCATTCCACTTCGGTGCCTCCATTCCACTGTCAAGAAGTGAAAACCCAGGCAGAGCCAGAGGGGCAGTAACTCCATCTCAAGTGCAGCACTGTGAACAGAGGGCAGGGAAGGAGCTGGTAAGAGAAGGGCATCCCAGAGGGCTGCTGCACCCTCCTTGTAAAGAAGCCAGTTCCCACCGCGTCCGCTCTCGGAGCCCCACAGCTATGGGGAGGTGGAAACCCACAGATTATTCAAATACCTCAAGTTAGCCAGCACATTTAACCTTTCACTGCAACTCTCAACAAGAACTCATTTTCATTTTGCCTCTACCATTTGGTGGGCAGGTGGCCGAACCTGAAACTCCCAAGAGTCCAGAAAAAGAAGAGAGAAGCAAATGTTTTGAGGAACCAGGTCTCAGGTCACCTAGAGTTTGCCATGTCTTGTAGTTCTGTTGAAATGTTCCTCTCAAAGCTCAAATCTGCCTGATGCATCGCCTGAACTCAAGAAATATTTGCTGAATAAATGAATGAAAGAATAGTGAACTGGGATTGAAATATTAACTGTAGCCTCTGGTCTCATAGAGTTACTAATTGTTGTGTTGACATGAGGCTTTTAGAAAGAGTAGATTTCATTGATTTACTCATTTGAATACAGACCTTTGAAAACAGGATTTTGGTATTTTGCCTGCATAAGGGAAATGCCTGAGGGAAAAATGAAAAAAGCAATCTTCAAATATAACAAGGACTATGATAAAGTGTGGTTACTGGCTCTCTTACCCAGCCAGTGAGCACACAACAGAAGTCATGAGGAGGCATAAAATTATACACATACCAATAGAATTTAGATATGCAGATGACACCACCCTTATGGCAGAAGTGAAGAACTAAAGAGCCTCTTGATGAAAGTGAAAGAGGAGAGTGAAAAAGTTGGCTTAAAGCTCAACATTCAGAAAACGAAGATCATGGCATCTGGTCCCATCACTTCATGGCAAATAGATGGAGAAACAGTGAAAACAGTGGCTGACTTTATTTTTTTGGGCTCCAAAATCACTGCAGATGGTGACTGCAGCAATGAAATTAAAAAACGCTTACTCCTTGGAAGGAAAGTTATGACCAACCTAGACAGCATATTAAAAAGCAGAGACATTACTTTGCCAACAAAGGTCCGTCTAGCCAAGGCTATGGTTTTTCCAGTGGTCATGTATGGATGTGAGAGTTGGACTATAAAGAAAGCTGAGCACCGAAGAATCAATGCTTTTGAACTGTGGTTTTGGAGAAGACTCTTGAGAGTCCCTTGGACTGCAAAGAGATTCAACCAGTCCATCCTGAAGGAAATCAGTCCTGGGTGTTCATTGGAAGGACTGATGAAGAAGCTGAAACTCCAATATTTTGGCCACCTGATCCGAAGAGTTGACTCATTTGAAAAGACCCTGATGTTAGGAAAGATTGAAGGCAGGAGGAAAAGGGAACAACAGAGGATGAGATGGTTGGATGGCATCACCGACTCAATGGGCATGAGTTTGGGTAAACTCCAGGAGTTGGTGATGGACAGGGAGGCCTGGCGTGCTTCGGTTCATGGGGTCGCAAAGAGTCGGACACAAATGAGCGACTGAACTGAACTGAACTGAATAGAATTTAGAAACAAAGAGAAACCTTAATGGAAATGTAATATACTCTCCACCATTGCATTTTTACAGGGCCAAAGATGAAAAAGACAAAGACAGTAATAGGTTATTCAAGTTAGTTGCCAGGCTGGAAGTAGCCTGCAGACTCCCCTCCCTGAGTTCCAGGATGAGTAACCGGGGTAATTTCTTACCCAGGAGGTGCTGTTGAGTTAACTGTCCTCTTGTTGGGAGAGTTTACAGCCGGGTGGCATCCCCTCCCAGCTCTGCATTCCTCAGAATCAGAGGTAATTCCCTGGCCCCCAGCATTTCACCTGCCCCATCCTTTCCTTGACATCTACCAGGAAGGCCCATAGAATCTGTTCTTGAGTCTCCTTGACCAGCAGTTCCAGCGCTACCATGAATCTCCTCCCCTATTCCATGGGATCCACAGACCTTTCTGCCTGACATATCTAGCTATCTTGGGCCCCTTCCTCTTTCCCTTTCTTCGAATAAGTTTACACATCTCTGCGGCTAATTTTAACATTCTGGTCAGATTTGAATACTCACCGGTGAAAACAGATGGACAGAAAAGCTAAGTGAAACCAGGTAAGTCAGCTTTAACCTTCACTTCAGGTTAGGCCAGCTCCCCTTACCACAGAGGGAACCTCCAATTCAGAGTTCTTCTATATTTGCCAGACACTGGGAATCCCCTTCTCAGGCTCACCTTCCGCTTCTGCACTTGTGCAGGAATTATTACCTCATGGCATATGCAGGGCACAGACGGCAAAAACAGAGCCATATGGGCTGCTCTCCTCAATAAACTTCCAATACTCACACACTCATGCACACAAGGTGGGATCACTGCCTACCTTGACAGAAGGTTGCCAAACTTAGCAAATTACAAGATGCCATTTGAATATCAGACACACAACAAAACACTTTTTTAAAAATTTGCCAGATTTAATGTTTCTTTTCTTTCTTTCTTTCTGTTTTTTGGCTGTGCTGCATGGCTTGTGGATCTTGGTTCCTTGACCCAGGGATCGAACCCAGGCCTCGACAGTGAAAAGTGCTAAATCCTAACCCCTGGACTGCCAGGGAATTCCCCAGTAACTTTTTACCGTAAATATGTCCCGTGCAATATTTGGGACATACTTATACTAAAAAAAAAAAAATCACTGACACTCAAATTTCACTGTATCCTCTATTTTATTGAGGAGAGGGAGGTGGGAACCATGGACTTCCTTCCTTCATCCCTCACCCTCTTTGTCAGGCTTGGGATGGTACATGCTGCTGTGACCTGTCAACAGAACTGTCAACCCTGTATACTGATATCGAGTTCAGATGTATTCAGGGCAAGAGTACAGGAGTATCACTCTGCAGACTGGAATATCAAATAGGCCTGGTAACAGTTATGCCCAGGCTGTAACTTTAATTTCTGGATCAACAAGAAAACTTTTGCAAATTTAAAGCATATTTTCTCCTAAACTCAGCCAACCAGCCCAGAAAGCCTCATGCTGTACCCTTGGGGCACTCTATCTTTCACGAGGCAGCACAGGAAGATTATAGGATTTGGAACCAGACAGACCAAGGTTTGAATTCTGGTTCCAGTATTTTTTATTTGTCCCTGAGCCATTCATATGAAGTCTCCGAAACTCAGCTAATCCTTCTATAACACAGAGATAATAATAACTACTCAGAATTTTTATGAGAATCAAATAGTATATATGAAAGTACTTCAACTATGAAGGTACTTAATAACGTAATTATTATTTATGAGTTCTTAACACCTATGGGCTGGTTGAATAGCTATTACTCCTATGTGTAATCTCCAAGGTAATTTAACAGCTACAGAAAAAGGGGAAAGAATGAATAATTTGGTTGGAAGAATGAATAAATCATTATATTGACTAAAAGTGTAAAAGTTATGTGCAAAGGTTGGATTACAAATTCTGCATTAAGAAATTCCAGAACAAATTTATTTGAACAGAAACAAAAAAGGCTAATCCCAGTAACAGATGAGAGCTATTTGTCCTTGAAGCCATGGTTTACCCTCCCCGACTCAGCTCTGGTTCGCTGGGGGCTGACTTCTGAGGGCTCTGGATGTCAGCTGGTCTCCAGCTGGCCTGGTTACTGAGAGGTTAGTTAGAAGGTAGAAGGAAGAGGAAATTCATGGTATTTCTCTCCCGCCCTCTCTGCCTGGGACTGAGAAGTTCTTAAGCTTTTTCTGGTGACTTGCAGGCTCTGGTAACTTCCTTCCTCTATCCTCCCCCTACCTAGGGAAGGTGGCAGCTTCCTGAGGTTGCTAATCTCTGGATTAACTGTCTGTTCTCTAGTTGGCGTCTCAGCCTCTTCCATCATGTGTACCCAATTTCCTGCATTAAATTTCCTCTGTTTTTAAATAATCTGTGTGTTTCTGTTTCCTGGTTGGAGCCTGGCTAATACAGTGATGTAAGTGAGGATGGGCTTGGAACAATACTAAACAAAAAAGTATGCAATGACTCTGAAAAGCAATAAAAGGCTTTCAAAATAATAATCATTTAGGTTGAAAAACACTCTTCCTGGAGCATGTAGCTGCAGAAGTCTTCCTCAGAGCCATGGCACAGTGAATTGTGTATGCTCAATTGTGTCCGACTCCTTGCGACCCCATGAGCTGCAGTCAGACTTCTCTGTCTATGGGATTTCCCAGGCAAGAATACTGGAGCAGTTGCCATTTCCTACTGCTGGGATCGTCCCTACTCAGCGATCAAAACTGCACTCCAGATTGTTTACCACTGAGCTACCTGGAAAGCCCAAGGCACAGTGAAGGATACAAGATAAACAATTGAAATGCCAAATCTTCATTGGAAAATCCCATGAACCTTCTTCTGTGTGCACAGGACCGCCTCCCTCCACCCACACTTAAGTGAGGACCACTCAATCGTGTCTTCATCTGGTTGAGAGTGTCTATGCATAAGCATGCTTTAAAAAAAAATAATCGTCCCAATTTATTCCTATCTGTCTGATAACTTCTGAAAAATACATCCATTTTAAAATCAAATGTTACTCATCTTAGATACATTTTTGGTGGAGAAAAAAGAAGTGAATGAAGAACAATTATGATGGAGGGTACACATGACGTATGATGTTAATAATTTAAATGAGATAACCTGGAACCTCCCCTCACTATATTAAAGGGGCTTGGATCAAGGGTGCCTATTTCATGGGCTTGAACCACAGTGGGAGCCATAGAGTAATACAAAAGAACTGCAAATCAACCCATGTTCCCAGTAGAGCCTGATAAGTACCATGTTTCCTCCTGGTCTGGGTGACCATTCGGAAAGTATCCAATATAAGACCTGAGATCCTGACATGAGAAGCAGATGGCATTAACAGAATCTACTTGCACCTGTTTTTGTTAAACCAGATAATGAAGTTGAAAAGTTTTTTCCAAGTGTGGAAGCAGAAAATGCTAAATCCATTTTTTTTATATAGTGGTGGCTCAGTCAGTAAAGAATCTGCCTGCAGGGTGAGTTCGATCCCTGGGTTGGGAAGACCCCCTGGAGGAGGGCATGGCAACCCGTTCCAGTATTCTTGCCTGGAGAATCCCTATGGACAGAGGAGCCTGGCGGGCTGCAGTCCATGGGGTCACAGAGTTGGACACGACTGAGCAACTAGACACACATGGAAGATTGCCAGGAGAAATAACAATCACCTCATATATGCAGATGACACCACCTTTATGGCAGAAAGCGGAGAGGAACTAAAGAGCCGCTTGATGAAGGTGAAAGAGAGTGAAAAAGCTGGCTTAAACTCAACATTCAAAAAACAAAGATCATGGCATCCGGTCCCATCACTTCACGGCAAACAGATGGCGAAACAATGGAAACGGTGACAGATTTTATTTTCTTGGGCTCCAAAATCACTGTAGATGGTGACTGTAGCCATGAAATTAAAAGATGCTTGCTCCTTGGAAGAAAAGCTATGACCAACCTAGACAGCATATTAAAAAGCAGAGACAAAAAAAAAAAAAACAAACAAACAAACAAAAATAAATAAAAAGCAGAGACATTACTTTGTCAACAAAGCTCTGTCTAGACAAAGCTATGGTTTTTCCAGTAGTCATGTATGGATGTGAGAGTTGGACCATAAAGAAAGCTGAGTGCCAGAGAATTGATGCTTTTGAACTGTGGTGTTGGAGAAGACTCTTGAGAGTCCCTTGGACTGCAAGGAGATTAAACCAGTCAATCCTAAAAGAAATCAACCCTGAATAGTCATTGGAAGGACTGATGCTGAAGCTCCAATACTTTGGCCACCCGATACACTGGAAATAGCTGATTCATTGGGAACGACTATGATGCTGGGAAAGACTGAAGGCAGGAGAAGGGGATGACAGAGGATGAGATGTTTAGATGGCATCACTGACTCAATGGACATGAGTTTGACCAAGCTCTGGGAGATGGTGAAGGACAGGGAAGCCCGGTGTTGCTGCAGTCCATGGGGTCACAAAGAGTCAGACATGACTGAGCAACTGAACAACAACAAATAAGTCCTATATTCATTTATTCAGCTAAAGATTTCCATAATCTCTCTATTATCTTTTATCCTGTCATAGTTATCATGGGTATTACTTAAGTCAGAGACTGTGAATTTCTTATTAGTGAAAAGGTTTGAAGGGACAAGATGCCATGGACCTAGATGTGGACGGGAGACAAGATTCTATACTGTCTGTAACACGTCTGACTTGGAGATATTAATATTATAAATCCCACCTCATGTGTGAGGCCCTCTTAGTGTTGCATTTATATTTTTTCTCTATCTTCTATCTATTCTGTTTGTGTCATCACAAACTGTCCTTCTTGGTTCCTCTTTAAGAAGTCCTTGAAATATTAGGACCCAAATGCTTAGTGGCATCCCTTATATAACCATTCATCTTGATACTGTTTTCTAATCAGATATCATAAAAACCTGTGATTCAACCCCCATTCATCCCTTGTCTATAAAGAATATTCCTTTTTTAAGACAAGACAATTGGCTTTCTGTCTGGTTTTTCTCTTTCCAGATCTGGTCATCATAAATAAGTGGTGAAAATAAATTTATTTCATAAAACCACATGCACCAAGACTGTATTCTGAAACAGGAGGACACTAACAGTGAGGAGGAAGAATGTGTGTCAGCTGCAAAAACTCCTGTTTTAGAAATTATGCTTGTTTTTCTGTTTCTACAAAACAATAGGGAGAAGCTTCTGCTTCATTGAGCCAAGTGAGGTGAAAGGAGACTGACTGGATGGCCCCACCGGCTGGGTAGAATGAGGGGAAGGGATGGGAACATTTACTCCTTTTGGAAGGAGCATCCTGATCCTGCCAGGAGTGGCTGGGCTGTAAGCTGGGGCAGTGCTTCCTTATCAATCGTCATGACTGCATCAGTACTGGGCTCAGGATTGCTTGGATGGAAGACTGTCACATACAGGCCAAGGAGTGGCTCCTGTCCAGGAGACCTGGGTAACACTTTCTTTTGCAAAGGACAGGGAAGAAAAGATAAGTGAAACCTTTTGATTGGTCTCTGCTTCTTGAAGTCCTGAAATTTCTGTCTCTATCATCAAAAGAATAAAAATACAGGATGGCAGCAGTGTCCTTGTTTTTTTTTCAGGTCCTCTGACAAACAATGGAGAAGGAAATGGCAATCCACTCCAGTATTCATGCTGGAAATCCCATGGACAAAGGAACCTGGTGGGCTACAGCCCATAGGGTTGCAAAGAGTCAGACATAACTTAGCGACTAAAGAGCTGACAAACACAAACGTACACTATTTTTTTCTTCAAACAGATGTAGGTTTTCCTGTATTAATAAAATACAAGGTCTTTTAAGGGTTATTGATTCCAACTAGCTTTCTGTTGCTATGTAATGTCTTAATCAGCAGATAGTAAAACACAGCCATCAGGTAAGGGCTGATCTATAGGTATTTTTGTGCATACAAAGGGCTCCTCATACTCAAAGTTTGGGAATACTGAGGAATAACTGGGCTTCCCTGGTGGCTCAAACAGCAAAGAATCCGCCTGCCAATGCAGAAGACGCAGATTCAGTCTCTGGGCTGGAAAGATCCCCTGGAGAAGGGAATGGCTACCCACTCCAATATTCTCGCCTGGAGAATCCCATGGACAGAGGAGCCTGGTGGGCTACAGAGTCCATGGGGTCAAAGAATCAGACAGGATGAATACTGAGGAATAACTGGGCTTCCCTGGTGGCTCAAACAGCAAAGAATCCGCCTGCCAATGCAGAAGACGCAGATTCAATCTCTGGGCTGGAAAGATCCCCTGGAGAAGGGAATGGCTACCCACTCCAATATTCTCGCCTAGAGAATCCCATGGACAGAGGAGCCTGGTGGGCTACAGTCCATGGGGTCAAAGAATCAGACAGGACTGAGCAACTAACACACACACACACACGCACACACACACACACACGCACACACACACACACGGAGTAATTCTGACCCGAGCTTTGGGTTTGCTTTGTTGGTGTTTTCTGCTTCATTTTCACAAAGGATGCTGGATTTCTAGTACTCAGAGGCACCCTGAACATCACCTCCTCACTCCCTCACCTTCCCACCCTCTCCAGCTGCTGCTACTACTATTAGCAGCTGCCACCAGAGCTGGGACTGCAACCTCTTTGCTAAGGGCATATTAGCAAATGCTAAGAGTGTTATCCATACATTAGCACGTAATTGAGAATTTTCTCTGCAAAATAATCAGATAAGCTAAAAAAGGCTTTAAAGAAAGAGGTTTGTAGGTGAAAGTGGAGAACTCTCAGAGGTACTTGGTGTTAGAAGCAAATATTTATAGACTGGTTGGGGGTGGGGGACGAGGAGCAGGATCTCTAGAAGCAGAGTGGGCACAAGCGTGGGGTGTAAATGTATGACAGTGACATCCCAGAACACAAAAGGCACAGGTGCTAGGGAGAGGACTCCAAGCAAAGGAGTCCGCCTTTGTTTAAAAATAAGAGCAAATCCCACTTGGGATCCTGGGAGAAAGGGAAGGGTAGCTGGTCACAGACCACAGAGAATAGATAATGAAGAACAGAAACCCCAGTCTGTGACCACTTCAAATAATTCCTACTACCAAGAAGTATTTGAATGCCTCAGGCAAGCAGCTCTAGTCTCTGAGTCTCAGCAAAAAAAAAAAATCTCAACTGTCTGCAGATGGTCATATTTAGCATCTCCCCGATGAGACCACCTGCATCCTGAATCTCCAGGTGTCCTGCCTTCGGAAACAAAGTCCCACCTCGGTAGTACCCTTGCCAAAAATTGTTTGCCCTGAGTCTAGTCAAAATGAAACGAGTAGAAAGATACAGACTGTAAGATGTCTCACAAGACAACTGGCTTTGACTCTTTAAAAAAAGTCAATTTTAAAAAACAAAGACAGGGGAGGGAAGAGGTCTGATTACAAGTGACTAAGAAACATGATACAGACAAATCTAATGCATGTAACTTGAGTGGATTTTTAAAAAATCTCTAAAAGAAAAATTTGAGACAATTGGGGAAATTTATGTGTGTACTAAATGATGTCTTTTTAGATAGTATTATGTACAGATGATATTACCAGATTATTGCTAACTTTCTCGGGTATGATAATGATGCTGTGGTTATGTACAAAAATGTCTTATTCTTAGGAAATGCGTGTTGTAATATTTGGGGGTGAAATTTCACAATGTCTACAGTTTGTATCATCTTCCTTCAAATGGCTCAACAGAGAGAATTAAAGCAAATTACTACCAACTAGCAAATTTAGCGTTATACTTTCTTTTAACTTTCTTGTAAATTTCCTATGTTTCAAACTTTTTTTTAAAGAGGAAAATGAAATAAAGGTGGGAGTTCCTAAAGGGAGTGCAATAATGGTCATCTTTTGTCCCCAAATTTCCAGGAATGTACATTTTTTCAAAAGTTCTTCTCAGAAAGGTACTCAGGAAACATTTGTTAAGCTTAAAATGCGTTACACATAAACCTTTAAAATATCCTGAAAATTCTAATATTTGACATTTGAATCAGGGCTTCCAGACAGCACCTCTCTCTCATACCTGAAAGGGACAGAGGTTTTAGATCACGTGGTCTGACTGTGGTTCAAGAGACATGGTTGATGTACTACTGCAACTTCCACTGTCCAGGTACATATCTGTATCCACCACAACCACAGTCCCTCTGGAGGGGCAGTCCTCATAAGGTGTGAGCTCACCACTATCTGTAGCTCCACCAAGCTGACAGGAAGTACCTGACCCACGGAGGTCAATCCTTACATGCGGCCAGCAACCATGAGTGAGCTCAGTGCAGAGAGACAAGGGAGAGAATTAGGTAATTGGCAGTGAAATTGGAGCCAAGAGCACGGAGAGAGACGGTGGAATTGAATCTTGAGGGATTTGCCATGAGGAAGCAGTTAGAAGCTAGATGACAAGGCACAGAAAAAACAGAACAGGACAGAAAAGAATGAGACAGTCAACGGGGAGCAGAGATCAGAGAAGATACGAGGAAGAATGACCAGAGGATGAACTGCACAGGCTGGGAGAGAGCGTGGAGGCAACGGCTCAAGGCTGCCTCTCTGGTTCCTGGTGTTTCTTGGAAATTGCTGGGTTCATTTCCAAGCTCCATGGTGTTCCACGGTAGTACTTCACCACCATCACCAACCGCATAGGCTGGCCCACATATTGCTTCATGGCAATGAAAAGAACCTAACTAAAACAGGACTTGTGCTCTTTGGTAAGCTTAAACAAAAGAATGTAATATTTCAAAAAAGCACAGTCAAGTGACTGAAATCTGAATGCAAGAATGTATTTTTCAAAGTGCATCCTACAGGCAAGAATCACAAGGGATGATAAAACTAAACGTGAAATGTTGTTGGGAAACAAGATATTAATATAGTCTTAAAGTATCTTCTTATTTCATTACTTGTTAATGCAAAAGTAACAGCTTTATAGTGGAAAAACTGGCAAATGCCTCCTTAACCAAATGATCAAAATACTATACGGGCTTTACTGGGGTACTTGGTAAAATTTGAATACAGACAACATTTGAAATAATAGAATTATATCAGTGTTAATTTACTGGGCTTCCCCTATGGCTCAGCAGTAAAGAATCCACCCGCCAGTGCAGGAGATGTGGGTTTGACCTCTGGGTCAGGAAGATCCCCTGGAGAAAGGAAATGGCAACCCACTCCAGCATTTTTGCCTAGGAAATCCCATGGACAGAGGAATCTGGCCGTCTACCTGGGGTTGCACAAGAGTTGGACACAACTAAGCGACTACACAACAATGTCAATTTACCAAATTTTGATCACTGTCCTCTGGTTATGTAAGTCTATCCTTGTTCTTAGAAAATATATAATGAATTATTTAGAAGTAAAGAGCATGATGTCTGCAACATTACTAATGCTCCAATTCCTCGTCATTCTCACCAACACTGGTCATTTTCTGTCATTTTTATTACAGACATCCTAGCATGTGAAGTGTATCACTTTGTTGCCTTGATTTGCATTTCCCTGATGACGAATAATGTTGAGCATTTGTCATGTGTTTACTGACCATTTTTATGTCTTCTTTGGAGAAATATCCAAAATGTGGACCTTCACATCCAAAGATTTTTAAATATTGATCTTGGAATTACATGTAAAAGAAAATGCAGAATAATTATAAAAGTAAAGGCCCAGTTGTATCTTTGATCAAATTAATTCATTCCCATATTTTGCAAAGAATATTGACTCATTAAAAAAGAACATGCAAATTGAGGATTAGAGCAAAAGAGCCTTTAGAATTGAGACCTCACGATTTGTTTCTCTGGCTCCCTCTCTTAATAATGAATCTGTTAACAGAAAATAAACTTATGGTTACCATTAGGGGACAGATGGAACAGGTTCAAAGCCTGGCTCTCATCTTGGGTACATCACTCAATTTCTTGGCCTCAATATTCTTCCAGTAAAATGGGAATGGCTGTGCTGCAAGGTTATTACTGTACTAAGACAACTTTTATAACAAAGTTGAAAAAATACTTTTTGTCATCCTTAAGTATCCTCATTCCCGGGAAGCTGTCCACCACCTGCCTGGGCTTAAACACAACGGGGGGCAGCTCCCTGTTTTGTGGGCAGCTTCCTGTTTTGTGAGCAGCTGGTTGTACCGTTGGGGCCCCTTTGCACTTGCTTCTGGGACCTGGATCCCACTCTGAGCCTGGACAAATAAGTGAGGAGTTGCATCGTTTGAATTTAGTCACTGACCACACTTTTGAGAACTGTAGCTTTCTGAAGGGACTACCCACAAGTGTGCAGGAGGTGAGAACACTCAGACCAGAAAGATGAAATGATACGGACAAGGTGCCACAGGGAACCCAAAGCAGCGGTTTCCAAGCACTGGTTTAAAATTCGGATCTCTTCTTCCTACTCGGAGCCTAGCACCCCTCCCTGGTCAGCCACAGAGGCTCCTGTGAGAAGAATCTTCGTCTGGGAAGGTCTCCCTCCACCTGGAGAGAGGCTGGAGGCCACAGAGGCTCTCCTTCCTTTGGGCTCTTCCTGAAGAGCTGACTCATTGGAAAAGACTCTGATGCTGGGAGGGATTGGGGGCAGGAGGACAAGGGAATGACAGAGGATGAGATGGCTGGATGGCATCACTGACTCGATGGACGTGAGTCTGAGTGAACTCCGGGAGTTGGTGATGGACAGGGAGGCCTGGCGTGCTGCGATTCATGGGGTCGCAAAAAGTCAGACACTGAGCGACTGAACTGAACTGAACTACGGCAATTCCAGGTAGCCAGGGTGTGGAGAGTGCTACTCTGCGGACTTCCATCTCCTTGGGGCTACAAATGAGTCAACCAGCTTCCCTGTGTGGTCAGGGTCAGCCTTTGGAACCAACAGAAGTCAGGGTGCTCCATCCCGTCCCATAGCCACAGGCTGCATCTGGCCACAGGTCTTAAAAAATGCAAATCTGCTCCTACTGGGGTGATAGTACCTTGCTGACACACTGCTGGTGGTATCACCTTTGTGTAGAGAGACCCACATTCTCTCTCTGATAGGCATCTAACCAATAATGTATTTGTTTCAAACTTGTCACTTCCGTTCAGTATCACAGGTTTGTTCTCTCTGATCACCTCACTCTTATCGTGGCTCTGGTTGACAATAATAGCTGCCTTGCTGACCTCACAGGGTTTTGTCAAGACTGAATGAGAGAATGTGTGTGTTTTGTGACAAGGCTTTGTCAATAAGGAAATGTTGTGGACTTCACTAACAAGACAGTGTCAGGTTAAAGGAAAGGCAGAGTTCCTCTGTACAAACAGGGAGCTGGTGTTAAATAACACAGAGGGGCTGCAACACCTTCTCGCTTCCCTGTGAGCTGCAGGGTATGGGCCTTGGGACATTCAAGGGAGACATCACCCAGAGTCTGTGAGAGATTAGGCATGGAAAGGGTTACAGGTGATAACTGAGGCTTACTGCTCAGAGTGGAAATATATCACTCCCACTCAACCACTGACCTTAGTTCCCTTGAGAAAGAGCACACCTCAGGAATGAAATGATACGGATTCCTGATAACTGACCAGCTCAGTGGGATAGTATTCAAGCTCCCAGAGCGCCTTCCAGGCTATTAGCTGTAATAACTAATGCTTATGGAGTGCTCACCTTAGAATAAGTGCTCTACATAAAATAATCTTCAGAAAATCCTAGCAAGTAAATGTTCTCTTCCTCACTTCAGACTTGGCAGATTGAGGCTCTCACAGGTTTGGGACAGCCACAGAATGTCAGAGTACAATTCGAACTTAGTCTGTGAGTCCAGCAAAACTCTGTCAATGTCACAAGCCCCAGCCATCCTGGAATATCCCTGACTAACTTACACACTTCCTCTGTGGGAAAGGCCCCTTTTCAGGCCTTCTCCAACTGCTGAACTCCTATTCATTCTTCAGGGACCAATATAGGTGTCACCTCCTCATTATATCCCAACACTTCAGATGCATAATGATCCAATAATTCAAATAATATAATACTATATTATAGATAGTTATAACTTCTATGGAAGTTTTAAATTACTTGGTTTTTACATTTATGATAAGGAATGTGGGCAGTTATTAAATATTAATAGTAATTTCTCCAAATTTTTATTATGAAAATTTTTAACATAGAGCAAAGTTGAAAAAACTTTAATAGGGATCACTGGTATACCCACCACCTATATTCTAATACTAACATTTTACTATACTTGCTTTTCCCCTGGAGGAGGAAATGACAACCCACTCCAGTATTTCTGCCTGGAGAATCCCATGGACAGAGGAGCCTGACAGAGTCAGACACAACTGAGCAGCTGAACACACATGCTTGTTTTTAATCATATATCCATCCATCTACCCATCCTTCTATCCATCCTGCAAGCCATCTTGTTTTTTGATTCATTTCAAAATAGATTGCAGTCATCAGCACACCTCCCCCTAAATACTTCAGAATACATAACAAGTGATTTAACCTTTAAAAAACATTCCTACTTTTTCAATCTTCTGGGTCAATTTAATTACTTTAATCTCAATTTAATTGAGATTGCAAAGTCAGCTGTTTTATTTGGGAAAAAAGTTTCTGTCTTGTAAGAAGGAAAAAAAAGATTTGATAACCATAGCCTCAGTGTTCTCAACCAGAATTAGGAGGAAAGCAGCTCATCCTAAACAGTGAATGACTGATATCCTCTTTAATGCACTGCTGTTTAATAGATATTTATATAAGTTTTCATTATATTATATAATGAAATGTTCATGGTGTAGTTTCAGGACAGTATGGGAGATAATTGTGCCCTTTTAAAAATCTCCCAAATTATACTAGCAAGGTGGGCCTCCTGCTCTAAGGCTAATTTTTTTTCTCTCTTAACATTTATTTGAATTCCCAGAGGAATGAAAGTAATGTGATTTTTTAGCCCTTTCATCAAAAAAATAATGATTTTAGGGAATTTTTGGATAAAGCAAAACAATTGGATTACGACTTGTTGCATGTATGCGCACTCAATCATGTACAACTCTTTGTGACCCACATAGACTGTAGCCCGCCAGGCTCCTCTGTCCATGGAATTTTCCAGGCAAGAGTACTGGAGTGGATAGTCATTTCCTACTGCAGGATAACTTAATGTTACTGGTTAATAATAATAGCACTTGAGGTTGCAAAGTCTTCTTATAGATATTTGTTCTCATTTAATACTTGAAACAGTTCTACACAGTAGGAATTATCATCTCTATTTTTATTGTGGTAAAATATACATACAATTCACCATTTTAACCTTTTTGAGTGTACATTCAGTAGAATTAAATGCATTTATACTGCTGTGCAATCTCACCATTATCCTTCTCCAGAGGTTTTTCATCATCCCAAAGTTAAATTCTGTCCCATCAAACAAAAGCTCCCCCTTCTTCCCCCTCCTCAGCCCATGGTTACCACTATTCTTTCTCTATACATTTGCCTATTCCAGGTATCTTATATAAGTGGAATCATATATTATTAATGTTTGTCCTTTTCTGCCTGAATTATTTCATTTAGGATAATAGTTTCAAGGTCCCTTCATGTTATAGCCTGCATCAGAAAGTCATTCCTTTTTGTGACTGAATAATACATAGATCGCATTTTGTTCCCCCCATTCATTAATGGACATTTGGGTTGTTTCTACATTTTGGCAATTGTGAATAATGCTGCTGTGAACATTAGTGCACAACTATCTATAGTAGAGTCATTGTTTATTATTCCCATTTTACAAATAAGAAATCTAAGGTTCAAAAGGGCTTCCCTGGTGAAGAATCTGCCTGCAATGCAGGAGACCTGGGTTTGATCCCTGGGTTGGGAAGATCCCCTGGAGAAGGGAACAGCTACCCAGTCCAGTATTCTGGCCTGGAGAATTCCATAGACTGTATAGTCCATGGGGGTCGCAAAGAATCAGACACAACTGAGTGACTTTCACTCTCAAGATTCAAAAAGACCAAAGTGAATTGCTTAAGTCTCAGAGCTTGTAGACAGTGAAGCCAAAACTAGAGGTGAGTACTTCCCTGGCAGCCCAGTGGTTAAGACTCTGAGCTCCCAATGTAGGGGACACAGGTTCGATCCCTGGTAGGGCAACTGAGATCCCACAAGCTGCTTGGCACAGCCAAAAAACAAAACCAAATCAGAGCTGAGTTCTGGCCCAGATAGGAGGTGCTGGATGTGCACCTGTTTGGGAAGAATATATATTGGGGGAACGTGCAGCTGGGTTGTTCAGGTAAGTTTTTATTGGTAAATAGATATCCCATGAGCCCCCCCTCCAGCTTCCTGGCTTCCCTCTTGGAACTCCCAGCCCCCTTTCCCCCATGATCCAACAACCAAGGAGGTAGCATCTGACCTGGGGTTGGGGAAGTCCCAGGATCCTGCCTCTAAGGACAATGTCCATTCCAATTGGTTAGTGCCTATACCTATGGTGTTTGATATTCTGAATAGTACTCTTGGGTGTTCATGTAGTCAAGGTCTTCTCTGCGGGTGTGGTACCTTGTCAATGCCATGGTGTATAGCTATGACAAAGATGAGAGCCTCTGGAGGTTCTGCAAAAAGAGCTATAGAAAACCTAGAAGAAACTGAGGATTTAGAAGGAAACAAGAAGACACTATGTTAGCAAAAATTTGGTCAGTTTAGGGACCCAAGGATGGAGAAGGAAATGGCAACCCACTGCAGTATTCTTGCCTGGAGAATCTCAGGGACAGAGGAGCTTGGTGGGCTGCCATCTATGGGATCACACAGAGTCGGACACAACTGAAGCAACTTAGCAGCAGCAGCAGCAGAGACCCAAGGAAGGGCACAAGAACCTAGAAAAAGAGAAAGGTCATAAAGAGAGCCCCATGAGGAAGACTCAGGGTGTCAGGCTGAGCAGTGATGGGGAGACCACCAACATGTTGGAAGGTGAAGGAGGTGGCCCGGGGCCAGGAATGGAAAGACTCACTTTCCCTGACCCTGCAGGCTGAGGGAGGGAGCTCAGCCTTGGTATTTGCTGGGGACCACTGAGGGGAGACACCGGAAAGGCAGAAGAGACCTGAGCGATCGTGGCCAGGCCAAACAAACAGTGAAATAGCAACAACCAAGAGGAGCCAGCGTCCAGCCTGGCTAAAAGAGAACAAATGAGGTTGTGGGAGAGTGTAACATGCACCCAAGGTGATCCCCTGCAGGGCACTGTGGGTGCTGGGCTGCCTCAGACACTTAGGTGCTGCTTGAGAGAGCCAGGGTGGGAAAACAGAGCCCCAAGGGTTACCTTGTGAAGAAAAATCCCCTCCCTGTTCTTTTCTTTCTTGGAAGGGACAACAGAAAGTTCTTGGGGTACAGAGCACAGCATCTGACCATAGTGACCTTGTGGGTTAAGGCTGGAGATGGGGAGTCCCGGGTCTTCAGAGGGTTTTGTGGCCATGTTTAGCCATCACTGGCACCAGTCCTGGTCTTCATGCCCACCTTGTTGGTGAGACGTACTCCAAAGTTCCACTTCCTTCTTTATGCCCTTTGCTCAGTCTAAAATCACTCACACATTAAAATGAGAAGACACATGTGGTTTGGTCTCAGCTCCTGACTCCATTCACTCTGGAAACCAGTTGGTTTTGTCTACCCACATTCATTTCTCGTTCTGGTAACAGCTCCTCAATTTCCCTTTGAGGAAATCACCTCTTGTTTTCTTTTTTTTTTTTTTCTTGCTTTTATTTTTAAAAATGTTTTATTTGTGGTAAAATACACTCACATAAAATTTACCACCTGAACCATTTTTAAGTGCAGAAATTTTTAGTGTTAAGTACATTTACATTGTTGTGCAACCAACCCCCTTCCTTTCTTAAAAATCTGTGTTCTTTTGGGTCTGGCCTCAACTCAAGGCTCCAAAGTGAGGACTATGAACAAAGCTGGGTCCATCAGAGCTGCCTAATTCCTTAACCACAGTGATTGGTTTATAAAAGGTACAACACAGATGCCAAGCCCAAGAGAATCAATCCAAAGATTTGTGCCAGTACTACTCGAAAAGAGGCTTTCTCTTCCTACTTCAGATGCCAAACTGATAGGAATTAAGCTTAAAGCTTCAGGCAGCCATCTTTGCCAACAACTTTAGGATCTGCCTAATAATGAAGCCTACACAGACGAAAGCAAAGCTGAGGAATGAAGATAGATGGATTCCTGGCAATGTTTGAGCACCNCTTCCTACTTCAGATGCCAAACTGATAGGAATTAAGCTTAAAGCTTCAGGCAGCCATCTTTGCCAACAACTTTAGGATCTGCCTAATAATGAAGCCTACACAGACGAAAGCAAAGCTGAGGAATGAAGATAGATGGATTCATGGCAATGTTTGAGCACCCAGATCCAGCCATGCCTGAAGCTATTTCCCATAGACTTTTTCATTATTGGAAACAATAAATTCTCTCTTTTTTTTTTTTGCTGAAACCAAGCTCAGTTGGGTTTTTGTCAATTGCAACTAAACAACCCCTAAACTCAAGTTGACATTTGCTCATGAGGCTTGATAAAATCAATGTCCTTTTCCCCTCTTCTCACCTCTCTGAGCTTTCAGAGATCACCTAGCCGAGAATCTCCCACATATTAAACATATGACATTTATTACATTTATTTGATGACGAGGTTGAGAAGAAGAAGAATGCAGGAGGGAGAATAAGTGTAACAAGGAAAAATATTTGTCACTAATGTGCAGATATATCAGTGAGCATCCCTGAGCATATAAGCCTGTTTCAAGAAAGATAATGTTTTTTTAATCTTGGGTGAAAGCCCACCCTCCCCTAATGTATGTGGTTACAGTGTGGATCTGAGCACGATGTGAGGTACACCGAGTGCTCCATCCAAGAGTTTAGCTCACTCTTGGTGATGTGGATGTGCACTACAGCCAGAACACAGTCAGTAATGGCATCACTTTTTTGAAAGACTCCCAAAGACTAGAGACAGACAGGTCAACATATTCCTAACACAGGCCCAAAGACAATTACCAGGAGCATTCTGCTTTTGGATGATGGGTTTAAGGACTCTATGGGATCAGGTTCACATGGGTTTTCATCAAATTCCCATGAGGGCACCCATTAGATAAGATCACCTTCTTTGTGAAAGAGGTTTTGGGTTTTGTTAAACCTAAACACAAGAGTTGAGGTTCCCCACCCCAGATTCTATAATCCCCTCTAGGAACTCTCAGACATACATGTACAAACCTATGTGGTATGTGAGGGAAATAAATAAGCCTCAGGGCTATATAACCCAGTAAACCTTCAACAAGCACAGAAAGAGTCGGTACAGCCAGTAGGTGAAGGGGGGACAGGAGGCCCCAGTTCAAGGCCAACTCTATGAACTGGATGATTCTCCCATCCAGATTGCTAATAGGTTTTACCCAGCATGAAAGAAACCTCCACTGGAGTCCCTTCACCCCCCACGACCCCCTTGGGAATTGCACCACCCTAAACCAGCCCTCTCCAGGGGGTCTATCCCTGGGACCCTGCCTCAGCCTTCTGCAATCCCAGCCACCCTTGGTCACGTGGTCACCTCCCCTCGGGGGTGCAGTGAACTGGCAGCTGATTCTCAGGGCAGCCTGCAGCCCATCTGTGGCTCCGAACTTCAGTCAGTTCCAAGGGCTGTGGGATATATGCTGACCCTTCCAGAATCCAGGCCACCTGGAGGCGGCCCGAGGGCCACAGAAGAGCACCGGACACCAGAGTCAGAGAGGCCTGGAGTCAAGCCTCTGGGCTGTGGGAATCTCCCATGGACACATACACTCGGTGGGGAAAGGGTTTTGCTTGTCTTCACAGCTCTATCCCCACACAACACCTTGAACTAGAACTAGCCGGCACATGGAAGATATCCTTAAGTATGTCGTTGTTCATCAGTCTCCCGGTCTTCATCTATGAAATCGTGGTTCTCAGTCCACGTTGTAGGGTAGGAAAGGCAGGCTCAGTGTTCACAGAGTAGGCTCATTACATCCAGTCACCCAGCCCCAGGAGGGAGCATTATTGTTCCCATTTAGCAGATGAAGACACTGAGGCTCAGGAATTCTCCCCATAGAGCCAGGAATCAAACCCGGGTCTGACTTCGAAGCCCTCGCTGTTTCCACCACACCATGCCACCCCTAAGTCTCCCAGAGAAGACATTTCCACCTCCACCCAGAGCCGCAGCGCGCAAACAGAACTGGTGGAGCTTGGATGCAGCAAGCCACAACTTCCCTGTCAGCCCCCCACTGCGGGCCACGGACGCTTGACCTCCTACCTCCCAACCTGGTCCGAGCCTCCCGCCTCCGGAGGGGCCGCGGCCGCCCGCCGGGTGGGGAGACCGCCCCGCAGGAAATACTCACGGCTCCCGCAGGCCCAGGCGGCTCCGCGGGGCGCATCCTCTCCCGGGACTCCGGCCTCCTCCTCGACAGCAGCCGAACGCGGGGCTGAGCTGCCTCCTCCTCTCTCTGGGGCATCAGATTATTTTAGCACTTGCGGAAGGAACTGACGGAAACTGAAGTCACATGGAGAACGAGCCGCTCAGCAACTCAGCACGCGCAGAGAGCAGGCATCTTAGACGGAACTGCCGCCGCAGGGGAGGCGAGGGGAGGGTGGCGAGGGGGATAGGAGAACGCGAGGGCGGGCAGGAGGGCGGGAGGCAGTGGCCCTCGGGCTACCTGCGGGATTAGTCGAGAAGATAAGGTATTTGTACGGTCTCCCAATCGTGCTAACCGAGGCTCCTCGGGCTTTCTTACCTTCGAGATTTTGAGGGGGTGGGAGCTGGGGGCCCCTGCCTATAAGCTCTGCTGACCCAGAAACTCTTCTTCAAGGTTGGGTCAAGCTAGGTCAAGCTAGGGCAGATTTTGAGAATGGGTAGGATACACGTTTCCCAAGTGGGAGAGAATCATTCACCCAGGTCGTCCAGCATATCAAAAAAAAAAAAAAAGAAAGAAAGAAAATGAAATGGAAATTGCTTTGTGGAAGACTGTCAGGGTGCCCTGAACTTCTTGGACCATTTTTTTTGTGCCCGATGTGTACAAAATTGCCAATTCAAAAGAATAATTGAATTCGTAACAGTCACCATCAAAGGGGTGTGCCAGGCACTATGCTAAGAGCTTCCTGTGCATTATCTTCTGTTCTCCAAAATCTTACCATCTAGTGGAGAAGGCAAAATATTTACAGCGTCTGTTGCATGCAGAATGAGTAATGCAAAGAAGCACACTTGAGGAGCTTTAGAGCCAGGATCTCCAGTTCTGCTCTTTCCTGTCATATCTGGAGTGTAGAAGCATCCTTGAAGGCTGGCTCCCATCTCTTGTAGGCTGCCGATTTGTGATTCTGTATTGCAGTTGTCAGCATGCCCATCCTCAGAGTACAAAAGCAAGTCCTTCCTGCCCCAAACATCCAGTAAGTAAATTGTTTCTGCTCCCTAAAATGTTCATTTGTGATGATAGTAATAAATGATAAGACCAGTGAAAAAAACTGAATAAACGTCAAATTGTCACTGAGGTTGTCTTTTAGGCGTTTTTCTTCTCATGGTATACACATTTTCTACTCCCATTATCTTTTGTGTCTACCAATCTGTTGATTATTCCCAAATTGTAATTCCTAGCTCCAACATTCTCTCTTAGGAGAGAAGCAGCATGGTTCTCTCAAATATGTTCTCAGACATATTTTTTAACTGTCTATTGGTCAATGTCCCAGAGTGGCTGAAACACAATGTGCCCTAAAGTGAACTCATCCTTTGGCCTAGCTGGTTTCTCTCCCTGTTTGGCCGTCACTATTTATGGCAAGCCTCCAGCCCTAGCAGGCTCCACCCCCTTGTATTCAATTGGTCACTCATCCCCACTGAGTCTAACTCAAAAATGTTTCTTGAATCCAAACCTACTTGTAATCCTTGATAACAGTGCCCTGGGTCTAGACCTCTGTAACTCATGTTTGCATCATTTCAGTAGCTTCTTAAACTGGGATCCCTGCCTCCAAAGCAGATTCCACCCAGAAGCTATGGGCATCCTTCTAAAACATATATTGGGTCATCACACTCCCTGCTTACAGCCCTTTCATGGCTTGCCATTGCCTCTTACCTGGATCAGCAGCTTAAAACCAGGTTCAGTATGTTCAGGGTTCCTAAGGACTGTCTGGTAGGATTCTGGGCACTCCATCCCCTGCCTATTTGCAGCAATTCCACGTTTAAATGTTTTATACATTGAGGTTCTCTAGAGAATTTCTTTTGAGAAAGGCAGCTGCTACCCTTCAAAAGAACTTAGAAAACCAACGATCCTGATGGATGCGTGGAGACTAGCCAGTTTGTTGCCAGATCACACCACAGCTCTCCCTCTAATTTAGCCACAAGCTGGCTCAGCAGGAAGTCCTATAAGACTTCCAACCAAAACCAATGCTGATGTGCAGCTGGAAACGAACATTTTTCATACCAGCAAGGCTGTAACCCTGACTGTGCATCTCAGGATTCTCCAGTGTTAATGGGTGCTGTGGGCCCCTCCCAACCATGCCGCTTCCTCCAGAACACAACCCATGCTGCATCCAGCACTGGCCTGGCCAAGCACATCTCTCCATGGGATGATGAGAGTCTGGGGGACCATGTACCTTTTTCTTTGAACCTGCTCCTTGTGTCATGGCATTTGTACCCATTGCCCACCCAACCATAACAAAGGCAGGTTCAGTGTCAAGCAGTACACAGGTTCCCCAAGGAGATCTAGGTAAAAGCAAGGAGTTGGGCAGTTCCCAGCTGGAGGAGAAAGTC
The DNA here is from genome assembly GCA_006410635.1 of Cephalophus harveyi. NCBI lineage: Eukaryota > Metazoa > Chordata > Mammalia > Artiodactyla > Bovidae > Cephalophus > Cephalophus harveyi. The sequence continues at coordinate 520,167 of SJYT01050323.1, read as the reverse complement.
CAGATGCCTCTTTCAGTCCCATCTTGTCTCCAGATTCTTTTCACTGTTACCTCCCACGCTTCAACACATGATCCACAGTGGGTTTCAACCCTAAACACAGAGGAAATGCTCCCCACTCTGTACTCCCTTCATCGGAGGGTTCTCTTGCTTGGAACGACCTCCCAGACACACCCCTCCAACTTTTCCCATCTCAAAAACACAATTTGAGCTCCTCTCCTCTGTGAAGCCTCCACCTCTTCCTCTGAACACTTGGTCCCAAGTGTTACATGTGTCTACAATATCCATTGGCTTCATTATACTTCTTTATAGTGAATTTAGGATTTCTGTCTTGTTTCCCTGACTTCAAACTCCTTGAGACAGGGGTCATAGATTATTCCAAAAAGTATATGCCCAGTGCATAGAAAGGGGCTCAGTAAACATTTGCTTAAGGAAGGAAGGAAGAGAAGGAAAGAAGAAAGGAAAGCAATAAACCTACCATGTTGGTGATTCTCTAGGCACTGCCTTCTGAGGGTTTCTTGTTTCCCCCTTCTTTGTTTAAACTAAGCTTTATAATAATGTCACTGGTAGAACTTTGCAGTCTCTCAGAGATTAAAGGTACCCTGGCTTCTTCTCTCCCTTCCCACTGCTTTTTCAGATGCTACCCAGATACTATTCAAGACTGAGTGGCAGGGGGCAGTGGGAGAGACCTACAGCAGAGACTGTAGGGAGACACATCTGAGTTGGGGCCAAGTGTTCAAAGGATTCAGTGGGAGAAATGGGGCCAGCTTCCCTCCTGCAGATGTGTCTGTGGGAGCAAAGAACAATCCAGTGCGCCCAGCAGTGGAGTGGCTGGGTCCTCCCTGAAACTGGCAGCTCACCCCAGGCCCAAGTCTTAGTCACCTCACTCTCACGTGTGGTGTTTCCTGTTTGGCCTTGGGTTCTCCACTCCTGGCCACAGGCAGCACAGCCACTCCATCCTGGCCCTTCACCTTGGTGACTGGGCCTGGCCAAGCAGTGAGCTAACGCTTCCCCCACTTCTCCTGGCCTCAGCACATGACAGGGAGGGGATTTCCTTTGGGGCCTTAACTGGGAATTATTCTCTTGCCCCATGTCAGCTGGCTGCTGGGGGAGAGTCTTCAGTAGTTTCATTTCCCTCATTTGGAATGTAGTTTTTAAGAACTAAAAATCAAAAACAGAAAGAGGAGAGGCCACCACCCACATTTGTACCACTCAAGCCCTCATGATGCCAGTCCTGGAAGAGGTTAGGGGTCAAAGCAAAGACTGAAGGCAAGTGAGGGTGACTTGGCTGAGGGTCCTTCTGGGCACGTTTTATTACTATTCTCTAACCTTCTGGGCAAGGGGGTGGGTCTCCAGTCCTGGGGCCAGTTCCTCATGCTTCCTGTTGCCCAGGAAGGTAGGAACTTAATCAGTTCACAGAACTCTCCCAGGATAACGAGCTTATGGCCTCCCCCAGTCACTAATTTCAGTGGCTGATGTCTAGGGGCACACTGCCTCTTCCTTTTCTGGAAACACTGACCTTATCAACATATGATGAAGATTTCATATTGTACAAAGACAACAAGATGCTTACAGAAGTATAATATCAGTGCCAGGGCGGGTCCAGCAGTAAGACATTGAGAGAGATGGGGGAACACACATCTAACTATGGTCCAGTTCAGGGCAGAATGGAGGAGAATCATGGAAAAATAGGAACAAGGTGCTGGGAGAGTCATGGGAGGAAGAGATTTCAAAGATCGCTTTTTGGAAGAGGTGGCCTCTGAACTGAATCCCAGAGACAGGACCGAGCATGAAGTCAAAGAGCGAAGAAGAGATAAGGAAGACGATGATTAATGATGAGACGAGGCCAGGTCAAGGAGAGACTGTAGGAGTGATGACAATATCTCCTGTGTCCTCACAGGACTTTGTCCATGGTTCTGTCAAGTGCTGCACAGGGGGCTTCATCATTTACACACCACAGTCTGCCCTTGCCCCAGGGCAGTGAGCCCTGGCAGACTGGGACTAGGTTTATTCACATTTTTACATTTCCTCAGCAATACCTAGTCTAGCATCTAGTAGGTAGGTGCTCAATGAGGGTTTCTTGAGTGAATTCAGCTTAGAGCAGTTAGAGAAGTTGAGGACTTGGGAAACATGTTGCTGCTGCTGCTGCTAAGTCACTTCAGTCATGTCCGACTCTGTGCGACCCCACAGACGGCAGCCCACCAGGCTCCCCTGTCCCTGGGATTCTCCAGGCAAGAACACTGGAGTGGGTTGCCATTTCCTTCTCCAACGCACAAAAGTGAAAAGTGAAAGTGAAGTCGCTCAGTCGTGTCCGATTGAGTCGTGTCCGACTCTTAGTGACCCCATGGACTGCAGTCTACCAGGCTCCTCCGTTCATGGGATTTTCCAGGCAAGAGTACTGGAGTGGGGTGCCATTGCCTTCTCCAGGGAAACATGTTGGTCACTGAGAAATCATTTTTTCTTAATTGACAAATGATCTGGTCACGTCTCTGCTCCCATGTATTTCATATCACTTTCCTCGTCATTTACTCCACTCAAAGCACAGGTCATCCTTGCAGCCCGTTTAAACCAAGCGGGCTTCTGTCTTTGCCATGTTTCTCTTTTCTAGGTCCAGAATGCTCTCCTCCTCCCCTAGATATCCAAATAGTTCACTCCTTAACTTTCTTGCGACCTCTGCTCAAATGTCACCTCCCTCAAAGAGGCCTTCCTTGATCACACCATCTAAAATGGCGCACACACCCTCCATTACTTTCCTCTTACTTAATATTTTTTTTCAGAACATTTTTTATTCGTGTCACTGCCTGATATTTTATTATATATTTACTTGCTAATTATCCGCCTCCCTAACTGGACTGTGTGCTTCTAAGGAAAAGAAACTTGTTTCTTAGCTATTGTATCCCAGTGCCTAGAACAGAGCCTGATACATACTGGGTGTTTACAAATTTATGTTGACTATATGAATGAATGAAAGAACATTCTTAAAAAGAGCAGTTGTGGCAGAGTCATGCGGTCAGGAGCCAGGTTGCCACATGTTGGTTAATTAGTGACAAGGTATGAGAAGCCGCTCAGTAAGTGTCTGACTCTTCGTGACCCCATGGACTACAGCCTACCAGGCTCCTCCATCCAGGAGGAGTACTGGAGTGGGGTGCCATTGCCTTCTCCGAAAATAAGCCCAGGGAGAGACAAATGCTCTTTCAAGAATTAAGGTCACACATAGAAAATAAACTTACTGTTACCAAAGGGGAAAGAATGGAGGAGGGATAAATTAGGAGTTTGGAATTAACATATATATACTACTGTATATAAAATAGATAAACAACAGGGACATACTCATTCAGGGAACTACATTCAATATGTTGTAATAATCTATGGTGGAAAAGAATCTGAAAAAGAATATATATACATATATACATACAATGTGGAAATTAAAAAATGATACAAATGGACCTATTTACAAAACAGAAATAGATTCACAGACAGAGAACAGATTCACAGTTATCAAAGAGAATAACAGGGGTGTGAGGGAAATAAATTAGTGTCTGGGATTAACATGTACAAACTACTATGTATAAAATAGGTAGACAACAAGGACCTACTGTATAGCACAGGGAACTATACTCAAGTATCTTGTAATAACCAAAAATGGAAAAGAACCTGAAAAAAAATTTATATACTTATATATAAAACTGAATCCCTTTGTTGTACAACTGATACTAATATAACATTATAAACTAACTATACTTCAATTTTAAAAAGAAAAAAATATATATATACATATAAAACTGAATCATTGTACTGATACCTGAAACTAACACAACATTGTAAATCAACTATAGTTCAATAAAAATAAATTAAATTTTAAAAGCATCAGGTCATAAAGGGAAGGATCAGTATGTGAACACCTTTGATAAACTGTGATGTGCCATATAAATGTATCTATTTCCTTAGCAGAACAGGCTAGGGAGAGATGAGTGGAGATGGGATCAGGTCTCTGTTCAGTTCAGTCACTCAGTCGTGGCCGACTCTTTGCGACCCCATGAATCACAGCACACCAGGGCTCCCTGTCCATCACCAACTCCTGGAGATCACTCAGATTCACGTCCATCGAGTCAGTGATGCTATCCAACCATCTCATCCTCTGTCGTCCCCTTCTCCTCCTGCCCCCAATCCCTCCCAGCATCAGAGTCCTTTCCAATGAGTCAACTCTTCGCGTGAGGTGGCCAAAGTACTGGAGTTTCAGCTTCAGCATCATTCCTTTCAAAGAAATCCCAGGGCTGATCTCCTTCAGAATGGACTGGTTGGATCTCCTTGCAGTCCAAGGGACTCTCAAGAGTCTTCTCCAACACCACAGTTCAAAAGCATCAATTCTTCGGTGCTCAGCCTTCTTCACAGTCCAACTCTCACATCCATACATGACCACAGGAAAAACCATAGCCTTGACTAAACGGACCTTTGTTGGCAAGTAGTGTCTCTGCTTTTGAATATGCTATCTAGGTTGGTCATAACTTTTCTTCCAAGGAGTAAGCATCTTTTAATTTCATGGCTGCAATCACCATCTGTGGTGATTTTGGAG
>SJYT01050323.1:493321-515016 GCA_006410635.1 Cephalophus harveyi | reverse complement strand
TAAGTTAAATAAGCAGGGTGACAATATACAGCCTTGACGTACTCCTTTTCCTATTTGGAACCAGTCTGTTGTTCCATGTCCAGTTCTAACTGTTGCTTCCTGACCTGCATACAGATTTCTCAAGAGGCAGGTCAGGTGATCTGGTATTCCCATCTCTTTCAGAATTTTCCACAGTTTATTGTGATCCACACAGTCAAAGGCTTTGGCATAATCAATAAATAGGGAGAGATGAGTGGAGATGGGATCAAGTCTCTAAGAGGGGGTTAACCTTGGTAAAGTGGCAAACCCTCTGCATGTGGCAGATATTAAGGCAATGTGACAGGGAGAGGGAGAGACAGACCCAAAAGCCCTGGTGTGCTGTGATTCATGGGGTCTCAAAGAGTCGGACACGACTGAGCGACTGAACTGAACAGAGACAGATCCCAAAAGGATCATCCTTGTTTGTAAGAACCCACTTGTGAAACAGTGGGCAACGTGTGGGGGACTCGGTCTGCACTACTGCACAATGACAGTGGGCAATCCTACCCAGGTGGAGGAGAAAGGCACCTTGACACAAAGCCCACAGTCATAGCTACCTTCCACCCAGGTACCTACGTTGTCCCTCAGCAACTCCATTAAGTAGGTACTAATGGTCTCAATTTACCAAAAAGAAAATTGGGCTCAGATTGATCGCACAGTAGAAAATGTAGTACCAACTTTTTAGTAACAGCTACGGTTTCGGTTTGTTTTAAATTTCTGATTATAAAAGTATTACATAGATGCTGAAAAGGCTAAAAAGAAGAAAATCAACCACAGAGACAGCTCACTATTAACATGGTGTATTGCAGGTCAAGCATTTTTTCATGAATGTGCTATATACTTTTTAAAAAAACAATGTTGAGGGCTTCCCTGGTGCCTCAGTGGTAAAGAATCCTCCTGCCAAGGCAGGAGACACGAGTTGGATCCCTGATCCAGGAAGATCCCACATGCCGTGGAGCAACAAAGCATCTTTGCCACAGCTGTTGATCCTGTGCTCGAGAGCCCAGGAACCACGACTACTGAAACCTGTGTGCCTGGAGCCTGTGCTCCGCAACAAGAGAAGGCACGCAACGAGAAGCCCTCATTCGCTGCAACTGGAGAAAAGCCTGAGCAGCAGCAAAAATCCAGCACAGCCAAAACTAAATAAATAATCAAATCACATTCCACAGGCTCTTTTGTACATTTACATACAAAATCTATAACAATACATTGGAATTGCTTTCCTATGTCCCTAAATTTTCATGGACATGATCTTGATTGGCTCTATATTATTGTCACTTGGATTATTCAATTTTATTCAGTTAATTATCCGGTTCTATTTTGTATGGCATTACAGTACATAAAATTTGGGGACCAAAGGTGTTTCAAAAATCCCAGTTTTTCATGGTTACATGGTATACATAACATATATTGCATAATTCCACCAATGGGATCTAAAACTACATCCTCAAATCAACACTAACATTTTGGCCACAAACCTAAGTAAGTATTCACAGTTCAGTTCAGTTAAGTTGCTCAGTCATGTCCAACTCTTTGCAACCCCATGAATCGCAGCATGCCAGGCCTCCCTGTCCATCACCATCTCTCGGAGTTCACTCAGACTCACATCCATCGAGTCAGTGATGCCATCCAGCCATCTCATCCTCAGTCGTCCCCTTCTCCTCCTGCCCCCAAACCCTCCCAGCATCAGAGACTTTTCCAATGAGTCAACTCTTCGCGTGAGGTGGCCAAAGTACTGGAGTTTCAGCTTTAGCATCATTCCTTCCAAAGAAATCCTAGGACTGATCTCCTTTAGAATGGACTGGTTGGATCTCCTTGCAGTCCAAGGTATGGGACCGGATGCCATGATCTTCGTTTTCTGAATGTTGAGCTTTAAGCCAACTTTTTCACTCTCCTCTTTCACTTTCATCAAGAGGCTTTTGAGTTCCTCTTCACTTTCTGCCATAAGGGTGATGTCATCTGCATATCTGAGGTTATTAACATTTCTCCCAGCAATCTTGATTCCAGCTTGTGCTTCTTCCAGCCCAGCGTTTCTCATGATGTACTCTGCATTAAGTGGACAAAAGATAAAGTGAACAAAATAGGCTTTTTTCGGTTCAGGCCAGGTTTTGCAACCAAATGAGTTTGTCTTAAATTCACCAAAACGCCTCTAATTTTCAGAGCTTTTTGGATTTCAGAATTGTGCACCTGTATCAGAATTGAAGCTGACTGGTCCCACAGCATGGCCATGTTTCCCAACAGTTGTGACATTCTAGAATGGCAGGAGGATGAAAGGCATAGCTATAAGGCAAGGTTCTGGAGGCAAAAGAAGCAAAAAGGTGGTGGTGCGTTTCCTGGATCAGGGAGCGCTGCAGGCCTGGTGGTGGAAGGAGGGTCCTGAGGATCCTGTAGAGGAGTGCCTGGGGCAAAAGGAGGCCTGGGTGACTGACATCAGAGAGGCCTTGGCACTGAGGCAAGGTGCAAGCTGTCACAGAGTACAGGTCCCCGCAATACATTTCTCATCCACCTACCCCAAAAGCTCTACATGTCAGTGATAAGACCACAAAGGAGCCCCCTGGGTCTCCTGAGACTCTGGGAGGGAGGGAAGAAGGGTGGAGGGCTCAGAAGCAGTGGCTGTGGGAGAAGCAGAACTAGCTTGTTGATTTGATAGAGACCGAGGGCAGTGGGCCCCGTTCTCCTTCCTGTGCTGGTGTCAAGTGTGGTTTGCTGTCAAGTGGTAGCAGGTTTAGCCACAGTCAAGGCAGGCAGCGGGGCGAGGCCCTCCGAGAGGGAGAGCAAGAGGCCCTGAATCTGGCAGGCTATTTGCTAGAGCTGCTTTCAGCAGGGGAGCAGAATGAATGGTGGGGACCAGGGTTCTGGGTGGTGCAAGGCATGCTGGGAAGTGTGGGTTTTAATTGGCAGTTGGGCAGTTTAGCCACAAGCCGGGGGCAGGGCAGGGTTGACAGAGTTGGGTGGGGGAGTGCAGGAGGCTGGTAAGATGGAAACAGGGTGGAGTGATCTTTTTTTTTTCCTCAACCCATCAAACCAGAGGAAGCCTGACCTATCTGATCAACTGTTATCAGGCTGGCAATGAGTTCTGGAGATGGGTATAGAGCCTTCTCCACTCTGAAGGAGTCTCTTCCTCTCCATTGCTTCTTGCCATAGTTACCAACATCGGTCGCACCAGTGAGGCAATTTCCACACAAATCTTGCAAATTCCCTCCTACAGGACTCTCCTCTCCTCTGCCAGGTTATCATCACTACCTTACTGGGGAGCAAGAATGCTGGAGTGGGTTGCCATTTCCTTCTCCATTTCACTAATGATCACCTCCTCAAAACCTGTCCCAATTAATCCTCCCCTATCCAGTGAACTATCTCTACTTATGTAAAATGTCTCTAATTCCTCTGGAAGTCAGATTCCCAGGTAACAGAATTGCCCAAACACAGCAGAAAGCTGTCTCCCACCTCATTCATGAGAGAAGCTGAGTACTCTGGGCCTCTGCCTAGAGTAATCAATCATAAAAATTTACAGCTCTGTGAACAGAGGTGATAGCAGAGAGAGTAAGAAAAAAAGATATGCATGAATATATAAGGACATGCTCTTCTAAGTGCCTTTTAGTTCTCTCTGATAGCATCACCTTGCCTTTTCAAAAATATTTATTTATTTATTTTTGCCTGTGCTGGGTCTTCATTGCTTCATTTCTTTACTTGCAGTGAATGGGGGCTACTCTCTAGTTGTGGGCTGAGGGCTTCTCTTGTGGATCACGGGCTCTCGGGCCTGCGGGCTTCAGGGGTTGCAGGGAGTGCACTCGGTAGTCATGGCCCTCAGGCTCTAGACCACTGGATCAATACAACAGGCTCAGCTGCTCCATGGCATGTGGGATATTCCCAGACCAGGGATTGAACTTGTGTCTCCTGCATTGGCAGGCGGATGCTTTACCACTGAGCCACCAGGGAAGCCCTCACCTTGCCTTTTAATATAGATCAGACAACTCGCGTGGGTCTATAAACCCGTGAAAGCTCCTCTGTAACACAGTGAACCTCAGTTTTTGATCCCCATAAGAAGGCTCTAAGTTATCAAGAACAGAGTAACATATAAAGAATTCTTGAAGTGAAGCGAAGTCGTTCAGTCATGTCTGACTCTTTGCAACCCCATGGACTATAGCCTATAAGGCTCCTCTGTCCATGGAATTTTCCAGGCAAAAGTACTGGAGTGGGTTGTCATTTCCTTCTCCAGGGGATCTTCCAGCTCAGTAATTAAAAGACAAAAATCCAATTATAAAATGGGCAAAGGATATGAACATACATTTCTCCACAAGATAAAGAAATGTGTGATAAGCACGAGAAGACACTCAACATCATTTGTCATCAGGGAAATGTAACTCATAACCACAATCAGATACCACTTCAAACCCATAAAGATGTATAAAATGAAAAAAGACAAATAACAAGTACTGGCAAAGATGGAGAGAAATCAGGGCCCTTAAACACCACCGATGGGAATGCAAACTGATGCAGAAACTTTGGAAAAGTTTGACAGCTCCTTATAGAGTTAGCGTAAGTAAGTAAGTAAAAGTCGCTCAGTCGTGTCCGACTCTTTACAACCCCATGGGCTATACAGTCAATGGAATTCTCTAGGCCAGAATACTGGAGTAGGTAGCCTTTCCCTTCTCCAGAGGATCTTCCCAACCCAGGGATCGAACCCAGGTCTCCCACATTGCAGGCAGATTCTTTACCAACTGAGCTATCAGGGAAATCAGCTATTTCATGCCTAGGGACTCCCCCAGAATGCAAACATATGTCCACAATAAAACCTCCATACAAATATTCATCACAGCATTGTTCATGATAGCCAATAACTGGGAACAACTCAAATATCCACTGAGGGATAAACGAATAAACAAAATACAATATATCCACACAATGAAATGCTTTGTTCTGTGTTCACTCAGTCACATCTTTGTGACTCCATGGACTCTAGCCGGTCAGACTCCTCTGCCCATGGAAATGCCAAGCAAGAATACTGGAGTGAGGTGCCATTTCCTGCTCCACAGGACTTTCCCAACCCAGGGATCAAACACAAGTCTCTTGTGTCACCTGCACTGGAGTTATGCTAACTCCATTAGCAGGCAGATTCTTTACCACTAGAGTAACCCAAAGCCCCCAGTGCAATGCAATGCTGCTGCTAAGTAGCTTCAGTCGTGTCCGACTCTGTGTGACCCCATAGTCGGCAGCCCACCAGGCTCCCCCATCCCTGGGATTCTCCAGGCAAGAACACTGGAGTGGATTGCCATCTCCTTCTCCAATGCATGAAAATGAAAAGTGAAAGTGAAGTCGCTCAGTCGTATCTGACTCTTCATGACCCCGTGGACTGTAGCCCACCAGGCTCCTCCATCCATGGGATTTTCCAGGCAAGAGTACTGGAGTGGGGTGCCATTGCCTTCCCCAATGCAATACTACTCAGCCATAAAAAAGAATGAAGTACTAATTCATGCTACAACATGAATGAACCTTGAAAACTTTATACACAGTGAAAGAAGTCACTCGTGAAAGACCACATATTATGATTCTTTTTATGTGAAATGACCAGAATAGGCAAATCTATAGAAACAGAAAGATTAGTAATTACCTAAGTCTGGGGATTTAGGGAAAGTTGAGGAGAAACTGCTAATGGGTATGGAGTTTCCTTTTGAAATGATGACAGTGTCCTAAAATGGTTTGTGGTGATGGTTGCACAACTCTGTTAATATGCTTTTAAAAAGACATCGAATCATATATTTAATATGTGTTTAGTATATGAGTGATGCTGGCCTTCCCCAGTGGCTCATTGGTAAGGAGTCTGCTTGCCAATGCAGCAGACACAGGTTTGATCCCTGGGTCAGGAAGATCCCCTGGAGAAGGAAATGGCAACCCAATCCAGTATTCTTGAGTGGGAAACCCCATGGAGAGGAGGCTGGAGGGCTACAGTCAATGGGGTCACAAAAGAGTCAGACATGACTTAGTGACTAAACAACAAAAATATGAGTCATAGCTCAACAGATCTTTTATATAAAATAAATAAAACTAGAAAAAAACAAAATCTATAGTCTCCATTTCTTGTATAAGAATCTCATATGACTTAAGAATTTTTTAGGAAATTCCCTGGTAGTCCCATAGTCAGGATTCAGTGTTTTTACTGCCATGGCCCAGGTTCAGTCCCCTGGTTAGGGAACTAAGATCCTGCAAGCTGCACAGTGGGAAAAAAAAAAAATTAGCCTGGATCTTGTGTGTACAGATGGCGTCACCTGGAACTTGAGAAGCTACAGGAGGGTATCGGAGGCCTGACAATGGCCAAGAAAAAACTAGGAGGGCAGAAGTCCGGGAATGTATTCCATATAGCCACCAAAAACCTTTAAGGTTAAAAATAAAGCAAAACCAGTTACCACTAACTTTAAGAAGATAAACATTGTAAATGACGAAAAAGTTAACAGAGTTAATACATCTTTTGTAAACATACAAAAGGAACTTGCAAACTTCTCAGAAGGCCTTTCCCTTGAACCTGTGCAGAAACAGCTGATTTCTCAGCAGTATCATGAAACCATACTAGTTAATGTTGATGAAGCCACAAGATTAGTGCCTCAGTTGTAATACACTGGTAATGCATCAAAAAGATGAATAAATTAAATGTTTTATACAAAAAATCAGAATTAAAAAAATTAATGCTTAAATCGATACTTTCCAGTTATCTGGAAAATATATTTACATAAAACACCATGTTTCCTGACTGCTGCACTCTAAAGCAGATGGGATATAAGAGCAAATATCAACATCTTATGTCTTAAAAAGATTATACTAAGTGACAGAGTGACATAAACTTTTAACCATACTCTCTTGAATTTGAGCAGAGCTTCCCTTTGTAGCTTTTGAGTGTTTCATATATATATATATATATATATATATGATATATATTTAGCTTTTCGAAATAAAAGATTTCAATATTATTGAACTCTCCCTTTAACACCTGTTTATTTTATTTATTTTATAAATTTTATTTCTTTTTGGCTGTAATGGGTCTTCGATGCTGCATGGGCTTTTTTTAGTTGTGACGAGCAGGAGCTACTCTTCTGGCTTCTTGTTGCAGTCACAGGCTCTAAGGTTCTCAGGCTGAGTAGTTATGGTTCCCACGCTCTAGAGCATAGGCTGAGTGGTTGTGGTGCATAGGCTTATTGCTTCACAACATATGGGGTCTTCCCGACCAGGGATCAAACCTACACTGGAAGGCTGATTCTTTACCACTGAGTTACCAGGGAAGCCCTAACACCTGTTTAAATGTTTTAAAGATCTTGAAGTTATAGATTTCTTAGTTAAAATACAATTATTTGGGAATTCCCTGGAGGCCCAGTGATCAGGACTCTGTGCTTCTAATGCTGAGGCACAGGTTTAATTCCTGGTCAGGGAACTAGGATCCCACAAGAAGATCATGAATATATATTAATGATATTATTATTGTGTGTTAATTATTACATTGTAAGTATAATGTAGGGAGTATAATGTAAAGACAAATATAAGTATACAAATACATGTATGTTTGTATAACTTAAATATGTAAATTAAATTAATTGTATATTTCAGAACACTTTGGGCAGCTGGTATTCTTTGTTAAAGAGAAAGGGGCCCTCATCCTTTTGAGAGCAGAAATAATTCCCTTCTTCTGTTTGGGAAAAAGAGGATTCTACACCTAGAACTTGGTTCTGTAATAGTTAATATTTGCTGGGCTATTTTTGAGGAGTGCTTAGTATCCAAACTCCCTTTCTGTTTAGGGAAACCTTTCCTTGCTCGGTCTTGGTAGGAAACAGAACCATATCCCTTCGAAATTAGAACACAACTGCACAGTCCAGCCTCAACCATCTGAATCTGCACCAAGAACCATGGGTCTGGAGCAAGTGATGTAAAGAAGCTGACTGTTACAGGGTGGCAGCTCGTGGTATCTGGAGCAGTAGTGGCCACAGCGGCAGGGACAAGGTTCTGCAGCTGCAGTGATGCAGCCTTCCAACCAGGTTGTCCCCGTGGCATGACCGTGGCTGTGGTTACAGCTGTCCACCTCTCTCTGGTGCTGCCCATTTGCTCTTCTGGATGGCCAGCCTTCACATTCGCATCTACCTTCAATCCTTCCAAGAACTTCGTTCCTGCTCAAGTGAGCCAGAATCAGTTTCTATTGCCTGCAGTCAGGAACTCTAACTCATTTTCCAAATGGGAAAAGAAAATACGGAAAAATTCTTAAAGTTGGAAAAGGTGATGGGCAAAGGAGAGAACCAGGGGCATACAGGAGACATTGGGGCTTCATTGATAGCTCAGTTGGTAACGAATATGCCTGCAATGCAGGAGACCCCAGTTTGATTCCTGGGTCAGGAAGATCCACTGGAGAAGGGATAGGCTACCCACTCCAGTTTCTTGGGCTTCCCTTGTGGCTCAGCTGGTAAAGAATCCGTCTGCAATGTGGGAGACCTGGGTTCGATCACTGGGTTGGGAAGATACCCTGGAGAAGGGAATGGCAACCCACTCCAGTATTCTTTCCTGGAAAATTCCATGAACAGAGGAGCCTGGTGGGCTACAGTGCATGGGGTTGCAAAGAGTCGGACACGACTGAGCAACTAACAACCAGCAAGGAGATATTGGGATTTGGAAAAGTAAAACAGGCTTTTTTCTGGAATTAGCATAAAGCAGTGACAGCAACAAGTCTTGTTAGAGTAAGACATTACCTGTAGCTGTGAGCAAAGCTGCTGAATTCCCAGGGAAACCAGGACTGCAATTCAATTGGCACAAGTCAAAAACTACAACCCACCATCCTAGAAGGATGTCACTCAAGTGCTGTGCTGAGTTGCTCAGTCGTCTCTAACTCTTTGCAACCCCATGGACTGTAGCCTGCTAGTCTCCTCTGTCCATGGGAATTCTCTAGGCAAGAATCCTGGAGTGGGTAGCCATGCCCTCCTCCAGGGGATCTTCCCAACCCAGGAATTGAACCAGGGGTCTCCTGCATTGCAGACGGATTCTTTACCAGCTGAGCTACCCAGGAAGCCCCACTCAAGGAACAGAGTGATAGAATTATTTTCAGAGACAGTAGTGTCTTTTATTCTGAGATGATGTTTTTTGGTGGGTATACTTTAGGATAAGTTAGACCTGGAAACACATAAAAGAATAGGAGTAAAATGTAGGCCCCAAACTTGATGATAATATAGGAAAAACTGAAATATTTGAAACATGCAAAAAATATTAGTGAAGAAATTAATAACCAATACATTTTTATAGGTGAAATAATGTGAAACCAAATTTTAACAATAAGAATTGAGGGAGCTAGTTTATCATTATGTGATAGAAATGTTTATAGCTTGGATTATAACTACTACTTAAGCTATCCTGAAACTACAATTCTATATAAGTTGAATAAAAAATACTATAATTGGAATTGTTAACAGAAAAATAATACTCTCTAACACACTCTATATAGTGGTTTATAGGTTAAATTTGGTAACACTGAATTTAAGGCCATTTCAATGAAATGATACTTTTTTCATCTTAGGATCCCTTCAATCATACAGATTTGCTGAATATAATTAACAGAAGTTTGTGAAAGAAACAGATCCATATAGGCTTTGTTCCATGTTAGGTTTCAGTAGAAATGAGCTGCTCTGTAGTTGCATGGCTTCTTTGCGCCTCTGTTTCCTCATTTGTTGATTATAATGGTAGCTACTTAATAGAATTGTTCTGAGAAAGCTAAATAAGTTAATACTGTAAGCCCTCAGAACAAAGCCTGATGTATTTTAAGGACTCAATAAGTGTTAGTTGTTTTTATTATGATTATTAGGTTTTTACTTGAGGGTAAAGTTAGATATACTTTCAATAGCTATGGAAAGCAGGCTTGAGCAGCAGTTTAATTGAAACGAGATAACTTAAAAAACCCAAAAGGTGAGGCATTCTCAAAGGTGACCTAAATTTAGGAAAAATAAAAACAGCAGAAATGCTTAAAGAAGCGTGTGCATGCATGTGCTCAGTTTTGTCTGACTCTGAGACCTCATGGACTATAGCCCACCAGGCTCCTCTGTCCAGGGAATTTTCCAGGCAAGAATACTGGAATAGGTGGCCATTTCCTTCTCCAGGGGTTAAAAGGAGGATCCACAGGAGATAACCTTTCCTCTTAGAAACCCATCACCAACTGCAGATGGCCCCCAGGGACATGCCACCATTATCCTTCTGGCAGCAAAGTCTGTAATGAGTGCAAAATGGTCCACAGGCAGAGGGAGCAAAAGTGTTTAAGAAAAGCCTCTCTGAGTGACTTGTGAGTGGAGAGGATGCGGACATCCTGGGAGGAAACCAAGGAACCCTGTTCGGTAACCCTGGTAAGGGCTTTACTAAGGAAAACTCAACAACCAAGAGGGTATTGGGTTGTAGGTCACAAGGAGCGAAAGCTGAGGGTGGAAGGAGGGGAGAGATCCAGAAAGGATGTTGCGGTGGGAATTACCACAGCTCCCACAACAGATGCAGGAAATGGAGCAAAGCCTCTCCGCGTCACAAAAGCGGCGTGGAGGCGGGGAGATGCTGACAGGAGCTCTTGCTTGGGCTGGCTGGAAGTCTGCACAGCTCAAACTAGACTGGGCAATATGCACTTTTAACCTGGGACAGAACGTGGGCTCTGGAGTCAGACTCTGGCACCTGGCAGGTGGATGAACCTGAGCAAGGTATTTAGTTTCTCTGGGCCTCAGTTTCCTCTTAGGAAAGGTGTCTTGCACACATCAAGAGCTCAGTAGACCTTAGCTGATATTATTGCTTGCTGACAATTTCATCTTCCAAAGAGCAGAGGAAGTAATAAGGGGAACTGCCACTCTGAACCTAAATTTGGCCAAAAGGAGGAATTGGTTGGCAGAGTGGAAGTGACAGGAACCTTGGGAAAGAGCAACTGTGTCTTCTTAAAGTTTGTGATAGAGAAATGCTAGGACACTGTTAAATGGGTTCCCCAGATTTTAACAATTAAAAGAATTGTTTTTCCATTTCCGTGGCTTGAAACTTGAGAAAGATGCTCAAGAATTTGGTATCTTCTTAAGAACATCTCCTTTTACCTGTGAAATCTCAAATCAGTGAAAAAGGAGAAGGGACTTAAAGAGATCACACAGTTATATATATGTTTGCTTATTTGATTGTGAGAGAAAGTAATCCTAAGATGGACAGGGCAGAGCAGGAACAACGATGAGCACAAGAAGGTGGAACAGCTGCCTAATGTGCTTTTGAGAAAGTGAAAGCCTCTCGTGAATTGAGGCCTGTAAGTGCTTCATAAAGTCATATTCGAAGCAAAAAAGGGATACGATATTTGTGGTCAATGTTGTCATGTTGGTGGGTGACAGAGAGAAAGAGGAACTTAATTTGTATTTTGCTTCTGTTTTCTGTGTCACAGGGAATGTTCTTAGAACAGAAAGGCCCAGAGGAGAAGTTTATCCGAGGTGAAAGGGAAAATTGTAAAAGACACTCCCAGTGTTTCTCTATGAATTCCAAGAATCTAACCAGACAAATTACTTTCCAGAGTATCAGGAGACTTCCAGTTGAATTATCCTTGAGGCATTGTCTAAATGACAAACCTCTGGAGAGAGATACTTATTACAATTTTCAAAACAGTGAGCAAATTCACTTCCACACATCACAGCCATTGAATTTATTGCCAGTCCCAGAACCAAAATGGAATATTGATGAGATGGCTCATGGGCACCTCAAAAAGGCAGTCATCACTAGGAGGCTAAAGAATATTTCTGTTCCTGCCATTTTGTCCCCAACGAGGTTTTTCATACTAGCAATTCAAATAAATAATGCCAACATTGGTTAATTTTCATCAGGAATGTGTTTTCTGGAACAAACACCACCAAATCAATTTAATTTCTTGATCAAGATGATCAAGTGTCAAGTGATGATGAGTGTCTTTCTATGACACTCATTTGTAACATCTCCATTTTTATCCATTTTTATTTTATTTTAAAATAAAATATGCTTTATTCAACTGAAATATTTTTCACTAGAATCAATTCTTTTATCTGACTGCCAGTGCAGGGGACACGGGTTCAATCCCTGGTCTGGGAGGATCCCACGTGAGGTGGAGCAGCTAAGCCCACGTGCCACAACTCCTGAAGCCTGCACACCACGAGCCTGTGCTCTGCTGCAAGAGAAGCTACCACAGTGAGAAGCCTGGGGACGGCAATGAAGAGTAGCCCCCACTCACCATGACTGGAGAAAAGCCTGCACAGCCACAAAGACCCAGTGCAGCCAAATAAATAAATAAATAAATAATTTTTAAAGGATCAATTATCTTTCATTTATATTTTAAAATTTAGTTTTGTCTCATTTCTTGGTTTATTTATCTATATCAGACCTATATCAAACTTTAATAAAATATCTGCCACGTTCAGTGACATTGTGATTGTCCCCCTATCCCCTGTCCATTTCCTAATTCCTGGTGAGTACCCCAGCTTTTCTCTGGGAACCATATAGCCACCAGCCAATGCAGGAGATGTGAGGAAAACTAACCCCATCCATCCCTGGCTTAAGAAAGGACCATGGCTCAAGTCAGGGGTCATCAGCAAAGTCTCAACTCCAGTGAACTGTTATTGCAGAGGGTAGGATGTGACTTAATTCAGGTCAGTTGGAAAAAGACTTTTGGTGGGGTGTTCGGGGAAAGCAGTTCTCTTCTCTTCTATTGACTAGTGTGATATGAAGATGTGAAGCTGGGAAGCACTGCAGCCATTTTGTTGCCATGAGGTAGAATCCTGGCAGAGGGCTAAGCCACCACATACAGAAGGGCAGGACCTATAGGCCTCCGTGGAAACTGGATGGAAGTCCTGATTAAATTACATCTGAACGAGCTAGTTATGGGTTTTACTATTATACAAGCCATTAAATCCCCTTTCGCTGCCCCTTTTTAGCCAGTTCAGTTGAACCTTCTGTTCCTTGCTACTGAAAATGCTTTAACTGATACACCCACTGTGAATTTTCCTTTACGGCCATTGTTTTGATCAACTCCAGATTTTCTTACTCAAATTTTACAGGCCTTAATTTCATCTAGAAGATTTCTATTTTTTAATTTTTAGGTAAAAACAAAATTTTAAATGTTTCAGTATAAGCAGTTGTGTGTTTCGTTTTTTGTTTATTGTGTCTAACAGAGATATTCATAATAGATTAGATAAGAAGTTAAAGATAATTTATATGTTCAGTTCAGTTCAGTCACTCAGTCATATCCAACCCTTTGAGACCCCATGAACCAGCACACCAGGCCTCCCTGTCCGTCACCAACCCCCGGAGTCCACCCAAATCCATGTCCATTGAGTTGGTGATGCCATCCAACGGTCTCATCCTCTGTCGTCCTCTTCTCCTCCTGCCCTCAATCTTTCCCAGCATCAGGGTCTTTTCCAATGAGTCAGCTCTTCTCATCATGTGGCCTAAATATTGGAATTTCAGCTTCAACATCAGTCCTTCCAATGAACAACCAGGACAGATCTCCTTTAGGAGGGACTGGCTGGATCTCCTTGCAGTCCAAAGGACTCTCAAGAGTCTTCTCCAACACCACAGTTCAAAAGCATCAATTCTTCAGTGCTCAGCTTTTTTTATAGTCCAACTCTCACATCCATACATGACTACTGGAAAAACCATAGCCTTGACTAGACGGCAAAGTAATGTCTCTGCTTTTTAATATGCTGTCTAGGTTGGTCATAGCTTTTCTTCCAAGGAGCAAGTGTCTTTTAATTTCATGGCTGCAATCACCATCTGCAGTGATTTTGGAGCCCAGAAAAATACAGTCTGACACTGTTTCCACTGTTTCCCCATCTATTTCCCATGAAGTGATGGGACCAGATGCCATGATCTTTGTTTTCTCAATGTTGAGCTTTAAGCCAACTTTTTCACTCTCCTCTTTCACTTTCACCAAGAGGCTCTTTAGTTCTTCTTCACAATCTGCCATAAGGGTGTGGTTAACAAAGGTGAAAGAAATGAGAGTGTAAAGTAGGACTTTGGGATTAACATATGTATGTTGTAGTTTCAGTTCAGTTCAGTCGCTCAGTCGTGTCTGACTCTTTGCGACCCCATGAATCCCAGCATGCCAGACCTCCCTGTCCATCACCATCTCCTGGAGTTCACTCAGACTCACGTCCATCGAGTCTGTGATGCCATCCAGCCATTTCATCCTCTGTCGTCCCCTTCTCCTCCTGCCCCCAATCCCTCCCAGCATCACTACTTAGTGCCTGACCCTTTTGTGACCCCGAGGACTGTAGCCTGCCAGGCTCCTCTGTCCATAGGGTTCCCAGGCAAGAATACTTGCCTGGGAGAATACTTGCCTGGAAAGTGGATTGCCATTTCCTTCTCCAGGGGATCTTCCCAAAGCATGGATTGAACCCACAGCTCCTGTGTCTTCTGCATTGTAGGTGGATTCTTACTACTGAGCCACCTGGAAAGCCCTGGCATATGTATACTACTATATATTCATATGTATATTACTATAGATAACCAACAAGGACCAACTGTATAGCACAGAGAACTAAACTCAATATTTTGTAACACTCAATAAGGGAAAAGAACCTGAAAAGGAATATATATATATATTCCTTTTCATATATATATATACACATGATACTTAATCACTCTGTTGTACTAAGCTATTGTTCCACTGTTTTTTAAAAAGATATATACTGAAGTACTTAAGGGCAGAATGTAATGATGTCTTAAAATATACTTTTAAATATTTTAGCAAAAATTAATAAAGTGAACTGAATGGGAAAAAAATTCTTGTAGAAGACACTGAGCACAGAGAGGGGAGCAAACACAGTAGGTAAAGGTCACAGTAAACATCAGGTCTCCTAGGCCAGGAAAGGGACCACCAACGGCATTGTTCTCAGCATTTCCTTCCTGCTTAGGTTCCAGCTTGGATGCCCTTTGGGACTGTAAGTTTCTGAAAAACTGATGTCTTTATCAGGACGTCCCCTGGGGCGTCAGACTGGAGGGCAAGGCAACTGAAGGGCTCTCCCATGGAGGAAGGAGAGAGGTTCTGGTGGGCCCGAGGAGATGCTGGAGGAGGCAGATTTCAGCTGGATGAAAGACAAAAATAGAGCTGATTCCTTGGGGAAGCAGCAAAATTCCCCTCTTTGGAAGCATCAGACACAGGCTGGAAGGCTTGGGAGTGCTAGCCTGGATGTTTTCTACCGTCTCTTAAAGCCTCACATGCCAGGACCCAGGGAAAGGAGAGAAGGGTCTGGAAGTGGTGAGGGCAGGATAGAGCTGCAGGGAAAGGGGCTTGGACCAGGCACTAACTGGGCTTGGCCTCGAGCTCATTCTCTGGCTTCCCTCCTGGGACACTGCTTCTCAGTGCTGCTTCCTGTCTCTCACAATCTGGAGAAACTAATTTCCTTCAGTGGCTGATCTCATTTGATAAGTTAAGGGAGGGGAGCCCAAGCCAAGCCATCGCAAGGCATTTCTTGAGCAGAAACAGGGAGCTCGGTCTTGACAGTTTCTACCCCCATCCTGGTCAGTTTCCACAGGAAGGAGGACTAGGAGAGAAGCTGCAAGTCAAATTACTGCAATATTTGTTTTGAGCTTTGCAAATACTCCATGCAAAACTGGCAAAGAACAGTGACCAGCATATTTCCTAGTTCTGGTGAGGACAGAACAGTACCGTTCAGCCCAACACACTGGACCCCAGGGTCACTCTGTGCTGGGCTTAGATGGGATGCAAAGATGAATGTATGCTTTCCCTTCCCTTGAAGTATTCAAAACCTTCAATGGCAGAAAAAAAAGGCTAAATAAATAAATAAATGCAAGTAAGAACTCACTGCAAAATATACTTGATTCTGAATTGCCAGGAGAGTATATGGAAATATGGAATCTCCCCAGAAATACTTAACCAACAGATTGCATGCCACATTCATTCTCATCCATCTGGGGTAGTTTAGATGCAACCTCAGGTGAGGGATAAGGAAATGGCCTAAGACCATTGACCCTTTGGTGATCCTGTCCAGACCCAGAATTCAAGAGGCAGATCTTCCTATTAGTTTCTCTCAGTTCAGTTCAGTTCAGTTCAGTCGCTCAGTCGACTCTTTGCGACCCCATGAATCGCAGCACGCCAGGCCTCCCTGTCCATCACCAATCTCCCGGAGTTCACTCAGACTCATGTCCATCGAGTCAGTGATGGCATCCAGCCATCTCATCCTCCGTCATCCCCTTCTCCTCCTGCCCCCAATCCCTCCCAGCATCAGAGTCTCTTCCAATGAGTCAACTCTTCGCATGAGGTGGCCAAAGTACTGGAGTTTCAGCTTCAGCATCAGTCTTTCCAAAGAACACCCAGGACTGATCTCCTTTAGAATGGACTGGTTGGATCTCCTTGCAGTCCAAGGGACTCTCAAGAGTCTTCTCCAACACCACAGTTCAAAAGCATCAATTCTTCAGCGCTCAGCTTTCTTCACAGTCCAACTCTCACATCCACACATGACCACTCGAAAAACCATAGCCTTGACTAGACAGACCTTTGTTGGCAAAGTTTCCCTAGGCCCAAGATAAAAAAGACACCCCTCCTCTCACAGAGGGCTAAAAGCCAAGAAATCACCAGAAATAATCCCACTGGGTTCTGTCCTGACTTGTCTCTCAATAGCCCTGGAACCCTCAAGAATACCTGTGTCCCAATACCAGATTCTGTGCCCATGAAACAGAAACCAAAGTGCTCTCATAACAAATGATGCTTTGGAAGCATTCTATTGTTTATAAAACCTTTTCATATCAGTATCTTACTTGACTATCTCAACTCTGTAAGGTAGTTATAGAGCGTACTATCAATATCCATTTGCAGATGAGAAAACTGAGGCTTGAAGGTAAGTGACTTGCCCCAAACCACACAAGCAGTACAATCAAGCCTATGGCTAGTGTCCTGGTCCCATGTGCTTTCTACTGCACTACACCACCTCCACTATGATAAGCCAGGGTGGCCATGCTGTGTAAAGGCATTGACACTGTGGATTTGGGGAAATCATGGAGACGGTATTAGGATCATGGTCTTTTGGGACTTTTGCAAAACTGTCCCCCATCACTGTGCCTTGATCCCTAACTCCACAAGTTCTGCCCCCAGGTATTCCTTCCCCCCATGGCATGCAGGTGTAGGCCATTACAGGCCAGATTGCAAGGGTGGTGCCTCTGTTCTCATCCTTTCGGGGCAGAGGATCACAAGTGAATGGGACAGGACGATGTGTGAGAGAGCGGCAGAGGCCTTTGAACAGAGGTAATTGTAGTCTCTGATCTAATCTGAAAATGATGCCCCTGGAGAGGCAAGGAGCTCAGGAAGCCAGCCAGCTTGCTCCTCCCTCACACTGCATCTCTTCTTGCCAGAGTGACCCGGTATCAAGGAGGTGAGTATCTAAATGAATCCATAAAGCACGGTGGTGGGAAACTGGAGGAAAGAATGGAAAAGGAAAGCTGGAGGAACTAGAACTTTCATTAGCAAAAGCAGAGGACAAAGAATTAGGAGAAAGGGATTAAAAAACAAACCAAAAAAAGGTCCTCAAAAGTATTGAGAGCATCCTCCTCCCTCCAGAAGAAACGATTTTGTTAGCTTTACAGAAAAGACTGTTTGTGGCTCAACCCACGGCAGGCTGTGGATTTAGCTCTGAAATGGGACGAGGAACTAGTTAACTTTTTCCACTCTGTATGGGTTTCCTTCTGTGAGCTCCTCCTCAAAAGGCACCCCACACCACCCCACCCTTCCCTGAGAATCTGAAGTATGGCGCTGCTGCCCCCTGGTGGGAGAATGCTACAAACCCAGGGAGCCAGGTGCCTTTGGGGAATGGCCCCTTTCCACACCCAGGGTGGAAAAGGGACCTCTAAGGAGCAGGCAACAAAACAGAGTATTTTAATGCAGACTGACACTAAAAATCAATCTTTGCCGGAAATATCTGAAACATCTGACTTAGAATCAGCATATAGGTCTGCTGCTGCTGCTGCTGCTAAGTCGCTTCAGTCGTGTCAGACTCTGTGCGACCCCATAGACGGCAGCCCACCAGGCTCCCCCGTCGCTGGGATTCTCCGGGCAAGAACACTGGAGTGGGTTGCCATTTCCTTCTCCAATGCATGAAAGTGAAAAGTGAAAGTGAAATCGCTCAGTCGTGTCTGACTCTTCATGACCCCATGGACTGCAGCTTTCCAGACTCCTCTGTCCATGGGATTTTTCAGGCAAGAGTACTGGAGTGGGGTGCCATTGCCTTCTCCAAAATAGGCCTGCTAAAAGAGGTTAAAAGAAAACTAACAACTGTATAGATCATTGCTTTCATAATTAAAATCAATAAATGACTTAAAAAAAATAAATAAGGAGATCAAGGTAGAACAAGGGGGAGAGTATTGACTTGAGACAGAAAGCTACCAGTCTTCTCCCTTTGGGCTATTTGAAATATATTAACTTTCCTAGACCACAGTGTAGTACTTCCTAGAGCACAAAGTAAGGTTAAAACTCAACATTCAGAAAACTAATATTATGGCATTCGGTCCCATCATTTCATGGCAAATAGATGAGGAAGCAATGGAAACAGTGACAGACTTTATTTTTCTGGGCTCCAAAATCACTGCAGATGGTGATTGCAGCCATGAAATTAAAAGACGCTTGCTCCTTAGAGGAAAAGCTATGACCAACCTAGACAACATATTAAAAAGCAGAGACTACTTTGCCATCTAGTCAAGGCTATGGTTTTTCCAGTAGTCATGTATGGATGTGAGAGTTGGACTATAAAGAAAGCTGAGCACTGAAGAATTGATGCTTTTGAACTGTGGTGTTGGAGAAGACTCTTAAGAGTCCCTTGGACTGCAAGGAGATCCAACCACTCCATCCTAAAGGAAATCAGTCCTGAATATTCATTGGAAGGACTGATGCTGACGCTGAAATTCCAATACTTTGGCCACCTGATGCAAAGAACTGACTCTTTTGAAAAGACCCTGATGCTGGGAAAGCTTGAAGGCAGGAGGAGAAGGGGACGAGAGGATGAGGTGGTTGGATGGCATCACTGACTCAATGGATATGAGTTTAAGCAAGCTCTGCGAGTTGGTGATGGACAGGGAAGCCTGGCGTGCTGCAGTCCATGGGGTCACAAAGAGTTGGACACGACTGAGTGACTGAACTAACTGACTGAAGGAGAGTACAGTGTTCATTTTGTTTTTTGCAGATAAACATCTTCAAAGACTACATTGCTAAGAGAGTAATGTTCAAAATCTTCAACTTACCTTCTCTCATGTTTTATTCCGAAGTCCACAGATTGTCCCCAACCCACCTTTCCAGCCTTGCCTCCCACTAGACTTCAATGCACAGGTGGTGCTCCCTTCAAACTGAACTCTTCACGGCTCCCAAACCCTCCCTCTCCTTCCCATTGTCATTTCACTGTCAGGGCTTCTCTCCTATCCTTGCCACTACTCACCTAGCTCTGTGAATAATGTGCATTACACAGATACAAAACTAAGAAATAAAACCTGGCAAAAATAAAACAAGAACAGATGTGTTTTTAAAAAGCCAATAACTTCTTCATTATGTTTTACGTCTTTTGAATTTTGTACAATGTGCCTATACTGCATATTCAAAACAAATTAATTAAATGGCTTTTTTCTTAATATGAAAAAAATAGATTAGAAATACTGGAAATATACTCTTTATTCAATGACTTTGCAAATTTAGCCAATCAATAACTTCTTCATTATGTTTTACGTCTTTTGAATTTTGTACAATGTGCCTATACTGCATATTCAAAACAAATTAATTAAATGGCTTTTTTCTTAATATGAAAAAAATAGATTAGAAATACTGGAAATATACTCTTTATTCAATGACTTTGCAAATTAAGCCAACAGGAGCACAAAAAGGTTTGTTAATTAAAATATGACAGAGTAGACACTACAAAAAACGCTTTTTAAGTAAAAAAAAAAAGGAACAGCAGCCAAGTGACATAGAGAATAGTTTGAGTCTCTAATCCAATCTCCTTTAAAAATCTCATAAGAAAATAATTGAGAGAATTTTGAAGAAGCAATTTTGAAAATTAATTCATGTGTATATCTTCATGAGAAAGAATGAAGTTGGGCCCCTACCTTATACCCTAAACAAAACTTATCTCCAAATGACCCTAGACCTAAACGTAAAACCTACAACTAAGACTCTGAGAAAAAAACAAAGGAATAAATCTTTATGATCTCGAATTAGGCAATGGTTTCTCAAATATGACACCAGAACTTCAACTGATAAATAAGAAATAGATAAATTTGACTTCATCAAGTTAAAAAATGTTGTACTTCAATAGTGAAGTTGCACAGCTGTGTCTGACTCTTTGCAACCCCCTGGACTGTAGCCCACAAGGCTTCTCTGTCCATGGGATTCTCCAGACAAGCATACTGGAGTGGGTTACCATTTCCTTCTCCAGGGGATCTTCCCGACCCAGGGATTGAACCTGGGTCTCTTGCATTGGAGGCAGACACTTTAACCTCTGAGCCACCAGGGAAGCCCCTATATTAGGGCACCATTATTCCAGGGTGTCTAAAGAACCTCTACATTTCAACAATTAAAAGACAAATTTTCTTATTGAAAAATGGGCAAATAATTTGATTAGAAGTTTCTCTAAAGATCTTGCATAAATGCATGTAAATACATAAAAAGATACTCAACATTATTCAAAAACCACAAATTACCACTTCATACCCACTAAGATAGCTATAATTTTTTAAAAAAAAGAAAAAAAAAAAAGAAGCATTTGTGAGGATTTGGAGAAACTGTAACCCTCATACACTACTAGTAGGAATGTTAAAATGGTGTGGTCACTGTGGAAAACAGTTTGGCCTTTCCTTGAAATTTTAAACATAGAATTACTGTATTATCCAGCAATTCTATTCCTAGGGAATGCCACTGAAGGAAATTGAAAGCCTATTTTCATGCATAGGTTTGTCTAAAAATATGGATACAAATGTTCATAACAGCATTAGTAGTAATAGCCAAAAAGTAAAGACCAAAATGTCCTTCAACTGATGAATGAACAAACAAATGCAGTATAGATATATGGAATATTATACAGCCATAAAAGGAATGAAATTTGACACATGCTACAACATGGATGAACCTTGAAAAAATTATGCTAAGTGGAAGAGGCAAAACAGAAAAAGTCACTTATCACATAATTTAATTTATTTGTAATGTCCAGAATTGGCAAATATATCAAGATAGAAAGTAGGTTACTGGTTGCTAGGGAACTAGGAAAGGACTGCTGATGGGTATGGGATTTCTTTTTGCTGTGTTGAAAATATTCTGTGCTTAGATAGTAGTGATGATTATATAGCTTTGTGAATAAACTAAAAACCACTGAATTGCATATTTTGGTGAATTGAACGGTATGCGAATTATATCTCAATAAAGCTATAAAAATAGTTGAAAGTTTTTTAGAACTGAAGAAAAATGAGTCTCCATATGAAACGTACATGGTGAGTATCAAGAAGATAGGTAAAAATAAATTCACATCTGGTTACATTGAAGTGAAATTGTACAATAATAAGTATAAAGAAAAAGATTTAATAGCCATAATGGAAGAAAAGATTAGCTATAGAGAAGAGACAATTAAACTGACAGCAAATTTCTTATCATGCCAGACAACAATGCTATTTTCAAAGAGCTAAGGAAAAGGACATCTTTTTTTTGGGGGGGG
>SJYT01050323.1:358966-484160 GCA_006410635.1 Cephalophus harveyi | reverse complement strand
GACGAATATAGCAGCTGTCAGAGTGTCTCTGCGATCCAGCCACCACCACTATTTGTGTCTGCCTCTTCAAGTATACTCACCTAGTTATAGGTTCTTTATCTGTTGACATGAATCTACGTTCCCCCTTGAGTGGAAAGCAATCAAGTTTTTGAGTCAGAGATCTGGGTCCAAATCCCAACTCTGAACTTAGCGAGTCACTTATCCTCTGAGAGACTTGGGTCTCTCTTGGGAAAGGGTACCATTGAGCTGTTGTGATAAATAAATGAGAGGATGTAGGGAAGGCACACCGCAGTTGCTCAGAAGCATTAAGCACAACACCTGTGACGATGAAAAGCGTGGGGACGGAGTCTAACACGGCACCGTACAGGCCACGCTGAAGGCGCTGGATAGATGTGTGAGAGCGGAATGAACATCCAAGTGAGGAGGGCGAGCCCCACATTAATTCCCTACACTAGAGACTCTAGGTATTTAATTCTTGCTTCTCGTCATGATTCTGATGGAAAAAGAGATAAGAAAGACGATCATAATTTTCCACCAGCCACCTCAGATAGGGCCCTGAATGAGAGATGTGCAGAGGACAAGACTTTGTAACACACTCGTCCTTTACCGTACCTTTGTGCTTCCTCACGGGAGATGCAGCTGGGTGCTAATGAAGCCAGATCAGCCAAACAAAAAGCAGATCCCAGAGCTTGCTTTCTGTTTGGATTTCAAACCTCACCAGCCTTTCGTCTCTCTTTAAAGCAGGGAACAGAAGCGTGAGGCAAGAATCATAGTTTCTTTTTTCAAGATCCAAAAGACCTGAGCCTTTTACTCTTGCCCTCGGTTTAGCAAGCCAGCTCCTGCTAAGGGGCAGCCGCTGCTGCCCAGGCCGAGTCTGCTGCGTCTCAGGGCTGAGTCTGGCATGGAGCCGCCTGTCCTCCCGGGTGCTCTCTCGCGGTGAGCCTCAGCCTCCCTACAGGGTTGCCCTGCTCTCCTCTCTGTGTCTCTCATTCTCCTCACCTCTTTCTGCCTCTTTTGTGTTCCCCCCTCAGAATCCCTGAAAGTGCCACTCTTCATATGGCCAAAGCACCTTTATTAGTGTTTGTGTGGTATCCAACCTCTCTTCGCTGTGACCCTGCCCACCCTCCCAGCCACTGGGTACCGAGTTGGGACCCTAGCAGCTTCCGGGGTATTAATGAACCCACTTCCCACCCACCACACAATCACAGCTGACTGGACACCTAGGAGTGGGAAGTGGAGTCCCTATCTTTGGGATTTGGTATTGGGACTGAGTCCAACCTTATCCTTGGAAGGAGTGATATGGGCAGCCATTTTCTACAAAGTGAGCAATGCAGCAAAGAAAGAGAAGTGAAGAGATGTCTCAGAGGCGAGGAAGAGGTGCTACTGTCGAGCATCTAATTCTTTTCCCTTGCTTTGTCCAAGTCCCTTATGAAGTTCAACTGCCTTTTGGCCATTGACCTCTGTGAAACACCCCTGTATCTGTCTGATTAACTTCTTTTGCTTAAACTACCTGAAGTTTCTATTGATTTGAACATTTTAAAATATTCCTTATTTTAGGACAAAATGAGTTGAAAAAATTTTGTTACACACGCACAGGAACACACAAAAATTGCTTTTCTCTTATGACTGACTCCTAATGTTATTTACCTATTATATAGTATAGAACAATAATAATAATGAGAAATGTACTGAATGCTTACTACAATATGTTCTTGGTGCTGTTCTAAAGCAGCTCAATATGCCTTTCATTTCAACCTCACAACATCCTTTAAAGCAGGAGTCCCCAACCTCCGGGATCTAATGCCTGGTGATTTGAGATGGAGCTGGTTTAGTAATAATAGTAATAAAGTATACAATAAATGTAATGTGCTTGAATCATCTCGAAACCATTTCCTACTTCCTGGTCTGTGGAAAAATTGTCTTCCACAAAACCAGTCCCTGGTGCCAAAAAGGTTGGGGACCACTGCTTTATAGGAATTAGCACCCTCCTTTTATAGGGAAGAGAACTGAGGCATAGGGAAATCAAATGTCTTCTCCAAAGTTACAGAGCTAGTAAATGGTAGAACTGGGGTTGAATCCAGGCAGTCTTGGCTCCAGAATTCATCCGCTTAACTACCATGCTATGTACTTTACAAACACTGAGCTACCAATGAAACCTGACAAAAGACCTTCCGACGAATCTGTAACACCCTCGAAAATAGTTCCTGGCCTTATCCCCTGATCCAGTGAACAAGAGAATACAGCATCAGAGTTGCTCCCAAATAGAAATAAGAAAATTGGTAGAGCAAAAACTTACCAAGTATATTAGTTTCCTAGGTCTGCCATAGCGAAATACCACACATTGGGTGACTTAGAAATTTATCTTCTCTCTGTTCTGGAGGCCAGAAGTCCAAGATCAAAGTGTGGGTGGAGCTGGTTCCTTCTAAGAGTTGGGAGGGAGGAATCTGTTCCATGCCTTCTCTCTCCTAGCATCTGGTAGTTTTGCTGGCAATCTTTGACATCCCGTGACTTCTGCTGAATCACCTAATCTTCGCTTTTCTCCTCACGTGATATTCTCCCTCTATGCATGTCTGTGTCCAAATATACCCTTTTAGGCAACAATCACAATGGTTTAGAGGCTCACCCTATTCCAGTATAATCTTAACTAATTACACCCGCAATAACCTTATTTCCAAAAAAGGCCACATTCTGAGGCACCTGGACTTTGACATATGAATGTGGGGGGTGGGGTGGGACACAATCATCCATAGCACCAGCTTTTATCATTTATCTCCTGTAGCAATTTTCAATGATTATATCTCCCTTTTTTCAGAGGTAAAAAGTTTGACTCTAACATGTGACAAACCACGGGTGCAGCTTCTCAGCTTTGGTTTAGCACTCAAATTTCACGATCACTCTGATTCAGGAAGGATACCAAATCCACTGTCCCTGAAAGAATCCTACTAAGGACACTGACCTCTTAAATGACTGCCTAAATTTGACTCACTAAAGATGACAGAAGGATCAACAGAAGCTATTTTAGATGCCATAGCTCCAGCTCAGGGTCTGCCACTGACTTGTTCTCAGTATAGGGCTAGAGTTTTATAAATGCATACAACATAAGGGCTTCTCCAGTGGCTCAGTGGTAAAGAATCTGCCTGCAATACAGAAGACACGAGTTCAATCCCTGGGTTGGGAAGATCCCCTGGAGGGTACGGCAACCCACTCCAGTATTCTTGCTTGATAATCCCATAGACAGAGGAGCCTGGTGGATGGGATCACAACAAGTCGGACATGACTGAAATGACTTAGCGTGCACACATGCATACTACATAAATTATATAAACATAAAAGTATATCTTATATGAATTATATATTTTCTCCTGGTCCTAAAAGAGATTTTGCCACCACTCTCAGTCTCTTCAAAAGTCGGTTGTGGACTTCCTCGGTACAGATAGGAATCCACCTAACGATGCAGGGGACACGGGTTCAATCCCTGGTCTAGGAAAATTCCATGTCATGGAGCAACTAATCCTGTGCTCAACTACCGAACCTGCGTGATCTACGGCCCATGAGACACAACTACTGAGCCTGTCAAGTGCAACTACTGAAGCCTGCGCTCCCTAGAGCCTGTGCTCCACAAGAGAAGCCACCGCAGTGAGAGGTCTGTGCACCAGGAAGGGTAGCTTCTGCTCACTGCAACTAGAGAAGGCCCACGGCAACAACAAAGACCCAGCGCAACTAAAAATAAATAAATAAAAGAAAGAAAGAAGTCAGCCCTGAGTGGTGATTTCTAGTCAGGGGAGAATTACCTAGGAACTAAAAAAAAAGGCAGGGGATGACAGAGGATGAGATGGTTGGATAGCATCACTGACTCAATGGACACGAGTTTGAGCAAGCTCTGGGAGATGGTGAAGGACAGGGAAGCCTAGCATGCTGCAGTCCGTGGGGTCGCAAAGAGTCAGACAAGACTGAACGACTGAATAACAATAACAAAAAAATCTAGTGAAATTGATACCTGAGTGCATCCCCTGTCCATCTAATTTAATTTACTTGGGCATCTTATCATTTAGAAGTTTCCCAGGTATATATTATCTTGATGGTGATGGGTGTATACCTCTGTCAAAGTGCACACTTGAAATAAGTGTAGCTTACTGTATGTCAATTATATCTCAGTAAAGCTGTTCAAAACATTAAGCTTCCCAGGTGCCTAGGAAATCCCATGGACAGAGGAGCCTGGTGGGTTACAGTTCATGGGGTTGCAAGAGTTGGACACGATTTAGGGACTACACAACAACAGGTGATTATAGTGAACATCCCAAAGTGAGAACCACTGAGCTACGTCAACCTTCTCACTGAAGCACATAAGCAAACAGCCCTAAAGGAAAGAAATCTGCTCTGGAATCGTGTCACGGCAAGCAGAACTGCCAGGACTCCGAGCTCGTGGCTCCTGAACTATTATTTCAATGTTCTGGACTTAAAACCAAGATGATGAAGCATTATCGAGCTCCTCAAAACATTTTAAAAGAGGCACTTGTAAAATCTGAAGTCCAGCAATTGTTACACAATGTAAGCCATGAGTTAAAACCAAAAAACCATACCAGTCTTTACTTGGTAGTTCAGTTCAGTCGCTCAGTCGTGTCCGACTCTTTGCGACCCCATGAACCAGAGCATGTTAGGCCTCCCTGTCCATCACCAACTCCCAGAATCCACCCAAACCCATGTCCATTGAATTGGTGATGCCATCCCACCATCTCATCCTCTGTTGTCCCCTTCTCCTCCTGCCCTCAATCTTTCCCAGCATCAGGATCTTTTCCAATGAGTCAACTCTTTGCATGAGGTGGCCAAAGTATTGGAGTTTCAGCTTCAACATCAGTCCCTCCAATGAACACCCAGGACTGATCTCCTTGCAGTCCAAGGGACTCTCAAGAGTCTTCTCCAACACCACAGGTGGAGTCACTACTTGAAAGCGTAACTGGTTGTCCTTTCAATATACTCCAGGTATACGCTCCCCTCACTCTGCCCACTCTGTTGTGAAGTCTAGTGGGGTTGGTAGAGCTCTGGACAATTTGGTTGTGAACTACACATATCACTCTCTGGAGTGCCACAGGGGGAGAGGAGTGATTGACCTCCCTCATTCCAACCCTAAGTATCCTTTCTTTCAAAAGTAAAGGTAACCAACAAAGGGCACAGATGAGTAACAGACCTTTTGAGCGTTGGTTGGAAAACATGAATAACATTAGCTACATTAAAGATATCTGGCCTACTTCTATTACGTTTTTAATTAATCTAATTGGATATTAGCATTTTAATAAAATTATTTCAGGAGACTTTCTCAAGGGAGATAGGACCTCACAACTATTCCCATTACTCAATTTTATCCTCCATTTCATTTATTAAGAAAAGGAGGAGCAGAAAGACAATACAGCTTACTAGGTGTCTACCACAGAATAGACAGGACTTGACTTCCCTTTCTCTTATGTTTTCTTCTTTTAAAAGAAACAGAAATTAAGGACTGTCAACAGAGTGACCTAAGAAAAACTCCCTAAATGATTCTTGCTTCTTGAGTCACTCATTCATAGTGAAATCTTACACACACAAGCTGAATAATGACAATCTTAAATCTTGAGGGGCTAGTTCTTTTAACAAACCATATTCTGAAAAGCAGAGAACATGTTGCTCTCAACAAATTTTTAATGAATACATTAAATAAAAAGCAAATGGCTTGGGGGAAGATTCATAAAAGAAATTAAGGCAACAGACTAGTTAAGCTGTTCCTGGTATCTCTTCCCACTAAACAAAAAGATAAATACAGAAATTCTGCACCTACTTAATTTTCCTTTAGAAAATTAAAACACTTTAATTGTAACATATTATTAATAATACATCAGGCAACTTTTAGCAACACGATCAACTGATTTTTGTAAGCTCTTGGATCACAGGAGCCATTCGGTCAGCCATGCCTGCTTCTTGTACTCACAACTCTTGGCGAACAACTGCATTATCAAACAACTGTTAGCTGGGGGTGGAGGTGAGAGCAAAACAGGATCCTAGTGAATTACTATTCCCTACTGTCTATGTTCCATTTCAAACGTGGGGAACGCGGATTCCATTGTTAAAAGCCATGGAATTTATAGGTAAATTCCATCAACACATTTGGCTATGAAGGTATCCTGCTTTTCTTTCTGACCAAAGTATAAAAAAATTCCTTGTTTTAAATGTAAGCAATCACAAATAATGTTTGTTTAAACTTTTATTAAGAAACTAAAGCAAAAAAGAATTTCAAAAAATTAATATACAGAATTCTAATTTTAATTCTAAACAAATAAGAAATCTACACCAAGAACTAAATAGCAGAGTTTACCGATATTCAAGAATAAAGGGGAATGGCTAAAATGCATTCACAGTCACTATTTTTTCCTTACAAGCCTCAGGTTTGGACAGGATATAAAAATTTAGGCAGGATACAAAAATTTTTCTCATCTATCTTTTGTTATTATAGCCTATAAATTCAGAGAAGGTGTTTTCTTCCTATAGCATATATGCAATTATGCAATTCCCTGCTTACTGGGTTTGATGACATGGGTATACAGATGAGTCCATCAGAGATTCTTTCTTAATGTGTTTAAGGAAGATAAGACATGAACAAATAATAAATATAAATAAATTTATACAAGTTATAAAGTAATACAGCATGAGTTAAGTATAGATAAATACAAAGACTAGGAAACTTCAAGGAAGAAGAGATTACATTCAGCTAGAGAAACTGAGGAATGCTTTATTAGAATAACATTTGGGTTGGGTATGGACTGTTCCTTCTCAGAAGGCTTTATAGTGGTTCTGACTGTGGTGGTCTTGATTTCTAGAAAGTAATCTCAATATTGATCTTTAAAACTTAAGTTTCTATCTTATCAAACTGTTCATTTTTTAAAGCGATCAAAAATTTAAATATTACAGTCTATATAAACAGCAGTTTGGGGACATAAATAAAAGGTTAATTATAATACCTACTATGTGGGTTAGGGCTCTATTATTTTCAAAACTCTCTTTCTCTGATCAAATCATATCTAAAAGGCAGAAGATGCCTAATCATAGAACCACGATTTTTAAGTATTCAACTGAGCAATACCTACTTGCTTTACATGCCTTATCAAATCTATATCCAAAATCACAGGAATAAGGATGAAGGAGATGAAATCAATGGTTTAACATCCAAAAGTCAGATAATGAAAAAATAACGGCAACTAAGAAATGATATATATTAACCACAGAACTCTTTGTATGAAAAGTTTTAATGAATTGTGAGCCATTGACCATTACAGACTTTAAACCTTAATATTTCTTCTTTCCTGTGTGAAACCAGATAATTAAACCAGTCTATCTCAAGTATGACAGAAGACCATAGTATGAATAAGAGTAATGTTTTCTTACCCATCGCATGCTTCACCAAAGTTAAGAACCAAAGAGAGTGCTCCTGGTTTCCCAAGTCAACAGAGCAGATCCAATTACACATTTCTTCCTAATCACAGTTTCAGTTGAAATATAACAAATACAACTTTGCCCTTCAATAGCACTTTTTATCCACAGCACAAGCACTTTCCCATTATTTTCTTCTTTACCCTCAATATCCTTGTGAGGTAGTGAAGGGAGGGAGCAAGGATTTTTTTTGCAGATGAGAAAACTTAAGGTGAATTTTGAGCAGTGGTTCTCAGCCTTGGCAACATACTGAAATTATCTAGGAAGTTTTTAAAAATCCTTATCGTCATGTCATACCCCAGACCAACAACAGAATCTTAGGGTATAGGACCCAAGTATCAATATTTTTCAAAATGCATATGACTCCAAAGTATAGCTAAGGTTGAGAACCACTGGTTTAGATTATTTTTATTTAGTATTCAGACGTAACTGTCTTCTACTTAAGTGCTCTCTCTCAGTAGCAGTGAAAAAGAGACTCCATTTCCTCAAACACGGTAACAATTTGTCTTAGTATTCTATACAACTACTATCGGTATCCGGTAACAATTTACCCGGTTATAAAGGAAAGCTCCTTACTCCCCTGATGCTCATGCTAAACAAGAACCTCCATTTTATAAAATTTGCAAATCAGATATTAAAGAATTTAAATCTCTGAGATAAGAATGGCTTTTTGTTAAATATTTAGGCAATTATTGGATTCTAGGTTCAATATGCAATAACCATGTGTTTCTGTTTTTCATTCAGCACCTTCAAAACTTTGTTACAAATGAATGTTTACTAATAAGACAAAACGTAAGATATAAAAAAAGCTCTGAGCAAAAGCTCTTGGAATTGATCATATCCCAATCTAGTTTTCTAATTAGTTCAATATTTATCCTGAATCAGATCTCTTCTTTAAATTTTAAACTTTGCCAAAATGAGTTGTTCCACACCAAGAAAAAAACGCATTTCTGTAGCAGCTATATTCTCTAATACATTTAACATATACTTTCACTCTGTAGTATTAAATATGGTTTCTAGGAAGTTTCTTCCTTAATGTGGGTATCAAAAAGGATCTTTTACAGATTTCACCTTTAAGCAACATACCAAATATACAATAAATACTTGTGTACACCTTTCAGGTGGCAAAAATGAAATCTTTGCTCATGACTGAAATCCCTTGCTTCATGGGAGTACTGATAATATTAACTCTCAAGGAGCAACCCAAGAACCCCAGCCAACTGCTTACTGTCCCTAATTTTATTAGATGCAAAATAAAATATGCATACAGCAAAACCTAAAAAGTACAAAGATTCCACTTGCCTTAGTCAATTCTTATCACAAAGATGTATCTGAAACCATACAATTTATACTTTCATACAGAAAGATACTTGTTTCTGTTTCTTTTCTAACAAAAGAAATTTTCAGTTCATGTATGTTGAATTATTAATTTGAAAAACTATTAGTGAAATCAGATTAGTCAAAAATTCTGAATAGGAATTAATGTTAAACTCTACTACAATGAAACCTTCAAAATATTGCCAACCTGAAGTTTCCAGCACAAGGTCTTTTATTTCAAGTCCCATGGGGGCAATTATCTATAATGAGGTTAAGAACATTCTTAAGCTGGGTTCAGGCTGGCACTGTTTCAGGTGGGTGAGTAAACATTTTCTTGACAACCCCAATGACAAGTTTGAGGCTTAGACTGTTGCATGATGTAAACAGTATGAACTTAAAAAGATTATAATATCTACAGCATTATAAAGTTACAAAATAAAGGATCATTGATCAATTATTTTCTTAAGGTCTGTGACTAACCACTTTCATATTTGAGGCCTATAAGAACAAATGGCAATGTTTTTTATTCTTACAAGACACTTTCTCAGAAGGCCAAAAAAATAAAACCAGATACTATAAGATGCACATTATTATTACTGATATATGTATGATTAGAAATAGATTTGCCTTCCCTCAATCTTAGCCTGGAGACGAGGGACCTTTACAATAATTTTGATGGTTAAAAAAATAAATCAGACTGTAACAGCCATGGAAACTGTAAGCCAAATATAATATAAAACGAGCCAATACAACACATCTTCTCTTAAAATCCTCTTCTTTGTAGTTACCAAACTGTCCCTAATGTTTTTCTAATTTTGTACCATGTAGTGGTTTTTAAGAAACTGAACTAGAACAAAGCAACTCCTTTGCCCTGTTTTTTTTAAACAGCTTTTTTTTTTTTTACACACATACTGTATATACAACTTTTAAAATAGCTGCACAATTTTATATCTCACTGTTAGAGAAGTGCAGTCCAGGCAGACCATGCTTCTCAATATATTAAAAATATTAAATAAAACCCAACCAGTTTCATACTTTTCTAATAGTCAAGCTGGTTGGAAAAAAGGGTCTGGAGAAAAAACAGGCAGTTGTAAAACAGGATCAATCTTTCTTCACAAACACACTACTTAAAAACTCTTGCTAGTTCCTTATCTTATCCCTTTGACACCATCTCTATGATCTCACCTTAAAAGTTGGAAATAACACATTGCTAACTTAGAGACAAAATCTGTTGAAACATGCATATGTCAACTGCCCACTCAACCAACTGCAACCCTGAGGATTTTTCTGGCCCAGTAGAAAGAGGAAACACTAAGATCATCTCTGCTGTAGAGTTGCTTCTCCAGTTAACAATATCGTGTGTTTTTCAGGATGTTTCTTGGGCATGCATGTATGACACTGTCACTTCATGATTCTACTTCCCACAAGCAGATATCTCCTCCACTCTGTCTTTCATCCCAAGAAAGCCACTGTCATCCATCCAAAGGTTTTCCAAGGTAAACCAAAGTCACTTCTGTGTTGCCATATACAGCAGAAACTGCTGGATATAAGCAGACCTTTGGAAGTCCTCTAAAGGCAACCCCCAGGAATTCATATCCACGTTCAAAAGCTAGAGTCTTATCTTCCATGTCCAAGATGACTCGAATTCTTTCTCCTATCTGCAAACAGACATCAAAAGAAGGTTAGAAGAAACCCATCAAAGGCATAGCTAGAGGAAATCAAGTTGAAAATATTATTAAAAACATACATCTCAAAAGTTATCTAGAAAAACCAACCAAGTTATTTGGTCAGGGAGAAACATTGAGAAAAAGAACACACATCAATTTCATCACAAATGTTTTGATGGTCTTTTTTTAAACTTAAGACTTGTGTGGGATCAATATTTAATACTGAAAATTTTAATTTTCTTTCTGAACAGTCCCAAGATTTTATTTATTCTTTTTAAGGGCTTTTTAAAGAAGGTTACCACTAAAACCTATATATAACTTGGCACATTTTACCAAAGAAGGCACTCTAAATTTTCCCAAATTACTATAGTAAATGCATACAATGGAATGTGATCCAACCTTAAAAAGAAATTTTAGTATGTGCTACAACATGAGTGGACTTTGAAAACATTATGCTAAGAGAAATAAGCTAGACACAAAAATACAAGTATTATACTATTCCACTTATACCAAGCACGTGGAATATTCAAATTCACATAGACAGAAAATTGAATAGAGGTTACTAGAGGCTGGGGGAGGAAGAAATGTGGAGTTATTTTTCAGTGGGCACAGAGTTTATGCTGGGGATGATGAAAAAGTTTTGGGTATATGTTGGGTATACACAGTGGGGATGGTTGCACAACCCTGTGAACATATTTAATGCCAATGAATTATACACTTACAAACAGTTAATAATAAAGACTGTTGTGTATATTTCACCAAAATAAAAAAATACTATAATAAAACATTTAGCCATTAAATTATACAAAGCAGCTCTACATACAATATGGAAATTATATAATTATGAATTGTCAAATCTGGCTATAGGTTCTAAAGACACAAAATACACTTATTAAACAATCATTTTGTGGTTGGTCCACTACTCTGAAAGACCTATTTGTTAAAAAAAAAAAAAAGAGCAGCACTGATTGTTACACTTAACAGAAGCACAATTATCCAGTTCTTTTCACATATGGAAAAGTAAGCGAAGTAGC
This sequence comes from Cephalophus harveyi, assembly GCA_006410635.1. Taxonomy (NCBI): domain Eukaryota; kingdom Metazoa; phylum Chordata; class Mammalia; order Artiodactyla; family Bovidae; genus Cephalophus; species Cephalophus harveyi. The sequence goes on along the minus strand of SJYT01050323.1, from coordinate 472,687 downwards.
AGCATGTTTTATCCTTATAATATGCATATATTAGAGGTTGTTGCATCTATATACTTGGAGGCAGAAAGTTCTAACATTTTTCAATCAAAAATCATAATTGAACACTTTCCAGTTATGATATCCCCCAACTGCTATCATTACCTTCCTTCATTGTATTTCCTATCACAAACAACTACCAATATCTTTTTCTCTCTCTCTCTGCCCAACTCACAGATTAATCCCATTTTACAGACCTAAGAACTTCCAAATTACCAACATCATTACTTTACAAACAAAGCACAAACAACAACAAAAATGAGTATTTGTTGAGTGATTTTATATTATCTCATTTAAAATCTCACATCACTCCTAGGAGTTAGCCCTATTTTACAGAAGATGAAATAAGAAAACAGAACCACTCCCCATGAAATCTTCAAGTCTGCTTTACCTTTGGGCATATAGCAAGCACACAGCACAAGGAGTAGAAAGGCCAAGTTTTAGGTGTCAGAGGACAAAATTTAGAGATAGATAGCTGCACAATTAGAAACTTAGAAGAACTCCAGAAGCAACAAAACCACAAACAGGATGAGCCCCAAAATAAACTCTGCCCAAATCCTTGTGTAAGGACTGCATTACACAAACACAGGGAAAACCCCCAGGGAACCAGGAAGAAAAAGCAGCAGCTAGAAGCCAAAAAAACTGAACAAAGACATTAACTGCTATATACAGTTTCAGTCCAGGCAAGTTAACTGCCTACTAGAACAAGAAAACCTACAGTTTTCAGAACAAAGCAGTTTCTAAAGGAACAAAACTCTCCAGAGTTATTGTATTGTCTACCAGGTCCAGTTTTCAATTTAAAAAATGAATGGATATGAAAAGAAGCAGGGAAGTACAACTTATACACGTGGAGAAAAAAGAAGTCAGTAGAAACAGACTCCAAGTGGGCCCTAGATGTTGGATTTGGAAAAGACTTCAAAGTAGTTATTATAAAATATATACAAAGAACAAAAGAAAAACACAGTATTAATAAATGAACAAACAGAGATCTCAGTAGAAAAATGGAAAGTATAAAAATGAACCAAATGAAAATTTTAGAGCTCAGGGGCACAATCACCAAAATTCACCAGCCTGACTCAATAGTCTTGAAATGACCATAGAGTTTAAATGACAAGAAGAAAAAAAACTATGAATTTAAAGATAGAACAACACAAATTAATAAATCCAAAAAACAGAGAGAAAAAGGGACATAGCTCCAGAGGCACAGAGACAAGGAGAATATCAAGCAGTTCAACAATTACATTAAATATAAATGGACTAACTACTCAAATCAAAAGATTGGGTTAGATAAAAAGAAAGATATAATTATAAGCAGTCTGGGGGACTCATTTTAAATATAAAGACAAAATAAATGTAAAAGGATGAGGGAAAAGAGGTACTGCGCAACAGTAAACCTAAGAAACTTGGACTGGTTGTACTGACATAAGGCAAAATAGACATAAACACAAGGAATATTACTAGAGTCAAAGAAGGTCATTTCGGGTTTCTCTGGTGGCTCAGTGTAAAGAATCTGCCTGCCAGTGCAGCAGACAGGGGTTCAATCAATCTCTGATCCTGGAAGATCCCACATGCTGCAGAGCAACTAAGTCTGTGCACCACAAATATTGAGCCTGTACTCTGGAGCCCAGGAGCTGCAACTACTGAGCCCATGTGCCCCAACTACTGAAGTCCATGCACCCCAGAGCCTGTGCTGCACAAGAGAAGCCACTGCAATGAGGAGCCCACATACCTCAACTAGAGAGGAGCTCCTGCTCACTGAAACTAGAGAAAAGTCTATGCAGCAATGAAGACCCAGCATAGAAAGAAATAAATTTTTTCTAAAACAAGGTAGATAAAACAATTATAAATATGCACCTAATAACAATTTCAAAACACATAAAGCAAAAACTCACAAAACTAAAAATATAGACAAATCAACAATTATAGTTGGAGATTTTAATCAGTTCAGTTCAGTAGCTCAGTCGTGTTCGACTCTTTGCGACCCCATGAATCGCAGCACGCCATGCCTCCCTGTTCATCACCAACTCCCAGAGTTCACTCAGACTCACGTCCATCGAGTCCGTGATGCCATCCAGCCATCTCATCCTCGGTCGTCCCCTTCTCCTCCTGCTCCATGGGGATGGTCTTGATCCCTGTCTCCTGTACAATGTCATGAACCTCATTCCATAGTTCATCAGGCACTCCATCTATCAGTCCCTTAAATCTATTTCTCACTTCCACTGTATGCTGGAGGAGCTACCCCGCGTCTGAGGTCAGGGGCGGCGGCCGGGAGGAGACACCCCACGTCTGAGGTCAGTGGTGGCCGGGAGGAGACACCCCGCGTCTGAGGTCAGGGGCGGCCGGGAGGAGACACCCCACGTCTGAGGTCAGGGGCAGCGGCCCGGAGGAGCTATCCGGCATCTGAGGCCAGGGGCGGTGACCCTGAGGAGCCACCTGAGCCCGAGGCCAGGGGCGGCAGCTGGGAGGAGTCACCCACGCCCGAGGCCAGGGCTGGCGGGCGGGAGGAGCAACCCGAGGAGTGGTGGAGCAGGAGGGCCTAGAGGAGCTATCCCATGTTGACGGTCAGGAAGGGCAGCAGTAAGGAGATACCCCTCGTCCAAGGTAAGGAGCAGTGGCTGTGGTTTGCTGGAGCAGCTATGGAGAGATACCCCACACCCAAGGTGAGAGAAACCCAAGTAAGATGGTAGGTGTTGCAAGAGGGCATCAGAGGGCAGACACACTGAAACCATACTCACAGAAAACTAGTCAATCTAATCACACTAGGACCACAGCCTTGTCTAACTCAGTGAAACCAAGCCGTGCCTGCAGGGCAACCCAAGACGGGCGGGTCATGGTGGAGATTTTAATAGTCCTTAGTAAATGACAGAACAGGTAGACGAAAAATATAGAAAGCAGAAGACATAAATATTGTTAACCAATTTGACCTAATTGTCTTTAATAGATTATTCTATCCAGCAACAGTATATATTCAAGTACACATGGACATTCATCAGGATAAACCATATGCTAGGAATAAAACATGTCTCAATAAATTTAAAAGGACTGAAATCATATAGAGTATGTTCTTTCAAAAACAAAGAATAAAGGACTTTCACTTCAAAAGCACGGCTAGTGACAGAACTTTATCTTCAATGATTATTAAGTCCAGACATCTTTCTCCTTAGTGTATCTGTAGAGCCTGAAAGAACAGTAAGGAAAGGATTCTATGAAAGAAAACCTTCCATACTTTTATACCTCAGGAAATGGGATGTATTTTTAGTTCTTCTACTTTATTATGCTTGACTTGAGGTCAATACTAAGGCTAGAGCTTTCAAACCACATGTTCCTCTAAAATGTGCCATCTATAATTCTTTAAATTTCCAACTTATCAGATTATTATTTTTTAGATTCTGCTGAATCTATGGTGATCATATAGCTTTTACAAATAGGAACTATAATTTTGATCCTAGAATAAAATGAATATGGCTGAAGGTTAAGATGAAAAGAATTTTAAAATGCAGTAGTTTTGTCCAGTGGTTAAGGTTCTGTGCTTCCACTGCAGGGAGCAGAGGCTGGATCCCTGGTCGGGGAACTAAGATCCTACATGCCATGTAGTGGGGCCAAAAAACAAAAATTAAAATAAAAATGTAGTAGTTTGCCTGAACTTGCTTATCTTTATAAAAATCATTGACACCTCCACAGGCTTTGAATACAATCTACAGCTCAGTAAGTAGCAGACATAAAGTATGTATATATATGCACAAAGGTGCATTTGTGGGGGTGAGGTATCTAGAAAAAGCAATTTAGGTGTGCCATGTTGTAAGAAAGATTACAATCCAGAGTACAAGCTGGCAAACTATGGCTCCTGGGCCAAATCTGGCTTGCAGAGTATAAATAAGGTTTTACTAGAATAATAAACAACAGAGTTGGAACACTTATGAGAGACAGTATGGACCACAAAGTCTAACTGACCCTGTACTATCTGACCCTGTACAGAAAAAGTTTGCCAACCCGATATAAAGACAGATTGCTCAGACTGAATATGTATAAGGAAAAAAATATTAAGATACTAAAAGATAATCAGAGTAGCCAAAAAAGGCCAGTTACACTGTTTATTTAAAAATTACCAAAAAGACAAACAATGCCGCTATATAAAACTTTGTAAATTTAAAACAAATTAAGGCATGATTTAACAAAGGCTCACTTTTCAGAAAATATTCGGTTTCTCACCTGATATTTTGGTGCATTGTTGCACTGTGGAAAACTGCCATTGACTTCTCCATTATGTAGTAGGTTATTGTCCACTAGATTCCAGCCCCAGCTCTGGTCATCACTGCCCAGCAGTGCCACATAACCTTGGCACTGCATGGGGGCTCGTTTTGTAGCAATTCCAATCACTGCCACAGTGCCCAGAGGGCCCTCCCACCACACTTCCCACGCATGGCGGCCCTCACTGAAACCGATCTTGGTCCTTGCACCATCAGTGCTCTGAGCGATGGGGTTTCGATGTAAAGTAAAGCCATTCTTCTTAATGTATACATTCCTGGAGCAGTCATTAGTGCTGAAAGCATGTTGGAAAGCACGTATCTGAAAAGATGAAAGACCAGAGAAAGAATTTTATTTTTCTTAAACATTAAAAAGTACCCAAACTTTAGGGCACATGTTTTTAAACAATAAAATTATATATTTTAAGTACTACAATAAGTATTTCTCAAAAATGGCTTTTTGGGGATGAGACACGAACACAATAAATTACACAACATTAAAAATAAAACTGCCAACTGTTTCATTATTGACCAAAATTCTAAATCGCTGTATAATTTCTCCAAATAGACTTAAGACATCAAAAGATATACACAGAAATCCTTATATTTTAGAGGGAATACTGAGATGTTTTTGGGTGACATAATGATATTTGGGAATTGCTTTGAAAAATCCAAGAGTGGAGTGGGAGATTGGACAGGGTAAACATGAAACTAGACTGCCCACAAGTTAATCCTTGGTAAAGCTTGGTGATGGGTATAGGGAGGTTGTTTCCTCTACTCTGGTTTATATTCCTTATTTTTACATTAAAAAGTTCAAATATGTACAGTTTTCATGTAGGCAATGCTGTCATCAAAAAGAATGGTATTTTAAGTAAAACAGGGAACTCAGTCACATTAGCTATCCAAAATTTTAATAACCACAAACTATCTTAGATCTCTGCCTCCTTGCTAGGTATTACTCATACACTAAGACATCACCACTCTCATTTTACCAAATCAAATAATGCTCTAGATAGCATCTAAATTCAACCACTAAAATTTATAAAGAGATAGTCATTAACAGCAGCTACCATTAACAGGTTAGTTGACTTTCAGTAATTACTAGTCTTTGAAGCTTCCAAAATAAAGACAGTAAGAAAATTATTACTGTATCATTTCTCATGTTTTGGACTTCCCTGGTGGCTCAGACGGTAAAGCGTCTGCCTACAATGCGGGAGACCGGGGTTCGATCCCTGGGTCAGGAAGATCCTCTGGAGAAGGAAATGGTAACCCACTCTAGTACTCTTGCCTGAATGGAGGAGCCTGGTAGGCTGTAGTCCATGGGGTCGCAAACAGTCAGACACAACTGAGCGACTTCACTCACTCACTCTCATGTTTTAGTAACTTATAGCTTTTTGGTCTGTATGTTTTTCAGAAAATCCCTTCTTTACTCAAACTGTGCAGAAACAGTTATTGCTTTAGTTAACCTGAGAAATCAATTCCAGAATCAGAATTTCAGCATAGGAAAGACCTTAAGACCTTTACCTAGTTAAACTCAGGAATTAGGACACAGGCATAAATGTCAACTTGTAGTCAGTATAAGCACCTCAAAGATAAGTCAAGCATCCAGTCCCCTCATCCAGCGTGCCATCCCCTTTGCCATCAGTGAGCACTTCACTGTTTAATTGTTGTACACCATCAGATCACAGATTAAAACAAAAACAAAAAACCTCTTTGGTGCAGGTGTCCCATGTTTTCATAAGAGGGATGTAAACCTGAAGTATATCTAATTTTTTTCTATATCTATTCTTATTATAACAACCTGAAAGTTCTATACACATCCCAACCATTTGATTCGAGCCCAAAAATATCTTTAAAAAAAATCTAATCTAACCTAAATTTATCAAACTTTTACAGGAAATACAGAGGACAGAGAACATGTTAAGCAAAACCACAGGAATGAAATCAGCAAAATCCAGACTGAGGATTACTCTACAGGGTAAAAACCTGGGTTTCTTCAAGAAATAAACTGCAGGGGTGAGAGGTGGGAGATGGAAGGAGTATCTGCAGACTAAATTAGCCTTAAGAGACATATCAACTGTCATGAGAACCTTACATAGATAGATCTTGCTTACATAAACTGAAAATTAAAAACACAACATTTGACATTTTTATGAGAAAACTGGAATTTGAATGCCACACTTCCCATATTAAGGAGTTATTTATTTATACTACAGATGTAATAACGGTTTTGGGATTTAGTGTCCTTATCTTTTAGAGATAATGTGAAAAATCAGATAAAATGGAAAATACACAAATAAAAAGTCTATAGTTCTTGCTATGCAGTCTCATACACAATATGGATTTTGCATTATAGCAAACAGCTTTCAGATCTAGTTTAGGATGTAAGTCTGAGATTTAGAGAATTACAATTAGATGTCAAGTATGACTGGAATAACTAATGTTACTTGGTAATATGTAAAATATGAATTTCTAAAAAGAAGTCAAATCCTAATTAGACTGACAACTCCAAATGCTTTCCAGTTTTACACTGGCCCAAGCCTGTTCTTATCCTTTCTCAGTTACCCTCGCTCCCTGGAAATCATATTTGACTCTTCTTCTTCATCCCACCTCACCCAGTCAGTTGTCCATCTATGTGGACTTGTTTTCTTGCAATTTCTCTCCCAGGTATCTTCTTCTCTGCTCCATACACTTATTCTGGTCTTGAATACCTCTGGTACAGAAACCAACCCCTGCCTTCTTGAATTCATCTTATGGACTACTAGTTTTTCTAAAGCACAGCTCTTACTTTGTCATTCCTTTGTTCAAATTTTGTGGTTTCCAGCTGTAAAACAAAGCCTAAACTACAGACTGAAGCCTGTATGTCAAGGACCTCCATGATATCTCTAGTTTTAGCTTACCTTTACAATCATATCTCCCACTACAATTCAATCCAACCTATTTTATATCTTTAGCCTTCCCTCTAAGCTACAAACTGTAGCAGATGCCTATCTGAAAACTCTTGATGTCTTAACACTGTAAATTCTGTGCTACCAAAACTGAACTCATTGTTATTCCTCCAAAATCTAGCCCAGGTAATCCCTATATTATGTAAGCCAGATACCTAGAAGTCATCCTGAGCACCTCCCTCTTCCTCACCCTGATTTCAAATCTACTGCCAAGTCCTGTAGCTTTTATTTCCTAAATTTTCTCACCATCTCTTGTTCTACATACTTACTACTATACATATTTCAAAGGCTCCCCTCCAACTGGTTGTCCATTCTTAAGTCATAATAACCCCCTAAAAACGGAAAACTATCACATCACCAACCCCCATACTAACTCTCCTTCACTTACAATTTAAAATGGCTTCCTTTTGCTTGGCTCCAGTCCACCTCTTCCATCTTGGTCAAACTTGCCTCAATTGTGCTCTCTGTGGTCCAGCCACACTGATTACCTTCTGTCACTCATACTCACCAGGTTCCCTCCTGGAAGGCTCTTCTCTCTTTCTCTGGCCTATTTATCTTTTTTTTTTTCTGGGTCTCAGCGTTATTTTCTCAGAGAAAGTCTTTCCTGACCTCACTACTTAGGTCAAATTCTCCGCTATTGACATTCAGAGCACCGTGGATCTAACCTTCATAGGACTCATCACAAATGCAATTTTACAACTGTGTGACTATTTGATAAATACCCATTTCCCCCCACTAGATTAGTGCTATATGAGAAAGCATCCATAAGCATTTGTATTTGTTTTTATTCAGCATTGCATCTGCAAAACTGAACATAGTACCTAACATTCTTTTTTTTTTTTTTTAATAAAAATATATACTATTCAAATCCTCTGCTTTCCACTGTCTTGCTTTTTGTTCAGGGTATTTCCTCTTAGTAAAATGTTCATATTTTCCCCATTTTTAAAATTCAGCTCAAATACAATCTCAATCTCAACCCTTCTAAAGCTGTTCACTCAACTTGTGTATCTCTTTCACTAAAATTCTAGTTTCTAACTAATAACCACTAGTTATTTCTATACTTTTTTTTCCTCTTCTCCTAGACTAAGGACTTTCCTACTAGGCTATGTATATCCTTTTGAATTAATCTTTTATCTTCAAGATATTCAAGAAAAGTCCTGCAACATCTCAATGCACAAGTCTATAATACCTACAGTTCCAGTAGTACAAAGGCATACAAAGTATTAAAATTTATAAGCCTCTGCAAGGATACAGAAAAACAGGTAACATAGGCTGCCTCCAATCTGGATGGTGGGGGTATAAGGACTAAAGGAAGACATTTTGCTTTTAGATCACTTTGCTTCTTTTGAACACTGTCTCACATGAATACATTATTTCTTACATATTATTACATGAATCTTGAATCATGTGAACATGTCTATTACAGGCCAACTACAAAAATGTCTTAATTTAAAATAAGTAAAAATAATAAAGTTTATGGAAAAATAAAAACTAAATAAGATTCATGAAACCTATATGTTTATTAGGCACAGTAAGACAAAACAATCTTCTGCCCTCTACTATATGAATTACAATTATTAACCATTGAGCATCTACTAACTGGCCTTGCAACTCAACATGTTATTTCACTTAATAGATAAACAATCTGACATATTTAAAAGTAGTAATCCTTATCCTAACCTTATTAAACTGAAACCTATTTTATTACGGAAGACTACATTTTACATTTATTTCACATGGAAATTTACTTACTCTAGCCCCACTGGCAGTCTAGCATTAAAAGGATATGTTTTCCCTTTTTTAGTTAATGTATTTTTATGTTTACCATATTCTAGATCAGACTTTATCCTCTCTCATGTATACTGTTGGTGACTGCAATCCTAAATAGCTGTATCCATCCAAACTGTACTCAAGTTTACAGCCATTTACTTATATTGCTTGAGGAATGCTCTCAGTCCTACTAAGATCTGCTACTTGACATTTTTATTTGTATATGAAAGCAAGACTAAGCACAAGAGTCTGGCAGCGGGGGGGAAGGCACCCAAAATGGAAACGGCATGTTGGATGACAACCAGAACATAAGAGACACACCAGCAAGGTGGAACTATGAAAAAGTTGGCAAGGCAATAGCCAGTAATAGTGGGACATGGCAATATTACGACTGTTAAGTGGCGCCAGTGGTACGATGTTCTATTCAAAGCCTTTATCTTTAAAGTTAGCAGATGCCTTGGACCACACTTATTTATAAGCCTGTAACATAGCGGAGGGAATTTAAGGTACTTGGGCAAAAATAAAACAGTTATAAATCAGAGCTTGAAAAACGTGAGGTGAAAGCAAAAATCTTAGAAACTAAGTCAATAAGACAGCCGAGATGATCTAATAAAGGACAGAGAGAAAAATAGGATTAGAGTATTGAAAGCTACAACAATGGCCTGTTTTTAAGGGAACAGACGGTGGAAAGTAGAAGGAATGATGGAAATCAAGGATGGAAAACCATCTGATCCTTTAAAAAGTACATCACGGAAGTGGGGTGGGTTAAGGAGCAGAACTTCAACCCAAAGAGATCTTTATGGCGGGGGAGGCGAGGTAAGGTACTGACTGGAGCGGTGGAAAAGCGCTTCTGACTCAGAAGCTTAGCTGAGAAACACTCTGCGCGGAGAAGCGGGACAGGGGGCAGCGGCGTGGCGCGGGGCTCCCTCACCTTGGCCTTGTAGCTGGGCAGGTTGCAGAGGATGTCCGTGCGCAGAGCCTCCTCTGCCAGGCTGCGGGCGCACAGGCTCCGCCACACCTCGCTGTTCTCATCGCCGTGCAGGCAGCGGTACCAGTGCTTGCACACCAGGGCGCAGCTCCGCAGCTCGGACAGCTCCAGGTAGGAGAACACCAACTCCAGCACCCGGCTGGGCAGCCGGCCCCCGGCCCCTGAGCCCGAGCCGGCGCCCGCGCCGCCGCCACTACAGCCAGCGCCGCCCGAAGCTGCCCCAGCCCCCGGGGCCGGCGCCGCCATCGCCTCACCAGCCGGCCCGAGGGCCGCCGCCGCCGCCGCCGCTTCCCCCCGTCTCTGCTCCAGAGGCCAAGCCTCGCCTTGAGACCGGAGCAGCGCGCTCACCGCCCCTTTCACAGCTAACCGCCCGGCCCCTCCAAACCACTCCCGCCCCTGCCCGGGGGCGTCCGCCGCGCGCCCCGCCTCACTGAGGGCAGACGCACCGACTGCACGGGCGTCCCCCGCCCCTCCCCCGCGGCTCAGCGCGGTGGCCGGAACCGCCCGACTCGTACGGCCTCCCCGCGGCGCGCCCGTGGCTCCGCCATGCGGGTTGAGGGCACGAAGCAAGGACGCACGCCCAGCTCGCGCGGTTCCTCTCGGCCCCGGATGTGACTATTTGGCTGCGGCGCCTCCCGCCCTGCGCTAGATGGGATTGGGCGCCCGTCGGTGAGGTCATCGCCAGGCGCCTTGGTGGGAAGCGGGAAGCGCAGGTATGAGGTTGGCGCGGGTGGGTTTCAGGCTGTCCTCCCTCTTTCCTCCTTTTTGATCTAGTGGCCTCGCGTCGGCCTTTTTGGTCCCCTTTCCCTATAAGGTCTACCTGAGTCATTTGAGTTCCTGCTTGACTATTCCACCCTAACGCAGGAAACTTCCCTTTCCTTACTAGCCAGTCCTAGCTCCGCCACCTTGAGTTTGAGTTAGATCTTCTTCCTTTTCCTTCGGCAGCTGAGGTCGTGTTTTCCTGGTCAGGCCCTCTTGTTCTCCTTTAGTACCAGTGCTTATCAGAACGTGTGTGCTAGCCTGTATGTAGCGTGAGAGGTCGCTACATTTGAACCCCTCCCGCCCCCCTCCCATGTTTGGAACCTTAAAGCGCTCTTCAAGTGCTACATTATTTTGGACAAAATATGGCCTTTCCCAGTCTTTCCTACTAACCCACCGATTAGTAGGCGAATTGAGGTGTGTTTTTAACTAGTCATTCTAGTAGGGAGAATGACATGGAGGCTATAATTAAGAACACTATTTGGAAGAGAAAGAATTTCAGCATTATTTAGTCATACTCCGTTTTCCTAGGTGGCCAGAACGTTTTCCGACAGCCTTTAAAGAATGCTCGGTAAGAGAAAATAATAACCATCATGTAAGACAGGCAATCTACTGGGGCCCTTTACGGGAGAGTTTCTATAACTCTCAAAGCAACACTGCGAAGTAATTGTTAAAATAATAGGGTTCACAGATTCCCTTAGTAGTTAATTCCACTGTCTTTCCTTTATGTAGTAAGGAATCTTCGAAAGCTACCCTGCTGTGAATAATCCATTTCTTGTTTTCTAGGAAAAACAAAAGAACAGCACCTACCATCTCTACTCTCTAATTAAAGTGGTGTTTGATTACTACTTGCCAGTCCCTTCTTCCTAGATGTTTTTTCCTCCAAGCTTAGTCACCCAGGTTCTTTTCTTTCTTACTAGTGTCAGTGCCACAGCCCTTCAACCACTCACTTTGGAAAACTGAAATGTGTGAAGAAAAGTTGACCAATGTACTTACTACAATGATAGTGACTATCATATTATTTAAACCTCAGGCTAGGGGAATTTATTATTCATTTTTCAACTTTCAGCTATCCCAGGAAGGCAGTCCATGTTTTGTCTGGAAAGGCACTGAAATTTATTTTACATCTTCAAGGATAGAGTTGGTCCATCCAAGAAGGTGACAAAGAACAGACAGAATGAACAGCTTTAAAGGCACAGTCACTTGAAAAGGACAAGTGGATACATGGAGATATGACAGGAGCAAGTATTTTAGAGAGCATTCGGTTATTAAAGACATTGGCCTCTATTCTGTCTGCCCTGGTTAAGTGAGGGAGAGCCTTTGAAGGATCTGATGAAATAAATGTAGTCCAGTCGGTGAGGTGACTTTTTATGGCAAAGTACCCCTAAGTGGCCCAGGTAGGATTTCAGAGTAGGAAAAGCTTTCCTTTATCACTACCTCCTGTTTTCTTTCTTGCCTGCTCATCACCCTCTGGACCATGTCCCCTCCCCCCATGTTCAGTACCTTCTTTCTGCCCTTTGGCTGCTTAGAACTTCCATCTTAGCACTCCACCCTTCATAAAAATGTTTTCAAAGTACCCCACCTTCCTCATCCCCACACTCCATAATCTCATTAGGTGTTGGAAGAAAGGACTCTTATTATCTCACAATAGGAAATGACTAATTACTAAGCTTGACCCTTTAGGCATCTACCTTTGAGAAGAGAAGCTTGTTGACTTGATACCTGAGTGGCACTTAGCTACTTCCAGGTAGCTCTCCAGTCTCAGTAAAGCAAAAACAAGAAACAGCAGATTGCCAGCTCATTTCTAAAAGATTGTTTTGATTTAACCCATATGTAGTTAATTTTTCCCACTACTTTCTACCACAGCAGTCTGATTAACCCTTTTTGATTGAATATTTCAAATAATAACAAATAACTTCAATTTTGTAGATTAAAAACAAGTGATTTGGGTCGGGAGGGGGGGGGGGGGGTATGCTGGTTGAATCCCTGATCAGTACTCTGGGTGATTAAATGCCTCAGAATGTATGGATTTCTGGGGCTTTCCCAATTCTTTTTTCCTAGTATTTCCTGTAATAGGTCTCTACTTTAATTTTTCTGACTAGCTGGGTAATCAGTGAATATTATCCATGTGGTGTAGAGAGTGAAAGTGAAGCTCAGTCATGTCTGACTCTTTGCAATCCCATGAACTGCAGTCTACCAGGCTTCTCTGTCCAAGGGATTTTCCAGGTAAGAGTACTGGAGTGGGTTGCCATTGCCTGAAGTTTCATTTGTTCTTTACTCTGGTGGGTAGACATTAAGGTAGAACTGACCTTGGACTTGTTGGGAATAACAGTCCAAGAGATACTACTGCTTCCATTATAAAAAACTTTACAGGAACTGTATTGTTGTCTATAGCAGTCTCTTGGGCAAAATTCATTTATTGCCTAACTTCTTAGACTTTGGGATGGAGTTTAACCAGATGTATCTTTAAAATTGAATTAACCTTTTCTGGAAAAGAGTTACCTTAGGAAGAAAACCTAAAACTTTTGTCTGCAAGTCAGCCTTACTTAGGTCCTCTGTGGGTAGATCTGTGATGGAGAAATAGAAGTAATAGAAATCCTGCCTTTTCTTAGTGAAAAACCTAATATTCCAACAGAGATCCAAAACCTTTATGGACACAAAATCCTAAAACTGTAGGGAACAGACTTCTCGACTTTAAGCCTAAATATTAATACCTTACATTTTAAATTGTGTTGAGTGTCCTTTTTCCTTGGTTTATCTGGAACATTCGGCAGAAGTCCTTGTTATGGTTTGTTGTTCAGTCGCTCAGTTGTGTCTGATTCTTTGTGACCCCATGGACTGCAGCATGCCAGGCTTCCCTGTTCTACACTATCTCCCGGAGTCTGCTCAAACTCATGTCCTTTGAGTGGATGATGCCATCCAGCCATCTCATCCTTTGTTGCCTACTCTTCTCCTCCTGCCCTCAATCTTTCCCAGCATTACGGTCTTTTCCTATGGGTCGGCTGTTTGCATTAGGTGGCCAAAGTATTGGAGCTTCAGCTTCATCATCAGTCCTTCCAATGTATATTCAGGGTTGATTTCCTTTAGGATTGACTGGTTTGATTATGGTAGAAAATTATTTAACTACTATTTCAGTACTTGTCAGCAAAAATCAAATCACCAGCGTTCTCTGTCTTTATCTGCCTGAGTCATTTCCTGTCCAAACCTCTCCTTTAAAATGTATTTGCTTCAGTCTCTATTTAATTAGTTTTTTCTGTTTACTAATTGAGTGCTTCTGCTAAAATTTTTAAAATGTATTTTTGTCTTTTTTATACTTTGTTTTGTATATGAAAATTGCTATATCTGATTTTGTGATTGTGTTTCTGTTACTTTGATTACTGTTAGATCAGTGGTTTTTTTGGCAGTCTAGTTAGTGATTTTGTATGTGTGTGTGGCTAAAAGTGGGAGGAAACAAACTCGTGTTGGGAATAGAAACTTTAAGCAGATTAAATTATCCTTCAAAACAGTATTTGGAAATTTATCTCTGTACACTTGAACTAAATTCAGGTATTATATCTGAAAATACTAAAGCAACTATTGCAGTTTCTTAGTAGATAAACTCTCCTTTGTCTTGTGGAATGAAAAATTTATCCAGATAGATTTGTTTGCTTCCTTTTGTCTGATCATTTAATTGTATAAATTGCCCCAGTTTCCTTTTTTGCTTTACCCAGGAGGTAATTGGGCTTCCAGGTGGCAGTAGTGGTAAAGAACCAGCCTGCCAATGCAGGAGACAGAGACGCGGGTTCTATCCCTGGGTCGCGAAGATCTCCTGGAGGAGGGCATGACAGCCCACTCCATTATTCTTGCCTGGAGAATCCTATCCACAGAGGAGCCTAGTAGGCTACAGCCTAGTTGTGGGAGGGGTCGCAGAAGACACACCTCTGGAGCGACTTAGCAGCAGCAGCAGCAGCAGATGTTAAGGTAGAGGGTTCCAGTTTAAAGAAGCAGGCTGCCTAGCATATCAGGAATCTAAATAATACATATAAACACTACTGTTATGTAAGTGCAAGTAGGTGATAATGTGATTTTTTTAAAACTGTGAGTATATTTAGAAGCAGTAATGAATTATTAGTAGCTTTTGGTCATTTTCTGTACTTTAAAATACTAACAGATTAAACCTGTTATCAAGTAGAATTGTTATAAAAAGGTCTTCATTGTTTAGAAGTTTAGGATTGTTTTATTTTAGGAGAAGGCAATGGCATCCCACTCCGGTACTCTTGCCTGGAAACTCCCATGGACGGAGGAGCCTGGTAGGCTGCAGTCCATGGGGTCACTGAGTCAGACACGACTGAGCGACTTCACTTTCACTTTTCACTTCATGCGTTGGAGAAGGAAATGGCAACCCACTCCAGTGTTCTTGCCTGGAGAATCCCAGGGATGGTGGAGCCCAGTGGGCTGCCATCTGTGGGGTCGCACAGAGTCGGACACGACTGAAGCGACTTAGCAGCAGCAGCAGCAGATCCTAAGTACAAACCCTGAATGGGTGACTTTGGGGAAATTATTTTAAATTTCTGAGACTCAATTTAATTATCTGTAAAATGGAATGATACCAATCAGAAATGTTGTTTTGAAAATAAAATTAAATAATGTACTGAATTAGTCTCCAATGAGAAGACCCAAGCGTTTGCATTTTTAACCAGTTCCCCTGATGATCAGTGGTTTGGTACAGGTTCTCAGTGGCTTCCCTGGTGGCTCAGTGGTAAAGAACACATGTGCCATGCAGGAGTCATGGGTTTGATCCCTGGGTGAGAAAGATCCCCTAGACAAGGAACCTACTCCAGTATTCTTGCCTGGGAAATCCCATGGACAGAGGAACCTGATAGGCTACAGTCCATGGGGACAAAAAAGAGCTGGACTTAGCTTAGCGACTAAAACAACAGGTTCTCAGATTCTAGTATACTTCAGAATCACCTGGAGGGCTTGTTAAACCACATTGTTGGGTGCTGACATCAGAGTTTCTGATTCAGTGGGCCTAGAGTGGGATTCAACAATTTATATTTCTATAAGTTCCTAAGTGATGCTAGTGCTGCTGGCAACCATACTTTGAGGACCATTGGTGTAATATATATGATGCCACTTTGACTAGCCTAATCGAAGTAACCAAAGTGACAATGATAATACTTTTGTTGAGTTCTCATTACATACCAGGCATTGTTACATGCACTTGACATTTATTATGTCATTTAATCTTCTCTTATGAAATGGATGTTATTATTACCCCCATTTTATCGAGAAGGAAAGTGGATCATAGATTCAGTAACTTGCCCAGCTGATAGGTAATAGAGCTATTCAAACCCAAAGAGTCTTAATTCCAGAGCTCATTTTTCATAAACATTATTCAAATAAAGGATATAACCTGATGATTGTGTGGCCCTTTCTTAAAAAGGACTTTTCTTAATTTAAACTAAGTATATTATTGTTTATTCCTATGTGAGCCTCACATCAAAGACTGGAGAACCAGGCTTACCTGGGTACCTGATTGCAAGGAAAACATGTAGGGATGTGCCACAGTTTTGTGTTAACCAGGCTTTGTAGGCTTGATCTTCAAATGTCTTTTTTTATTGATTGAGTTTTTTAGATGTCTTTTATTTTTTTAATGAAATACTAAATTTGTGTCTTACGGAGTTCTTATATAAAACTTGAGATAGTTTTCCCCCCTTTCACAGAGTTACCTGGGTCATTATGGCAGTCAAGTGGACTGGTGGACATTCTTCTCCTATTCTCTGCCTGAATGCAAGTCAAGAAGGGCTAGTGGCTTCTGGAGCAGAAGGTGGAGATCTCGTGGTTTGGGGTGAAGATGGGACTCTTTTAGGACACACGTGCTTCCAAGGGGCAGAGGATGTTACCAACGTCTTATTTTCTCCATCCTGCCCCACCACACTCTATGCCTCACATGGAGAAACCATTAGCATACTGAATGTCAGGTCTCTTAAAGAACCCTTGGACGATTTTCATGTGAATGAAGAAGAAATCAACTGTCTTTCATTGAATGAAACTGAAAACCTGCTGGCTTCTGCTGATGACTCTGGAACAATCAAAATCCTAGACCTGGAAAATAAGAAAATTAGCAGATCACTGAAGAGACATTCCAATATCTGTTCCTCTGTAGCTTTTCGACCTCAAAGGCCTCAGAGCCTGGTGTCATGTGGACTGGATATGCAGGTGATGTCTTGCAGAGAGTACATGGGTAATTTCTAAATGGGACTTGCTAATAGAATCAAATTATTGATTGGGCTAAACATATCTTGGCATTTTCTGTTTTCTACTGACATGCCTTATGTATTTAGGAGCTGTAAACTTTGTCTCCTGAATGTTTAATGCTAACTTGACAAAGTCTAGTAGATTAACAAAGTAATTATTAATCTTTTACTCTTTCTCTATGCTTTTCCTAAAACATGAGAATTCGAATATTTGATTCTAAACATCTGTTTAAACAAAGGACCATGCTAAATACAGAGTTTATCACCCACTCACTCTCCATAAAGTTTGTAGTTTAAAAAAAAAGTTAGAGGGCCTGGATCTGTTATTGTTTTTACTCTAAATCACTGGAGTGAGAATAGGCATGGCTTCCGTTTGATGATCACTTACCACTTTACACTGCTTTACATATATTAGTTTTCTTTCTAATCACACCCTGATCATACTATTTCTTTTTTAGAAATGAGGAAACTGAGATTCAAATTGAGTTTTCCCACAGCTGTCTGAATTGGAATTCAAACCTCAATCTCTCTGACTTCAAAGCCTACATTTTTTCTTTGTGACACCAAAGATAGTTATTTAAATAGATGATATGTGTGCCCAACACTGTTCTAGGCATTTAATCTACTTTCTCAACTGCTTGTAGTATCTTATAAGACTCCTGGTCACTTCCAGGCCAGTGATCTTTACCACTCCTCTATCCTCCACACCTCCTTATAATTTAGAAATAAATGAGACTAATTTTAGTTGTTGTTGCTCTGACTGCTACTGGTCTTTTTACTAGGAAGAATCAGTGGATGGCCTGCTGCACTGGGGCAGCCCCTAAACAATTAAAAATTGTCCTACCAAAAATTTGTAGTGCCTCTGTTGAGAATCATTTTACACCTACAGAGCACAGTGATCCCATGACATCAAAATTCCTTTTCTACTCCTAGGTCTTGCCCAAAACTTTAATAAATCTATATTTTTCTATACCAGTGGAGATAGTCTGCTTACTTTGTTGGGCAGAAAGACCTATACAACCAGTCAGATATCTGTTTTAAGTAGATGGATCGTACAGTGTCTCTGACTACTCATTCATTCATCCTTAAGCTATACCAGTTTTCAATCACTGGTTCATTAACTGCGTTAGACATGGCAATCAACCAATTAGATGTATAGCAGTCACAGATTAGACAAGAAGCAGGCATCCAGAATTTACCATTTTACCTCCAGTTCTAGATGAGAAAGTTTAGTGCCAGGCAGGTGTTAGAGAATACTCTAGGGAATAAATATATTGTGAAAAGAAGTCTTTTGCTTTTTGATTTGTCAAGAATTGCTAAAAATTCACTATAGATTAACTGCTGCATTGAGTTGTGATATATAATAAAAGTGACTAAGATAGTACAGTCATTACTTCTGACTGAAATTACTTCTTTAACTGGAGTTGAAATAATTTCTTCCAGTTTACTTCTTAAAATCTGGTTATCTGGTATTTTTCTGAACTTTAAGAATAGCCAGCCTTATGGAGGGGTCCAAGAATGTAGGTGTAATAGTGGAAGGGAGTTTTTATCAGATTAATGATGAGAGTTATTTATCTCTGAACAAGGTGTTTTATCTCAAGACAGGAACTGAATTATTGCCACACATAATAGATAAGTTCAACATACCTATCTTTGTTATTAGAGAAATTATAAAAATTAGACCCTTTGATTTAGATAGGTTTAAGTAGAAAAAGCTTACTCAAAGAAGCAGGGACCTTAAGAATGAAGTGTGATTTATTAAGACACTTGAGACTACTTAATCTTTTATTAAATAGATACAATATTCATAATATATTTTTAAGGTATAAATAATAAAACTAAATAAATGTGAACCCACCACTCCAATACAGTTTTTTCTTGTAAGGACATTTGGAAATTTGAAACCGTCATGAATTTCTGTAGCATACACACTGGTTTTCTTTATCCCTCATTTCCACATTTGAAAGTAAATGGTTTCAAGTTTGTTTTCTTCTTTCTGGAGCATGAACAGTCTCTAGGACCAAAACCTAAGTATCCAGATAGTGGAAGAGCCTTTTTTTCCCCTTGAAAATGGATCTTTTATGTGGAAAGAAATGTTTTTGTACGAGAAATTTTTGAGCAGGGTCACTTTGATATGCTTGCATTCACTTCTGACTGTCACTTCTTTTGAAAGTAGGCTGACTTGAAGGAAGTTACTTTGAATAGCAAACCAAATCTTGGTATAATCAGCAGTGGTAATATTTTCAGTTCAGATCTGTGCTTTTGACTAAACAAGGCCATGCTTATCCTAGTGTCCCTTTTAAATCATGAGCCATAATTCAGGGACGGTACTAGATGGTGAAATAAAGCTGTCTGTTCGCTCTGAAAGTATGAAAAATATTTGCTTTTTCAAGTTGGTTGCTCCAGGAAGACAATTGCTGAAGTTTGGAGTAAAATCAATCCACAGAACTTATTGTTTTGTTTTAAATATTTTTAAAATCGCACTTCATCTAAATCCACTTAGTAGGTCCAAGGTCATGGTAGAGAACAACAGTAAAAAGCCAAGTATACCAGGATGTCAAATTAACAGACTTGTTTAGAATTTCTGCTCCTTTCTGCAGGTACTATGCTAGGCATTGAGTTTCCCTGGTGGTGCAGACAGGAAAGAATCTGCCTCCAATGTGGAGATCCAGGTTTGATCCTGGGTTTAGTTTATTTAGTTGATAGGTATTTCTACTTGTAACAAGCATAGGCTAAAATTAATAAATTTCTTCATTTTCAGTTTTACTTGTAGCAGTCAGGGTAGGATGACTTAAAGAAATTGGCATCTTGCTTAAGAGTTTGGGTTGCACATTAAAGGGTTTGTTGATCCAGAGTTACTCGGGATCTTGTTTTTAAATTATCCCTTCCTTACTGCCCTTGGCATTCTAGTTTTAGCACCAGGGTAGCATCCGGCTGGCATGTTGTGGTGCCATCTGAATTTTTTTTTAATGTTGCTGGGAATGTATCCTGCTAATCATTCTTAGACTACTTTGGTGATTTTGTTAGAAGCAGAATAAACATGTTCATGAAACAAACTATTTAGAACTCTAACTATGTAACTTCCACTTACTTAAAGGTGATGCTGTGGAACCTTCGGAAAACCCAGCCACTCTGGATTACAAATTTACAGGAGGATGAAACAGAAGAAATGGAAAGTCCACAATCACCTGGTCAGCTTTTAAACCCTGCCTTAGCCCACTCTGTGTCTGTGGCATCGTGTGGCAATGTTTTTAGTTGCGGTGCAGAAGATGGTAAGGTTCGAATCTTTAGAGTGATGGGAGTCAAGTGTGAACAGGAGCTGGGATTTAAGGGCCATACTTTGGGGGTTTCTCAAGTCTGCTTTCTGCAAGAATCCTATTTGCTGCTTACTGGAGGGAATGATGGAAAGATAAAGCTGTGGGATGTAAGCAGTGAAATTGAAAAAAAACATAAGAGTCCAACCAAACATACTCACAGGAAGAAAACCAAAAGGGCAACTTACACCAAACAAGGTGGAAACACTCATGCTTCAGTAACAGGTGAAGATGAACATGGCAAAATTTTACCAAAGTTAAGTATTGAACATGGAGAAAAAGTGAACTGGCTCTTAAGTACAAAAGTAAAGGGGTACCGAAATATATTGGTAGCTGATCAAACTAGTTGTATATCAGTGTATCCCTTAAAAGAATTTTAAATCCAATAAAACATTTGAAAACCTGCAGCAAAACATTTTGTAAGTTAAAAAAAAATCGTGATTCTTTGTTTAAACTCTTTGTCATATGTGGAATAATAGCATTCCATAACTTGAGCAAAAGGAGATAATTGGGTAACACTTCATATGGTAAATGACTTATTAAAATTTGGTGAAAGAGAACGAATATTCACTGAGTCCTGATTGTGCTCCAGCACTTTACATGTGTTTTATTTCATATTCCAGATCAATGAAGTGGGTGACTTCCTTCATTTTATTACCACAGGAATCAAAACTCAGAGATGTTAAGTAACTTGAGGATCCAAGAAAATTGGAGGCATGATTACTTACCTGCAAAGGACCTTCATTATCTTGTCATTATCTTCTTCTTGCCTTAGGAAAGCTCACATCCTGATCCAAACATGGTCACAGCGTTAGTTATAACATTAGTAATTCCAGGATGTCATGAGGATCTTTACCAAGTCGAAAGAAGAAACCTGTTCTTGCTTGTTCTGTGTAAAGCCCAGAATACTTTACTGACAATCACTTTTTGCCATTTCTAAGAAAAGTGTTCCAGGGTCAAATCAGTTTAGGATATTAGGCAGCCATCCAAGCTGTGATGCTGTTGGGACCAAGAATAAGCTGAAGTTATGAATAAGCAGAAATCTGACTAAGCAGAAGATATGAGGTAGATAGAAGAGGTTGAGAATAGAAGCCAAGACATTGTGTCAAGAGTAAGTTTTCATCATGCCCTGGATTGCTGATTTTTCTGCATGTTCTTTCTCAGCCTCTGCTTTAACTGCCTACTCTTATGTTCAAAGATGTAAAGAGAGAATCTGATTAGTTACCATTATGCTGGTTTGTGGAGAATTTTTTGATAAGCTCAATTTTAGAATGCTTGCTGCAGATGACAGAAACCAAATTCAAATTGACTTAAGGAAACAAAAAGGAATTTATCGGCTCATATGACAGAGAAGTCCAAGAATAATCAGGCTTTTACTGCTGAGTTAGCTAAGCTGATAGGATGTGAGTCTGCAGGTGCCTCACCTGTGAAAAGTCTTGCCTAGGGATGGGGAGAGAGACTCCTCACACTAATGTTGAGCCTAGAACCAGCTATACCTGAAGCAAATATATTCCTGAAGCCTTTTTTTTAAAACTCGTTAGCTGTTAATAAAAGAGTCCTGACCAATTATGTGGGCAGTCAATAAATATTGCTTAATCTCACTTGAAATTTAAAGTAAGGAGACTACCATCTTGGCCCTGAAATATCCATTGACAGGACCTTGGTCTGAGTATTGACAGAAAGAAACAAGTTTCTAATCCTAGAACTGGGCAAAATTCTTGGCCATTTTGGGCCTTGAGTTCCTTATTTGAAAGTATAGAGGTTAAATTAGACATCCCCTAAGGTCCCTTCCATGCTACTGTTTATGAAAGGAAAATAACATCATAGTAATATTGTGTTTGTCCAGTGATTCTAATATGTATGAAAATGTCAGGAATGACTAATAATCATGGGCCATCTCTGGAGGCTTTAGAGAAATCTTTTGGGAAATTACCCAAGTGCAACATTATTTTAGCTATTGAACTTTAATAATGTTATGGGAACAAGGTGAGACGTATTTAAGCCAGGATTGAAACATTAATTTTAAACTTCATTTGGTTGCTGATAACAAGTACCCACTCTGACTGCCTCAGTGAAAAGGGAAATTTACTGTGGGGGTAGAAGTGCAGAATTATCTCAACCCAGAACGAAAATGGCTTGACTCTACATTTCTAACCAGGGAAGCCGTCAGGCACCAAAACAGCTACACTTTCTGTCTCTCAGACTCTGTGGTCACTCATCTCTGCTTCTTTCACCTGACAAAAGATGGCCTTCTAGGGCTACATCAGCAACCTTTTTCGATTCCAGAACCTGAGTGAGTAGTGTCTAAGTTCCAAGGCCCTGAAGATAATCTGAGTGGTCTCACTTAGTCATGGGCCTAGCTCTGATACAATCATCTCTGATCAGGAGGATGTTGTCATTTAGTATCAGTATTGCCAAAGGAGCCCCCACAGGTAAGGGAGCTAGTTCTCAGAGAAGAAGAGTAAGGGTTGTACTTATAGTCCCCAAAGATCTACAACCAACTATTGATATTTTGGTAAATTTACAATGTGAAAATTATATGCAAAGTGAACTCTTCTTAGGCCAGTCATTTTGCTAGTTAGGCTTACATTCTCAAGCAAAACGGTATACCTAGATTAGTTAATGAGAGCTTAAAGAAACACACAGGTAAAGTAAGCAAAAGAAAGAGCCATAGCCTTGGCTTACAGAGAATCGGGATACTTTTTTTTTTTTTACACTGTGCAGCATGCAGGATCTTGGTTCTCCAACCACAGGTTGAACCTGTGTTGCCTAGAGGAAGCATGGAGTCTTAACCACTGGACTGCCAGGAAAGTCCCAGGATACCATTTTTAAATATTGCTTACCTTGATTAGTCAACCGGCCCCTCAGATAACTGAGTAAGAACTTAAGTGGCCACACCTTGTAAGTGGGCTGCCAAAGTCCCCAATCTGTAGAAGGCTGAAAATGTACCCCAAAATACCAGGTTCTAATCCCTGGAACATGTAAATGTTACTTTATTTGGCAAAAGGTTATTTGCAGATAAACATTACAACTAGTAAAGGATTATGTTAAATGAACATAATCAAGATAATTATATACTTACCTTTTTGCTTTATTAGACTGTAAGATGCTTGGGGGCAAGGGTCTGCCTATTGAATTTCAGAACTTGTGGTTTGGCCTGTCCTGGACCCCCCAACTCACAAACAATAATCATTAAATATTAAATGAAACAAGGGAGATCCAGAAGGTGAAGATGTTAAGAGATGTGGATAGAAAAAAATAAAAGGTCAGCTTGAAGGGAGCTGGCAGCAGGGTTGCCTGGCAACCAAACTGAACCCTTTGCTTATGCTTTAGGTTATTTTTAATACCAGTTATGAGGGCTACACGTAGCTCTCCCAACCAGTGCTCAGTTTACCGATACCCAGACATGCTCATTTCACATTTGATGTTCTCTCCAAATTACAGTCAGTTTGTACTCTGGGATAGACAGTCCTGAAGCTGATACAGTGCCACCCAGTTGCTTCTCCCTGCCAAGAGCAGAAATACCTTCAGGATTAATCAATCACCTTCTGGCATAATTATGTATAATTCTGATGCCTTAACCTATGAATAGCTCTTCCATCATCTGAGTTTTCCTGTTTATAAGTGGAGAATTAATAAAAAACAGTATGATACTGCACATGTGTTCTATGAGTGTATTTGGTTTTCTGAACTATTTGAAAGTGAAATACTATGACACTTGACCTCAAAATACATCAGCATGCATCTCCTAAAAAGGTCACTTTTCAACATAACCATATTACTGATATTATATCCAAGAAACTTAGCAATAATTCACATTCTTGTTCTTAGCCAGCCAACTGTGACTAATATTCTTAACTAAAGTCTGATGATGAAAGACGGTAGCAACCAGAACTGCAGAAGACAGGTCCCTTAGCCTTGTGCAGGTCTCACAGAGATGAGAGACGGAACAATAAGGATCTTGTGGCTCAGTCTGGGATCTGAACAGAGGTAAGTCTCCTTCATAGCCAACCCTCTTCCTGTGGCACATTCCCAGTGGGGAATATTGCCCCTTGCATTGGACTAAGGTTCATTTTAGAGACTAAGTTGTCAGACAAGAGGGAAATTGTGGGAGAGTAAGGACATGAGTCAGCTGAAGTGAACAGAATATGCTGTCACCACCACTACCTGGGCCGTACTCCAGCCAAAGAAGCAGGATTTAATCTAGCCCAGAAGAGGATGTGAGAGAATTCAGAACCTCTCATATACCTGGAGAGCCCTGCCCTACCCTAGTACTCTTAGTGGAGGAAAGGACTGAGCTGAGGTTTGATAGAGCTCCATCAGGTCTTTAAAGCCATAAAAAT
Source organism: Cephalophus harveyi (assembly GCA_006410635.1). Lineage (NCBI taxonomy): Eukaryota > Metazoa > Chordata > Mammalia > Artiodactyla > Bovidae > Cephalophus > Cephalophus harveyi. The sequence continues at coordinate 448,046 of SJYT01050323.1, read as the reverse complement.
GCTGGAGGAGAGTGACCCAAAGTTCACTTGGACATGGTTTCCCTATAATCATTCTAGGCAATGAATGAAGAAGCATCAGTGTGCAGTGATCAAATAAAAACAATAAATGTTGATACAAGAGGTCACAAATAGGTAGTTACGTGAAAGTTGAATGCATTATTTTTGTTATGACCAAGATTGTTAATCATGTTACAAACCAATGTGTGGCTAGATAAATGCAATGTTAATATTTTATTAAAAATCATTAAGATATAAAAGATTCAACTAGGGACTTACCTGATGGTCCGGTGGTTAAGATGCCATGCTTCCATTGCAAGGGGGTTTGGGTTTGATCCCTGGTCAGGGAACTAAGATGCTGCATGCTGTGGGGTGTGGCAAAAAAAAAAAAAAAGACTCAAAAACTGTTGAATCAGTAAAGTTCAAGGGTTTAAAATCGCTACATCAAAATGAGTTGCTTTTCTATACACCAACAGTAAAACATCTGAAAAAAGAAATGTCTCCTATTCACAATAGGATCAAAGCAATAAAACACATGGGAGCAAGAAAGTGAAAGATCTGTAAAATGAAGACTACAAGACTTTGCTGAAAGAAATCAAAGAAGACACAAACAAGTGGAGGGACATCCTGTGTTGACGGACTGGAAGAGAGTGTTATTGTTAAAATGTACATGCCCCACAATGTCATCTATAGATTCAGTGTAAACCCTGTCAAAATTCCTACAGCATTTTTCAAATAGAAACAAATAATCCTAAAAATGTAGGGCACCACAAAAGGCCCCAAATAGCTAAAGCAACCCTGAGAAAGAAAGCCATCACACATCCTGCTTTGGGACTATACAATAAAGCTATAGTAATTAAACCAGTATGGTACTGGCATAAAAATGGACACACAGACCAAAGAAGGAAATAGCCCAGAATTAAACTCCTGCATATATGATCAGCTATTATTTGATAAGTGGGGAAAGGATAGTTTCTTCAGCAAATGGTGTTGGAAAACTGGATAATCACATAGGGAAAAAATGAAATTGGATCCCTATCTTACACTACTCACAAAAAATTAACTTGAAAGTCTTAAACATGAGACCTGAAACCATGTGACTTACCTCAACAGGAGGAAAGAAGCTCCTTGGTACTACCCTTCACAATGATTTTTTGGACCAAAAGCACAAACAACAAAAAACAAGAACTCCATCCAATTTAAAAGCTTCCACATAACTAAAGAAACAACAAAATAAAAAGGTAACTAGAAAAAGACAAATTTCTTTTCTAATGTGTTGGATACAGAGTTACTATCCAAAATTTATAAAGAACTTTACAACTCAATAGCAAAAAAAAAAGTGTACAGAGGAATGAAATAGACATTTTTTCCAAAGAAGATACCTAACCGACTAACAGGCACATAAAAACGTGCTCAGCATCACTCCTCAAGAGATACCTAACCTGTAAGAATGACTACTATCAAGAAGAGAAAACAAGTGTTGATGAGGGTTTGGAAAAAAAGAGACCCCTTCTGCACTGTTGATGGGATTGTAAGTTGGTATGCAGAGTCCTCAAAAAATTAAAAATGAAACTAACATATAATTCAGTAATCCCACGTCTGGCTATACGTCCAGAGGAATGAAAACTGGTTATTGAAAAGACGTGTCTGACTCTGTGTGACCCCAGGGACTGTAGCCCACCAGGCTCCTCTGTCCATGGGATTCTCCAGGCAAGAATACTGAAGTGGGTTGCCATTTCCTTCTCCACGAAGAGACATATAAACTCCATATTTATTGCAGCATTATTCACAATAACTGAGATAGAGAAACAACCTAAGTGTGTACCAAAGGATAAGTTAAGATGTGGTACATATATGCAATGGAATACTATTCAGCCTTGAGAAAAAGAAGTTCTGCCTTTTGGAACAATGTGGATGGATCTTGGGAACAATTTGCTAAGTGAGATATGTCAGAGTAAGACAAATAAAAAGAATAAGAGAGTAAAGTGATTACCAGAGGCCAGGGGTAGGAGAATGGGAGAGATGTTTAAGGGTGCATATTTGCAACTAGTGTATAAATAAGTCCTGGAGATCTAGTGCACAGAACGGTGATTACAGACAACAGGTTGTATTATAAACATTAAACTTGCAAAGAGATTAGACCTTGGTTGTTCACGGCACTGAAAGAGTTGATAACTATGATGAGGTTGAAATGTTAGCTATTGTTGCAGTGGCAATCATATTACAATATAAATATAAAATGTGTTGGCACACCTTAAACAATGTTGTATGTCAAATATAGCTCAATTTAAAAAAGAAAAAGTTGAGACTTCCCTGGTGGTCCAGTGACTAAGTAACTGCCTTCCAATGCAGGGGGCGCAAGTTCCATCTGTGGTGCCAAGGGGCAACTAAACCCATGTGCTGCAGCTAGAGAGGCCCATACGCCATGATGAGGAGCCCCCATGCCGAAATGAAGATCCAGCGCAGCCCAAAATGAAGAAATTTTTTTAATTAAAAAATTACTGGGACTTCACTGTAAGTCCAGTGGTTAAGACTCCATGCTCCTAATGTAGGGGCATGGATTCCATCCCTGGTCAGGAAAACTAAGATCTTGTTTGTCACATGACACAGCCAAAAGAAAAAAGGAAAAAATTATTAAGATGTAGTAGAATGTCATTATGTCAGATACAGGGGTTATATAACCATAGACTGATGAGGAGAGCCTTTTTTCTGTAGCTTGTGTGTATACTCACGAAAGAATGAAAATTGAATAAATTGGTATTTGAACTGAACATATTTTTCTGAAGGACTAAAGCAAACATCTGTGACATAGGATCCCGGTTTCATCTTTCCATTTGATGACACTCCTCTGGGATTCTGTCCCTCCCTCTGAAAACAGGAAGTAATAGATGATACCCATACCTACCCAGGATCATTTTTGTATCTTGTGGTCCTTTCTCAGCCAAGCTCTGAGGCTGGCCGAAGTGTTCACAAGCACCCCAACTATACATCTCAGATTCAGGAGCTAGACAGAGCTGCAAACAGTATAAGTGTATGCAGACATATGCTAACATTAGGAATTATAAAGACACAGGTGATGGCAATTTCCTCCCTTCTCGATTATTTCTTGATTATTGATACATACACTTGTTTGGAAAGAGGAATTAAAGCTATGAAAAAATTTTGTTTCTAATATGAAAATACACGATGATATGCAAGGAGAATTTGGCAGGTCACAAGGCTGAAGTCCTATAACGTGTGAAGGGTTTGGGGAAGCAGCAGGCCGTGTTCTCACTGGTCAGGTGGTACCCATGTAGCAGGAGGAAAACCAGAGAGCAAAGCTGAGGTCTGACTGTATTCCCAGTGATCTGCAATTCTCCAATATACTTTCTGTTTACTTTAGCTGCTTTGGCTTATGTAATTGACATCAGTAAAACTAAAGTTTTTTTATCTTAATGTGCTTTTGTATGTTTTGTGACTAGAAAAAGTTTTATTTTAACCATGTAAGAGAGGAGACAGCTGCTCTTTCAAACACTGGAAGTAATTGTTTTATGGCACTAGTAGAAACAAGAATATAGCCTTAGAGAGCAAAAAATTTTAATCCATAATTTTGAGGGGAGTTTTTTTTTTTTAATTCAGTTCAGTTCAGTTGCTCAGTCGTGTCCGACTTTTTGCGACCCCATGAATTGCAGCATGCCAGGCTTCCCTGTCCATCACCAACTCCCGGAGTTTACTCAAACTCATGTCCATCCAGTTGGTGATGCCATCCAGCCATCTCATCCTCTGTTGTCCCCTTCTCCTGCCCCCAATGCCTCCCAGCATCAGGGTCTTTTCCAATGAGTCAACTCTTCACATGAGGTGGCCAAAGTATTGGAGTTTCAACTTTAGCATCAGTCCTTCCAATGAACACCAGCACTGATCTCCTTTAGAATGGACTGGTTGGATCTCCTTGCAGTCCAAGGGACTCTCAAGAGTCTTCTCCAACACCACAGTGCAAAAGCATCAATTCTTTGGCGCTCAGCTTTCTTCACAGTCCAACTCTCACATCCGTGCATGACCACTGGAAAAACCATAGCCTTGACTAGATGGACTTTTGTTGGCAAAGTAATGTCTCTGCTTTTGAATATGCTATCTAGGTTGGTCATAACTTTCCTTCCAAGGAGTAAGTGTCTTTTAATGGTATAATTCAATGCTGTATAATTCACCCAATTAAAATGGAATGGTTTGTATGAGTTGTAACACCATCACCACACCCTAATCTTAGAAAATTTCTCTCCCTCCCTCCCTCCAAAGGAAACCCTGTACCCATTAGCAGTTACTCCCCATTTCTCCTTAAACCACCCTAGGCAATCATTAATCTTCCCATTTCTGTAGCTTTGCCAATTCTGGACAGTTCATATAAATGAAATTATATGTGGTCTATATGACTGGCCTCTTTGACTTAGCATAATGTTTCCAAGATTCATCCATGTTATAGCATGTGTCAATACATCCTTACTTTTTTTAGGCAAATAATATTCCATTACATGTGTTTGTATACAAGTATATACATATGCACTAATATATGTATATATATCACATTTTTTATTCATCAGTTGATAGATGTGTAAGGTAGTTTCCACTTCAGGGCTACTGTGATTAATGGACTCAGTGGTAAAGAATCTTCCTGCCAATGCAGGAGATGCAAGAGACTTGGGTTCAATCCCTGGGGTCGGGAAGATCCCCTGGAGGTGGAAATGGCAACCCACTCCAGTATTCTTGCCTGGAAAATCCCATGGACTGGACAGAGGAGCCTGGCAGGCTACAGTCCTTAGAGTCTCAAAGAGTCGGACACAACGTGCAGACACACACACACAATAACTATGTATTTAATATTTTGAAGAACTGCGCAATTGTTTTCCAGAGTTACTGCAACATTTTATATTCTGAGCAGCAAATTATGAAGATTCCCATTTCTCCACATCCTGACCAACATTTGTTTTTTCTTTTTCTTGTAGCCATTGGAGTCAGTGTGAATTATTTCATTGTAGTTTTGATTTACATTTCCTTGCAACTTCTAATCTTGAGCATCCTTTTATGCACTTATTGTCTTACATGTTTATGGCAAACATTTTCAGCTAAGCAATTCAATGTGGTATTTCCAACATCATCATCCAACATGGACCACAATCCAGTTATGGTCTTTCCAACAAATATTGCTGGAACAATTGGATGTCATATGCCAAAAAATGAACCTCAGCCATTACCTTATACCATAAACAATGGATCATAAGAGCTAATACTATCAGTTCAGTTCACTTCAGTCGCTCAGTTGTGTCCAACTCATTGTGACCCCAGGGACTGCAGCATGCCAGGCTTCCCTGTCCATCACCAACTCCTGGAGCCTGCTCAAATTAATGTCCATCGAGTCAGTGATGCCATCCAACCATCTCATCCTCTGTCGTCCCCTTCTCCTGCTTTCAGTCTTTCCCAGCATCAGGGTCTTTTCCAGTAAGTTAGTTCTTTGCATCAGGTGGCCAGAGTGTTGGAACTTCAGCATCAGTCCTTCCAATGAATATTCAGGACTGATTTCCTTTAGGATGGACTGGTTGGATCTCCTTGCAGTCCAAGGGATTCTCAAGAGTCTTCTCCAACACCACAGTTCAAATGCATCAATTCTTCAGTGCTCAGCCTTCACAGTCCAACTCTCACATCCATACATGACTACTGGAAAAACCATAGCCTTGACTAGACAGACCTTAGTCGGCAAAGTAATATCTCTGCTTTTGAATATGTTATCTAGGTTGGTCATAACTTTTCTTCCAAGGAGTAAGTGTCTTTTCATCTCATGGCTGCAGTCACCATCTGCAGTGATTTTGGAGCCCAAAAAAATAGTCTGTCACTGTTTCCATTGTTTCCCCATCTATTTGCCATGAAGTGATGGGACCGGATGCCATGATCTTTGTTTTCTGAATGTTGAGTTTTAAGCCAACTTTTTCACTCTCCTCTTTCACTTTCATCAAGAGGCTATTTAGTTCTTCACTTTCTGCCATAAGGGTGGTGTCATCTGCATATCTGAAGGAAGGAAGGTGAATTCGCTCAGTCGTGTCCGACTCTTTGCGACCCCGTGGACTGTAACCTACTAGGCTTCTCCGTCCATGGGATTCTCCAGGCAAGAATACTGGAGTGGGTTGCCATTTCCTTCTCCAGGGGATCTTCCCGACCCAGGGATCGAACCTGGGTCTCCCGCATTGGAGGCAGATGCTTTAACCTCTGAGCCACCAGGGAAGTGGCAATATTTCTCCTGGCAATCTTGATTCCAGCTTGTGTTTAATCCAGCCCAGCATTTTGCATGATGCTAATGCTATAAAAAGTAGGAAATACAGAAAAAGATCTTGTAGCTTTCAGTTAGACAAAGGTTTCTTAGGACACAAAAAGCATGAACTATAAAAGAAAAAAATGAAGTACAAGTTGGACCTCACAAAAATGGAAAACTTCTGCTCTTCCCCACTCCTCAAAAAAAAAAAAAAAAAAAAATCTGAAAATAAAAAGGCAAGCCATAAACTGGGAGAAAGTATTTGTAGAACACATATCTGTTAAAGGACTTACATACATATTCATTAAGTTCTTACAACTTAATGAAAAGACAATCCAGTTTAAAAATGAACAAAGGATTTGAACAGACACTTTACCAAAGTGAATTTACAAATAGCTAATAAGTACATGAGAAGGTAAGAAGATATGGGCTTCCCTCGTAATTCAGTTGGTAAAGAATCTACCTGCAATGCAGGAGACTCCGGTTCGATTTCTGGGTCAGGAAGATCTGCTGGAAATGAGAAAGGCTACCCACTTCAGTATTCTTGGGCTTCCATTGTGGCTCAGCTGATAAAGAATCTGCCTTCAATGCCAGAGACCTGTGTTTGATCCCTGGGTTGGGAAGGTCCCCTGGAAAAGAGAAAGGCTACCCACTCCAGTATTCTGGCCTAGAGAACTCCATGGACTGTATAGTCCATGGGGTCGCAAAGAGTTGGACACGACTGAGTGACTTTCACTTCACATGAGAAGGTAGCTGACATCAATAGTCACTAGGTAAACACAGTATTACAAAGTTATATCTATACATATCCATCAGAATAGCTAAAATTAAAAAGACTGATATACTGGAAAGGATGCAGAGCAACTGGAACTCTCTTATATTGTTAATTAAAAAATGGATCAGCCACTTTGGAAGAAAAGTTTGGCAGTTTTAATGAAGTTAAACATACTTACCTATGACCCACCAAATCCACTCCTAGATATTTGCCCAAGAGAAATAAAAACTTAGGTCCATACAAAGGTCCCTACTCAAAAGTTTATAGCTACTTATTCACAATAGCCAAATTGAAAACCAAATGTCAATCAACTGGTAACTATTTAAACACATTGTAGTATGTCCATACCATGGAATATTACTGAGAAGAGGAACAAACTGTTGATACATGCAAGAAAATTTCAAAAGCATTATGATATGTAAAGAAAGTCAGACCAAAATATTGTATCATTGTACTTATTGTATTGTATCATTGACACTCTAGAAAAAGCAAAGCAGAAAGCAGATCAGAGGTCACAAGAGGTCAGAGGTAGGTAAAGAATTGATTTGTCTCCAAGGCAAACCATTCAATATCACGGTAATCCAAGTCTATGCCCCAACCAGTAATGCTGAAGAAGCTGAAGTTGAACGGTTCTATGAAGACCTACAAGACCTTTTAGAACTAACACCTAAAGAAGATGTCCTTTTCATTATAGGGGACTGGATTGCTAAAGTAGGAAGTCAAGAAACACCTGGAGTAACAGGCAAATTTGGCCTTGGAATGCGGAATGAAGCAGGGCAAAGACTAATAGAGTTTTGCCAAGAAAATGCACTGGTCATAGCAAACATCCTCTTCCAACAACACAAGAGAAGACTCTACACGTGGACATCACCAGATGGTCAACACCAAAATCAGATTGATTATATTCTTTGCAGCCAAAGATGGAGAAGCTCTATACAGTCAACAAAAACAAGACCAGGAGCTGACTGTGGCTCAGATCATGAATTCCTTATTACCAAATTCAGACTTAAATTGAAGAAAGTAGGGAAAACCACTAGACCATTCAGGTATGACCTAAATCAAATCCCTTATGATTATACAGTGGAAGTGAGGAATAGATTTAAGGGCCTAGATCTGATAGACAGAGTGCCTGATTAACTATGGACAGAGGTTCGTGACATGGTACAGGAGACAGGGATTAAGACTATCCCCATGGAAAAGAAATGCAAAAAAGCAAAATGACTGTCTGAGGAGGCCTTACAAATAGCTGTGAAAAGAAGAGAAGAGAAAAGCAACAGAGAAAAAGAAAGATATTCCCATCTGAATGAAGAGTTCTAAAGAATAGCAAGGAGAGATAAGAAAGACTTCCTCAATGATCAATGCAAAGAAATAGAGGAAAAGAACAGAATGGGAAAGTCTAGAAATCTCTTCAAGAAAATTAGAGATACCAAGGGAATATTTCATGCAAAGATGGGCTCTATAAAGGACAGAACTGGTATGGACCTAACAGAAGCGGAAGATATTAAGAAGAGGTGGAAAGAATGNTCAATGATCAATGCAAAGAAATAGAGGAAAAGAACAGAATGGGAAAGTCTAGAAATCTCTTCAAGAAAATTAGAGATACCAAGGGAATATTTCATGCAAAGATGGGCTCTATAAAGGACAGAACTGGTATGGACCTAACAGAAGCGGAAGATATTAAGAAGAGGTGGAAAGAATGCACAGAAGAACTGTACAAAAAAGAGCTTCACGACCCAGATAATCATGATGGTGTGATCACTCACCTAGAGCCAGACATCCTGGAATGTGAAGTCAAGTGGGCCTTAGAAACAAAGCTAGTGGAGGTGATGGAATTCCAGTTCAGCTATTTCAAATCCTGGATGATGATGCTGTGAAAGTGCTGCACTCAATATGCCAGCAAATTTAGAAAACTCCACAGTGGTCACAGGACTGGAAAAGTTTTCATTCCAATCCCAAAGAAAAGCAATGCCAAAGACTGCTCGAACTGCCACACAATTGCACTCATCTCACACACTAGTAAAGTAATGCTCAAAATTCTCCAGGCCAGGCTTCAGCAACACGTGAACCGTGAACTTCCAGATGCTCAAGCTGGTTTTAGAACAGGCAGAGGAACCAGAGATCAAATTGCCAACATTTGCTGGATCATGGAAAAAGCAAGAGACTTCCAGAAAAACATCGATTTCTGCTTTATTGACTATGCCAAAGTCTTTGATTGTGTGGATCACAAGAAACTGTGGAAAATTCTGAAAGAGATGGGAATACTAGACCACCTGACCTGCCTCCTGAGAAATCTGTGTGCAGGTCAGGAAGCACCAGTTAGAACTGGACATGAAACAACAGACTGGTTCCAAATAGGAAAAGGAGTACATCAAGGCTGTATATTGTCACCCTGCTTATTTAACTTATATGCAGAGTACATCATGAGAAACGCTGGACTGGAAGAAACACAAGCTGGAATCAAGACTGCTGGGAGAAATATCAATAACCTCAGATATGCAGATGACACCACCCTTATGGCAGAAAGTGAAGAGGAACTAAACAGCCTCTTGATGAAAGTGAAAGAGGAGAGTGAAAAAGTTGGCTTAAAGCTCAACATTCAGAAAACTAAGATCATGGTATTTGATCCCATCACTTCATGGGAAATAGATGGGGAAATAGTGGAAACAGTGTCAGACTTTATTTTTGGGGGCTCCAAGATCACTGCAGATGGTGATTGCAGCCATGAAATTAAAAGACGCTTACTCCTTGGAAGGAACATTATGACCAAACTAAATAGCATGTTAAAAAGCAGAGACATTACTTTGCCAACAAAGGTCCAACTAGTCCAAGCTATGGTTTTTCCAGTAGTCATGTATGGATGTGAAAGTCGGACTGTGAAGGCTGAGTGCCAAAGAATTGATGCTTTTGAACTGTGGTGTTGGAGAAGACTCTTGAGAGTCTCTTGGACTGCAAGAAGATCCAACCAGTCCATTCTAAAGGAGATCAGTCCTGGGTGTTCATTGCAAGGACTGATGCTGAAGCTGAAACTCCAATACTTTGGCCACCTGATGCAAACAACTGACTCATTGGAAAAGACTCTGATGCTGGGAGGGATTGGGGGCAAGAGGAGAAGGGGACGACAGAGGTTGAGATGGCTGGATGGCATCACAGACTCGATGGACATGAGTTTGGGTAGACTCCAGAAGATGGTGATAGACAGGGAGGCCTGGCATGCTGCAATTCATGGGGTCTCAAAGAGTCAGACACGACTGAGTGACTGAACTGAACTGAATCGAAGAGTATTGAAAGCTAAATAAAGCATTTTCTTTCTGGAGGATGAAGTTATTATTTTCATCAAAATGTGAGAGGCTTGGATGAGTGGTGAAGAGGTCATAGGAATTCTATGTTGATTACTTGCTTGTGCAATTTGAACAGATTGGAAATACAATCCACTGAAAAAGGATAGTCGCCAGAAGGAAAAAATTATGAAGTATTCCCTGGTGGCTCAGACGATAAAGCATCTGCCTGCAGTGCCAGAGACCCGGGTTCGATCCCTGGGTCAGGAAAATCCCCTGGAGAAAGAAATGGCAACCCACTCCAGTATTCTTGCCTGGGAAATCCCGTGGACAGAACCTGGTGGGCTACAGTCCATGGGATCGCAAAGAGTCAGACACAACTGAGACACTTCACTTTCACTTTTAAGGATCCAATGGCAGACCACATAGTCCTCATCAGTAGCCCACCCACCATTCTACCTTCACCTGTCAGTCCACCTGGCTTAAGCTCCAGAGTCCGTAGGCTCAGTCCTCCTGTCTCCTGGATTCTTGGGCCTGTGGTATCTTCATCTTCTGGTGTTCAGAGAAGGGCTAGATGAATACCCAGGAAGCATGGTTCTCAGACCTGACATGCCAGATTCTGCTTTCTTTCTACTGTTGCACAGACAAGGCAATAGGCAAGGGGCACATGAGGTCAGGAAATGCTCACTCAGCCACATCTCCTCTGAAGGCTCCAGGGAGACAGCAAGACTCTTGCTCTCTCAAATGGAATGTGAGCGACCTTCCCTGGGGACAATTGGATAGATCCAGCTCCAAGAGGTTCCAGAACTTGAAAGGGCAGCCAACCTCTGGGCTGGTTGTGAAGGTTGTAGGAAAATTGTAGCGTGTGCCCTTGGAGTCGCTCCCTGCAGGTCGGCTCTCTGCCGCTTGCCTGTTCTTTCTGCCCTATGCCAACAGTCTGCTGGTAGTGGAGTGGTGACCCTCGAGAGAAGGGAATGAGTCTGCCTCTATCAGGAAGGCACCCTGAGCCAGACAAAGGGGCTGCAAAGCCTCTCCCAGGCCTAATTTACGCCCATGAGCCTATTCCATTCTTACCCCACCATAGTTTCAACCACTCAAATATCTCTGGATAGCATTATAACAGGATATTTGAGCTAAGACTGGACTTCTGAAATTTTGAAAGCCAAGGATATGATGCCATTTTTAAGCTGCCAACAGATTTCTAATTCAAAACACTAGTAACTAACTAAATTTATTTACTATTTATTTACTAATATTAGTAAAGAAAATATACATAAATTCAATGAGTGCTGGGAATGCATGAATGCATGCTAAGTTGCTTCAGTTGTGTCTGACTCTTTGCAACCCTATGGACTGTAGCCTGCCAAGTTTCTATTTCCACAGAATTCTTCAGGCAAGAATGCTGGAGGGGTTGCCATGCCTTCCTCCAGGGGATCTTCCTGACCCAGGGATTGAACTTATGTCTCTTACATCTCCTGCATTGGGAGGCAGGTCCTTTACGATTAGCGCCACTTGGGAAGCCTGTGCTGGGGAATAGAAGGGAATCCTTCTATTCTATTCCAGAATAGTCTGGAATATAGAAAGTATATGGATCCTACTGAACACATCATAGAAGTGGAAGCTGGAATCCAGAGTGTTTGGGGAAAGTATCTTCAAAGGTGGAAGGCAATACTCTTGGCAGAACCATGGAGCACCACTCAACTACATGCCTGTGGGTAAACAGAGCAGAAGTGGGAAGGGGCACAGAAATCAAGGTGATGAAGTAAAGTGCTGTCAAGCTCCCTTCTTCCACTCCCTACTAGTATCATAGCTGAGTAAGTGATGGTTTCACCAAAGGTGTGGATAAGGCTCCTGATATGGCAGTCAGTGCCTCCTTCTACATGGAGGAAGGGACAACCTGTTGGTCAACCCACCCTTCCTAATTTCCCACCCCATTGGTCAAGGCTCAAGTCACTCTGCTGTACCATTCAAGGAAGGATGTGCTGGAGAGGCAGAGCTATGCAACAGAAATGAAAACCCATGCCACCAACTGTATAAGTCATCCAAGTTCATAACTGACACATTAATGGACAGCCAAAGATCAGGAGAGGGGCTTCCCAGGTGGCACTAGTGGTAAAGAGCCTGCTTGCCAATGCAGGAGACCTAAGAGACTCAGGCTCGATCCCTGGGTCGGGAAGCTCCCCTGGAGGAGAGGATGGCACCCACTCCAATCTTCTTGCCTGGAGAATCCCATGGACAGAGGAACCTGGCGGACTACAGTCCATAGGGCCACAAAGAGTCGACACGACTTAGCAAGCACGCAAAGATCAGGAGAAGGTGGATGATCCACTGAGGATGACTTGCAGCCCAAAACAAACACACAAAAATGACTCTGGAGAAAACAGAAAATTCAGGAAACAGCAGAGAATTTTCCACCCCAAATTGAATCAGAATGCTCAAAGATATTTAAGATTCTTGGAAAAGAATAGACCACTCTGAAAATGAAGCAATCAGAGGATAAGAAAAAGTGCTTTGAAAATAAACATATGATAATATTGTGGATGTTTGTGCTTACTTACTGAGCATTCATTCCATTCTTACACATTCCCCAAAGAACTCCCCTTCGGTGGCACTGTCCACTCATCCCAGGGATTCCATGTTATGCACATTTTGGTTATAACAATAAGAGTGTGGGAGGCAAAGAGGGTGGAGGTAAAGTGGCCTAAAGTATGGTCCCTAAAGATGTCTGTGTCTTAATCCTTGGAGCCTGTGAGTATGTTATCTTACATGGTAAAGGGATTTTGCAGATGTGACTAAGTTAAGGATCTTGAGATGGGAAAATTGTTCTGAATTATATGGGTGAGTCCTTTGTAATCATGAGTTTTATGAGACGGAAGCAGGAGGGTCAGGATAATAGTAAGATATGTAACAATGGAAACGAGATTGGAGTGATGTGGAGAAGTGGTCAAAAAACAAAGAATTCAGGTGATTTCTAAAAAATGAAAGGCAAGAAAATGCATTTTCCCCTAAAGCCTATGAAAGAAGGATAGCCCTGCCATCACTTTAATTTTAGATTTCTAACTTCCAGAACTGTAAAAGAATAAATTTGTATTTTTTTCAGCAACTGGTTGTGGTAATTGGGAATAGCGGTGATTTAAAACAAAAAACAAAAAAAAAACCTAACATAGGAAGTGTTATTGATTTAGTGGATAGATATCAAGGATGTTCAATGTACTGAAATGTATATGCAGTTGCTTATAATGAAGCATCACTTGACCAAAATGACAATAGCACCAAAGTTGAGAAACATCGGAAGCTACTCAGAAATATCTTTTCTCCTTTTCCAGTGGTTGGGCCAAGAATGGGCACACGACGAAATTCAGCCCAAGAGTTGTAAAGAGAGTTTGGCTGGGTTTCTTAGAGGTCTCCTCCTCTGGAAAGACATTAACAAAGAAGTACACATACCATGGTTGGATGGAATCACCAACTCAATGGGCGTGAGCTTGAGCAAGCTCCGGAAGATGGTGAAAGACAGGGAAGCCTGGTGTCCTGCAGTCCACGGGGTCACAAAGAATCGGGCACAACTGAGCAACTGAACAACAACAAAATACATACCAAGTTCCTCCTGGAACTCATCCTATAGTGATGATAAATTTCTGTGGATAACAAAACAAAGATGGAAAGAATTTAAATCATTGTGACATGTTTAAACAGGTAAATCAACCAACCCTGAATCCTGTCCCATCTCTGATTTTACAGTTCTTCAATTTTTTTACCTTAATGCTTAAGCCATTTGAATTTAACTTTCTGTTGCAGAAAGTGTGTTCTGAATAATACAATTGTAAAAATATTGATAGAAGTGTTTGAAACATAAGGCCAAAGATGACTCCTCAAAAGAAAAAGACACAAACTAAGTAGAAAATTCATGAATTTAAGCTAGCAACGTAGACATCCCAATACGTGCAAATTGGAGGCATTAAATTGACCAAAGAATATAGTCATACCATAGAATATTATTAGATAATAAAAGGAACAAAGAACTAGTACCTGCTACGATATGGATGAATCTTGGAAACCTTACACCAAGTGCAAAAGCCAGGCACAAAAGGTCCCATATTTTGTGGTTCTGTTTATATGAAGTGTCCAGAATAAGTAAATCTATAGAGACAGAAAGTAAACTAGGGCTAGACTTGGGATGATGAGACGATGGGGAGTGACTGTGATGGGGAGCAGTTTATTGGGATTTTTTTTTTTGAGATGATGAAATGCTTCTAAAATTGTGATGATGATTGCACAGCTTTGTGAGTATACAAAAATGTTGAATTATATGGTATGTGAATTATATCTCAAGAAAACTATTAAAATAATTTAAAAAATATTTTTAAATGTTCTATACATAAAAGTTGATAATTTACAGAAACATCAAATACTAAGTAGGATTGAAAAATCAAATTCACATTTCAATATATATTTATAAAAGCTTGTAGAAAGTATAAACATTGCCTACAACATTTAAGATTCAAAATTACATCTATTTGGTTAAAATAATATGGGATATTGAAAGAAAGGGTCAAATAATCTGAAAACTAAAAAAATTATTGAGCCTATAATTTTATACTCAACTAAACTATAAAAATGATAAGTGTATTGTGAGGAGGGGGTGGATATCAAACATGCAAGGATGTAGAGTTTTCCCCCACATATCATTTTCCAAAATTCATTTGATAGTATAATTCTGGAAACAGGAAAGGAATAAAAGAAAACATGGGGTTCAGTCAATAGGGCATCTAACTGAAGACTGAAATGAGGAGAATCCCAGGATGAGTTCTGTGAAGCCGCTCTAAAAAACAATATATCCAAGTTTGAAAGTTTGAATTAGCAGTCAGAAGGCTATTGAAAAGGCTTCAAGAAGAAAGTGGTCTCATTCTTAATAGTATGATTAAGTTTTTCTGTGCTCAGTCACTCAGTCATGTCCAACTCTTTTGTGACCCCATGAACTGTAGCCCACCAGGCTCCTCTTATCCATGGAATTCTCCAGGCAAGAATACTGGAGTGGGTTCCCATTTCCTGCTTCAGGGGATCTTCCCAACCCAGGCATCAAACTCACATCTCCTGCATTGGCAGGCAGATTCTTTACTACTGAGCCACGTGGGAAGCCCCCCATATGGTTAAGTTACTGGACAATCTTAATTAAGACATAAAGGCATGACTTTGTCAACCAAGGGAAAAAAAAAAAAAACTTCTCCAGGGGGGGAAAAATACAAAAAATGTCTTGGTATCAGTCAGTTTAGTCACTCAGTCATGTCCAACTCTTTGAGACCCCATGGACTGCAGCATGCCAGGCTTCTCTGTCCATTACCAACTCCTGGAGCTTGCTCAAACTCATGTCCATTGAGTTGGTGATGACATCCAACCATCTTATCCTCTGTCATCCCCTTCTCCTCCTGCCTTCAATCTTTCCCAGCATCAGGGTCTTTTCCAATGAGTCAGTTCTTCGCATCAGGTGGCCAAAGTATTGGAGCTTCAGCTTCAGCATCAGTCCTTCCAATGAATATTCAGGACTGATTTCCTATAGGATTGACTGGTTTGATTTCCTTGCTGTTCAAGGGACTCTCAAGAGTCTTCTCCAACACCACAGTTCAAAAGCATCAGTTCTTCAGCGTTCAGCTTTCTTTATAGTCCAACTCTCACATCCATACATGACTACTGCAAAAACCATAATTTGACTACACAGACCTTTGTTGGCAAAGTAGTGCCTCTGCTTTTTAATATGCTGTAAGTTGATCATAGATTTTCTTCCAAGGAGCAAGCGTCTTTTAATTTCATGACTGCAGCCACTGTCTGCAGTGATTTTGGAGGACCCCCCTCCCCGAAAAATAAATGCAAACTTCAAAATGGTGCAGCAGAAGGAGGTGTCCTAGTTTCCTATATTGTCCTAACAAATTACCACAGACTTAACGGCTTAAATAACAAAACATGCTCTCTTATGGTTGTAAACAGTAGAGTTCAAAATCTTTCTCCTAGGGCTGAAGGCAAGATGTCATCAGGGTTGTTTCTTTCTGGAGGTTCTGGGGGATCATCCCTTTCCTGGCCTTTCTAGCTTCTAGAGGTCACCTCCATTCCTTGGCCCATGGCCCCTTCCAACAACTTCAATCTCTCTCTGACCTCTTAATCTCTGTTTCTAAACAGAATCAGGATATGCCAACCCGAGTAGACTACTTTGGCATAAAAATCATTTTGTGCTAAAGCATGTGAGTTCATGAAATCCCTTATCTGCCTAAAAGCAGACTCCATTGTCATAAATCCTTCCCGGGGAGCAATCTTCTCTTCTTGGAGAGAAGTTGGCAGCACACCCAGAGAGCCATCTTCACAAACTATCATATGTCTCATCTGTTTTCCGAAGGACCCATTTAACTTTCCAAAAAGTCACTTGCTTTTTCATAAGTGCCCTTTCTCCCCGTCCCTTTTCCTGCTGTGTTCCATACTCAGACCCTAAATTCTAACCACCTCTTTGAGTTACTCATCTCTGGGTATTCTATGTGTGTGCACCATCAAACACATGCTAATAAACTTCTGTTAGTTCTTCCCTGTTAATTTGTCTTCCGTCAGTCGGTTTGTAGAGCCCCAGCCAGAGAATTTAGGAGGATAAAAGCAGAAAGAATTTTTCCTCTTCTGCGTTTCAACCATCACATCTTCTCTGACTCTGATACTTCTTTCTCCCTCTTTAAAGGACCTTTCCAATTACACTAGGTCCCTGTAGGTAATCCTTAATTCAGTATAGTCTCCCCATCTCAAGATGGTCTCTTCTTCCGGATAAAGTGATATATTCACAGATTAGGGGATTAAGATGTAGACATCTTTAGGGAGATTCCATCTTATAGGGTGAGAAGGGAGGATCCATGTGTTATTTTCCTAAAATGTTGGGTTATTTTCCTAACTGTATATGTATTTTCCTATACACTTAGTTTCCTAAACTGTATAATCACCTCAGTTTATAAGGATTCAACCTATAGAAAAAACATTGATTATTGATTATAGTAATAGAATGTAAAATGTCAATAAACCTAAGCAATGTAAAAATAACAATATGGCTGAGAGAAATTAAAGAAAGTGGAGGGCCTCTGTAGAAATACTGACTTCCTTCATCTTAAAGGGGAAGAAATGGGGTATAATATAATGTTATTAGATTAAGAAATAGAATTATATTATTTAGCTCTCCAACAGGAGTTGTGATTCTGTCTCAGTGATTCAATGATCCCATGGGGGAACCTTGAAACTGAGATGACCCTTAAGAATTGTTACACATGGGACTTTATTATATTATAAAGTTCTCCAACTGGAAAACTTGAAATGATTTAAGTAGCAAAATTGGGAGGACATAGGGAGAAAGAGTTCAGACCCTTATCTTTCTTATCAGAATTCAATAGACACAGCTCAGAATTGATTGACCAAGAACTAAAGTTGTGAGTATTTGATGTGGGCATGCGAAATCAACTCAAGAAGACTAAAGACTAAAAACATAGACAATTAAATATTAATATTATTAATATTAAATATTAATAGTAAACCTCTGTGGAATGGGCTGAGCATGTGCCAGGTGGAGGAAAAGATTGCTTTGTTTCATTTATACTCAGATGTCCCTCCCAGAACCTGGAAGGGGATGATTATTTTGCAGCTACTGGTAGTACTGCCTGGAGTCAGTTCTCAGTTATCAGCCCTTCTCTGATCTGTCTCTGTTAAAGAAAGCTGCCTTGCTTAGGAGGAATACCCACCTCCTCCGATGGAGGTAACCTCCTGATGAATATTCACTGGAAGGACTGATGCTGCAGTCAAAGCTCCAGTACCTTGGCCACCTGATGCAAAGAGCCGACTCGTTGGAAAAGACCCTGATGATGGGAAAGATTGAAGGCAAAAGGAGAAGCAGGCAGCAGAGGATGAGATGGTTAGATAGCGTCACTGACTCAATGGACATGAATCTGAGCAAACTCTGGGAGATAGTCAAGGACAGGGGAGCCTGGCGTGCTGCGGTCTATGGGGTCACAAAGAGTCAGACACGACTTAGCTACTGAAGAGGACCAATAACCTACAGGCAGCCTATATAAAATGGTAAGTCTGGGGCAGCAAGTCTTGTGCAGAACAATTATTAAGGGTTATCCCAATTTCAAAGCTCCCTCATGGGGTCATTGAACCATGGATACAGAATCCCCACCCAACCGCCCCTTCAGCCCAGTCCTGCTCCCAGCCTCTCCCTCACACGTGGATCTCAAGTCTTCCCTAACAAACTTCCTACTTCCTGGTCTCCATCTCATTCTGCTTCCTAAAGGGCTCAAGCTGTGATAGATCTGTTTACACTAACTTTTGAAAACTCTGCCTAAACTACTTTTATACGTGTCAGCATAGAACCAAGAGCACACTCTCGTTTGTTTGTTTGTTTGTTTTTTCCTAGACATGAAAGTCCACTTAAAATCTGAGGGAAAATTTAATCTTGATTCTGAGAAAAAAATCCAATAAGGCACTGTTTGCTCACACCATTACGCTGACTTCCCTCATCTATAATGGAGAGATTAAAACAATAAGGAGCTAAAATACTTTGCTCAGTAATGGAAAACATTGTCTTTTTGGAGTGTGTGTGGCCTCGTGTTTCCTCAGTACACTTAACTGTAGTGTTTTTCAGCTTCAGGGCTTGTTTGTGGGTTTTAAACTTAATTTGGAAAAGTCAAAACTCAACATCTTTTATCAAAGGAAGAAGAATGTATTACTATTCTCTGTCCAAATAAATACATGAACATATAGAAATTATTGCGAGAAGCATCTTATGCAGTGGGAAACTATATGGTCTTGATCATAAATTCCAGTGGTTTCCTATAACACATGAAATCAAATCCAAAGTCCCAATTAAGTTTTACCAGGTCCTACAAGATCCCACCTCCATCTATATCTTGCCTCACACCATATCTCTTCTCACCCTACTCATCACTCTGGAGCTACACAGCCTCTCTGCCATCCTGTAGCTTACTAAACCGACTTCTGCCTCAGGACCTTTGCACCAGCCGTTCTCTTGCTTGAAATACCTAAATCATCTTCCTTTGAATCTTTGCTCTATCTTGTCATTCAAGTCTCAGCTCAAATGTGTCCTCAGCATAGAGACCTTCCCTGCCCAGCTAGTATAAAGCAATACCCTCTTCCTTCCTTTATATCTCACTTAGCTTTATTTTCTCCAAAGCACTTACCTCCACCTGGAATTATCTTGTATGTTTGTTTGTTGTTGTTGCTAAGTCTCTAAGTTGTGTCTGACTCTTTGCGACACCGTGAACTGCAGCAAGCCAGGCTCCTCTGTCAAATTCATGCTTACTTGCTTACTGTCTACTCTCCTTGTTCCCCTAGAAGGTAACCTTCACGGAGCAGAAACTTTCTGTCTTGGCCCAGCTATCTTTGTAGCATCTAGAACAGTTCTTGGTCATAGTAGGTGCTCAAGAAATATTTACTGAATAAGCAAACACTATCATAGTATCTGAGTTTGATATGTTTAGGAATACCACCCCAAATTAGAAGAAATGCTCCTTACTTTTAATGAAATTAGGAGATAGAGTCACAATTTTGAAATAATTTTAAGTGCTGGCAATTAGTTCAGTTCAGTTCAGTTCAGTAGCTCAGTCGTGTCTGACTCTTTGCGACCCCATGAGTCGCAGCACGCCAGGCCTCCCTGTCCATCACCATCTCCCGGAGTTCACTCAGATTCATGTCCATCGAGTCAGTGATGCCATCCAGCCATCTCATCCTCTGTCATCCCCTTCTCCTCCTGCCCCCAATCACTCCCAGCATCAAAGTCTTTTCCAATGAGTCAACTCTTCGCATGAGGTGGCCAAAGTACTGGAGTTTCAGCTTTAGCATTATTCCTTCCAAAGAAATCCCAGGGCTGATCTTCTTCAGAATGGACTGGTTGGATCTCCTTGCAATTAGTTAAGTGATACTTAACTTATGTTGTGAAACAGAACGCCCTGGCTATCCCAGGCATGGAAAGCTGCGGTCCTTTTCCCCAGGGGAAGAAACGTGCTCACATATACATGAAGTATGGTGCACACAATTCCAAGGTTTCTTCCCCAAGTTGAGAAGCCCTTCTTTGAAGACTATGTGAAAACCATTGGTAAGTGGCACATAGTTAGCAGGTAAGGGAGTGTTACTGAAGTAACTGAACATATCTTTTTCCATTGATGGCTGACACCATTTAAACAAGTCTGGCTAGGACAGTATGGAGTTTCCTTTAAAAACTAAAAATAGAGCTATCATATGATCTTGCAATCCTACTCCTGGGTATATATCTGGAGAAAACCATCGTTCAAAAAGATACATGCATCCCAATGTTCACTGCAGCATTATTTACAATAGCCAGGACAGATGAATGGATGAAAAAGATGTGGTATGTTTGTGTGTGTGTGTGTGTGTGTGTGTGTGTACACAGTGAAATATTCATCAGCCATAAAAAAGAATGAAAGAATGCCATTTGCAACAACTTGGATGGAATATGTTAAGTGAAGTAGATAGAGAAAGGCAAACATCATGGTATCATTTATATATGGAATCTTTAAAAAAAAGATACAAAATTATATACAAAACAGAAACAGACTCACAGACATAGAAAACAAACTTATGGTTATCAGAGGGGAAGGGAGTGATAGTTAAATTAGGAGTTTGGGATTAGCAAATACACACTACTGTATATAAAATAGGTAACCAGCAAGAACTATTGAATATCACAGGGAATATATTAAATATTTTATAATAACCTATATTGGAAAAGAATCTAAAAGAGAATATATGTGTGTGTGTGAATCACTTTGCTGTACCCCTGAAATTACCACAATATTACAAATCAACTATACTTCAATAAAAATAAATATATACATTTTAAAAAGTCTGGCTAACTGGGTGTTTTCTCATGGAACAGGGAGAACAGGGCTGAGCAGGCAGAAAGATCGAAGAGGTCACCTACTCTAACCCCTTGCCGGGCATGACTGCTCTTCTGAACAACCTCAGCTGCTCAATGATCTTATCAACTGCCCTTCTGGCCTTGGCTAACCTCTCTGAAGTGATATTAGCCCCATCTCATGTAATTACCTTTAAATGTGTCAGTCTCCTGTATTTGACTATAAATTCATTAAGACAGATTTACCTGTGAGTCCCTTCAACACTGATGAAACAAATACAAAGGCACTGGGTTCAGAACTTTGCGCCAATAAACTATCTTACTTTTCTAAAGCTTAGCATTCATCACAATCCTAAGAGAGCATGTATTTCCCCATTTATTTATTAATTTCTTTTCTTCATTAGAATTTAGCTTTTGCAGGATTATCAGCTACAGGTGAGTGTTGTAAATAGTGTTGAATAAATGAATGAATGATGAGTGCCTACTCCATGCTAGGCACAATTCTAGGCATTGGCCATGTAGAGGAGAACAAGATAAGGCCCTTGCTCTCTTAAGGTAGACCCCCAAAAGACCACAAATAAATTGGTAAACATATTGTTTTATTTTAGATGATCAATCTTCTAAAGAAAAAAACAGAAAAGCCAGTTAATGAACTTGAGAATGACTTGTGGCAGGACGTATGGAGTCCGGAGAATCCCCTCTGAGGAAGCAACATTTAAACAAATGTTGAAGCATAAGAAGAATGTAGCAATAATAAGAGTGCAGGGAAGAGGCTTCCAAGTGGAGAAAGAGCATATGCAAAGGCCCTGAGGTAGGAGTTCGTTCTGGTCAAGAAGCGGAAGGAAGGCCACTGTGTCTAGATGTGTGGGTGTCAGCTCAAGTTGAGAAGAGAAGTTTGGGGACACAGACAGGGGTCAGATCAAGTAGTGTAAAAACTCTGGATGTTGTCAAAGGGGAGGTGGGGTCGGAGGAGGATGAACTGGGAATTTGGGATTAGCAGATGCAAACTATTATCTATATACGTGTATAACTGATCACTTTGCTAACACAGAAATTAGCACGACATTATAAATCAACTATACTCCAATAAAATAAACTGAGAAAAATAAAGATCATCGTGGCTTCTGTCCGGAAAATGGACTGTGGGGACAGGAAGCGCCAGAGAGTGAACAAACGGGCAAGTGGATGGAGGACTGGATGAAAGGGCAGCAGAGAGGGATGGCTGCCTGGAGACTGGAGACCTAAGGTCGAATCCCTGTGTACTCCCGACCACTTGGCAGGATGGGTGAGTCCGTCTCTGCCCAAACCTCTGTTTTTCTCACCCTTAAAACAAGAGGACCATGGAGCTATCTTTCAGGGCCACTTCACCTGTCACATTCTGGAAACTCCTGCATTTCAGTCTTGTTATCTGGGTTCAGAGACAAAACTAAAGATTGCAGGCTAGCCCCCTGCCTGCCTGAGCCACCTTGAGATAGCCCACCGGCCAAGCGGGTGCCAAGGCTCAGGCCTGCTTTATGACGTCCTCTGGCTGCGGTGGGCTTCTGGAGCCCAATCGTGTCCTTCCCACTGCCTTTCCCTGGTTCCATCAGAGCAGATGACACCCACTTGATTCTGCTTCTTAGTCAAAAGAGAGAGGGCACCCAGCTTTTAAAACAGCAACTCATCAGGGAGGCTTTGATCAGGTCTATTCCTTGCTTTGCTCTTTGCTCCCCTCTCCCCGACTAAGAACAGTCTCATCCCAGTGTCTCCTCTAGGAGGGGAGAGGTGCGCCTTGGCCAGCATTCCAGTGTAACTTACTGCATTCAGTTGATGCTGAAACCAAAGAGAAAAAGGGATTGACCTGGTTGGATATTGAATCTGGCTGCCTCCCTCCCTCCTTTCCTTTCATCTCCCAAAGTGGTCGTCTCCTGGCTCATGGGAGAGGGCTTGTGCTGGGCTGGGGGTCACACCACCTCTCCCTCCCAACTTCCTCGCTCCCTCGCCCTGTGGACACTTGCTTGTGCAGCTGCTCAATATAAATTCCTCACATACATCTCCGGCCGGCCAGTTTATTTTTATAAACAATAAATAGGACGACATTCCTATGGTGTCCCACTCCGGCCGGCCTGGTTTGCAGAGCCAGGGGACGGCAAAGGAGAGTTGGTGGGGTTTACACAGATGGCGGCCCGCATGTCGTAAATCTCATAAACACTAGGGAGGTTTTTTTTTTCCCCCAGAAACATAAACAACAACAACTCACTGCCCACCCCGTTTTCTTTCTTCCCTCAAGATCACAAGGCATTATCGAGGCCTACAAATCACCACCAGATGATATTAAGTTGCTCGAATAACACTCGGGATCCCTTCCGGTGTGTGATTTTTCTTCATTAGAAACGATGGCCCAAGTGCACCAAATCCTCTTTCTCTCTCCTCAAAATTTATAGATCACAGTCTCTAAACTAATTGTTACTTGCACACTAGGCCTCAAGCTGTTTGTCCACAGAGCAATTACCTCCGAGGCCCTGATTAAAGGGGAGAAGCAGAAGTGAGAGAAAAATGAAACACTCTGGCCGGCTGGGGACAATGTCCTGACATCCTTCTGTGGATGACAGCGAGGGAGGGGCCCCCTTCATCCATCACAGACCCCTGTCCAAAGCCCGAGACATGACAGGCCAGGGGATACAAGCCACCGACCGCTCTTATGACCTTCGGAACCAGTGCAGCTCCCAGGCCACCGCAAGCATCTTCCTGGAAAGAGGATCATTCCTCTGATTCCACATCTCATCCTCCCAGGTTTTGGTACATCCGCTGCTCATATTCATTTACTTCTGTGTAGATAAGACAAGTGAGAGGTAGCTTTGCTCAGAAACAACCTGGGCTCTGCGTTCCTACTGCCTTCAGGAGGTTCTCAGCATCCAGGTGGTGAAGTTGAGTGTGTCCCCTCAGAATGACTTCTGAGTGCTTGGAAGAACCTCGCCCCACCCAGGACCCATCTCCCCTCCCTTGGTGGAGCAAAACCCCAAGCCCTGGAGTCCAACTTAGAGATATCATTTGCCACTTCTTACGGAGAGATTGGGGCTTCCCTGATGGCTCAGCTGGTAAAGAATCTGCCTGCAATGCAGGAGACCCCAGTTTGATTCCTGGGTCAGGAAGATCCACTGGAGAAGGGATAGGCTACCCACTCCTGTATTCTTGGGCTTCCCTTGTGGCTTAGCTGGTAAAGAATCTGCCTGCAATGCGGGAGACCTGGGTTTGATCCTTGGGTTAGGAAGATCCCTTGGAGAAGGGAAAAGCTACCCTCTTCAGCATTCTGGCCTGGAGAATTCCATGGACTCTATAGTCCAAGGGGTCACAAAGAGTTGGACACAACTGAGACACTTTCACTCTCATGGAGAGATTGGGTCTTCCCTGGTAGCTCAGAGGTAAAGACTCCAACTGCAATAGAGGAGATGTGGGTTCCATCCCTGGGTGGGGAAGGTGCCCTGGAGAAAGAAATGGCAACCTACTCCAGGATTCTTACCTGGGAAATCCATGACAGAGGAGCCTTGAGGCTCAGAGACAGAGAGCAACTTGCCTGACATCACACAGCAAACTGGTGCCAGAGTGAAGCCTCTAACTCCATGATGCCCTCAAAATCTTGCTGTTTGCAGATGGAATTTCAATTCAAAATGTCGTAGGGGCAATGTCTCCCGCGGATGTCCCTAATCATGACCAGTGTGCATCACCAGCCATAAACACTACATAAGAAAGGACTTCTTTTAAGGGAACTCAAGGTGATTGTCCTTCTCCAAGTGCCTTAGGGGGAGGGGTAAGGGTGGGAGTGGGGGAGAAATGCATTATTTTGGCATCAGTCCTGGCCCATCAAGCTTCTGCTATCAGTCTGTGATACAAGAATGTTATTAATGTTCCACTCAGGGAAGCTTAGCACCCATGCTCTGGTCCACCCCAGCACCTGGGACTATGCCCCAGGGTGCTTGCAGACAAAAGGAGGGTGTGCAAAAATACCAGCGGGTGAACAATCTGGGAGCAGCTCTTGACCATGGAAGGAGGGGAGCAGGCAGAGAAATGCCCCAGCTTCCTCACCCCTCAAAAGGAAAGACCCCGACACATGCCCTACGGGTCTCTTGGAGGTCCCCATTCCTGAATCCCCAGAAAGATGAGCCTCACCTTCACGAGCATTTCCTCTTCCTTAGCACATGCTCTAGTGGCTACCTTCCCATCCCCATCTCACTCCTCACAGCCCTGCCTGCAACTCCTGAGATCACTGTCCAGATAAATTCTTTGCACTCAAATCCTGTCTCAGGATCTGCTTAAGGGGAAAACCAAACTCCAGAAACTTTACAACCATCTTCCCTCTTGTAAATGGCATGGATGTCAGTTCAGTGGACTAGGTTTTTGCTTTTTCATTTGTTTAACCAGAATTTTAAATTCATGGTACTTTAAATAAAGATTTTTTTAAAATAGGAATTCCCATTTCTTGGAAAAATCAGAAATTCTGGTGTCCACGCATGGCAGCCCAAAGAGGAAGTGGGAGTAGCTGCCCCTTGTAGACGGATCTGTTGTCCCGGGTTCCTTCTGGTCTGTACCAGACCCTGCTTTGTTCTTTCATGTCAGCTTCCTGGCCCCTGTGGGCAGTTGTTTCTGAACTGCAGGTTTTGATATTATTCTGGGCTTTTTCTAATGGACAGCAGACAACAAATTAAGCATCAGCCTTTCATCCTGTTTAGTTTTTTCCTAAAATCTAACAAAGGGACTCCCAAAGATGTAAAGGTATTTGAGTATTGCTCTTTTTATTCTTTTTAATTTCAGGTTTTGACTTTTTCTGAATTGGGGTATAATTGCTTTACAATGTTGTTAGTTTCTGCTGTACTGCAACGCGAATCAGCTATATGTATACGTACATATATTCCCTCCCTCTTGGACCTCCCTCCCACCCCACCCCCCATCCCACCTATCTAGGTCACCATGAAGTACTGAACTGAGCTCCCTGGGCTACATAGTGGATTTTAGCAATCATGGTTCTCAATTTTTACAGTGAAGAATTTCTTGTCGACCCCCAGTCACAGTTCGGCCGATTTATGTAAGCTCCATACACTGGACTCAGCTTCAACAGAAAGCAAAACCAAGACGTTTCCCTTTGACTTCAGTTCATGGTATGTTCCAGGTAGACAGCTTTAGTGGATGTGATCAGACTGTCTTAGCTTGACAACATGTTTTGCATTGTTCAATTTAATTTAGCTTTGCCTTGGATGAAATAAAAATTATTTTCAACAGGAAAGAACTTCCTTTGAGGAGATAAACTTTCAAAAATAATGCCATCCTTCTTCTACCTCAGGGTAGTAGTTTAGTCTCTAAGTCATGTCCGACTCTTGCCGCCCATGGACTGTAGCCCACCAGGCTCCCTTGTCCATGGGATTTTCCAGGCAAGAATACGGGAGTGGGTTGCCATTTTCTAACCCATACCTTACTGCTAGTAATATTTGTGGATTCTTTTTCTCTTGTACAGCTTCCTACATTTCAAACAATTCCTTTTCCTTCCTATCGAAGTGCGACATGTGCAAGCTCTGGGGAACCATTCATGCTACCGGCTCTAGAGGAACTCATGGTCCAGTAGGGGTGACGGATGGGGTCAAATAATTTGTGGGGTTGCCTAGGGAGGACTGTGAGAGTTCTCCGGTGACAAGAAGAAAAGAGTGATCAGTTCATTGGCAGAGGGAAGGGAAGTCTTCAAACAGAAGAGCATCCATTGGGCTTGAAGGCTGATGAGCAGTTGGCTAAGTGGAGGAGGGGAGCAAAGACTCTCCCGGCAGAGGGACCAGCTTGAAGGAGGCACAGAGGTTCAAAACTGCCTGGGACATGAGTTCAGTAAAACAAGGGGTCACAGAGACATCTGGGAGACCGAGGCCAAGGAATTCCTGAGTCCAAGCTCCATTTTCCAGTCCAAAGTATGGGAGAGCACCTGGGCTTGGAGCTCCCAGAGGTCACCTGCATTCCAGGGCTTCCTGTGTGAGTCAGCACTTTTTAGGCTGCACTTCTCTGAGCAGTATTGATTGGCATGCGTTCCTGGGAAATCCAAAGAACAGCATAGCTTCAACACTGCAGATCTCTTCGCTGTTTTTTCTTCTTTATTGGTTTTGTTTTCCAGCCAAGTTTTCCAGGAGACAGCAAAGATGGCCACTGATATCTTCGAGACACATTGATGATGTCAATCTTTCTGGAAAGATAGATTAGTTTCTCATTAGTTTCCATGAAATTCCAAGAGAAAGAGCCTCATTGGCTCCAACTATGTCACATGCCCATTTATAGACCAATTAATTACTCATGGTCCGGAAAATGCAATATTTTCACTGGACAGTCTGACATCAAGGATTAATTCCTTTAGCCAGGGGATGGAGACAATTTCTCCCTGTAATAGCTATAAGTGGTGGAAAGTTGGCACCCCATAAAAAGTTGGGATGCTATCTCCCAAGTGGGCAATGGATGAAAGGCAGGGGAAATCAAAGCACTTCCTCTTATACAAGTGCATCCCTGGCCCCTCAACCCCCAGATACGTGCTCTGTGAAGAGGACAGCATCCCTCTTGCCAAGATGATAACTGCTGGACTTTGCTGGTCCTCAGTTTCTACTCTAACTTTCAGCTCTTCTGCCAGAGCAGCGTTCTTGTTTGCTTCATCTGAATGGATTTCTGTGATGCTTCTGAGGGCAATGACCATATCAGTAAGGTCCACTGTTTCATTAGCTTTATTGAGTAGCATGATTTATGCACTGGTGAGCTATTTTCATGTCTCTGGCTATCCCAGAGTAGCTGAGTTTCAACATATCCTTTCATCCTTGCTAATTTCCTCTCCCAAGTCCATGTTCAAAAATTGGTAGGCTTTGTGACAACATTCTTACACCTATTAGGATTTGCTCACATCAGCCAAGGTAGCTTATATGGTCTATTTTTCTTAGCAATTCGATTTTGCTTATCAAGCAAATGTGTTCAGTGGTGATGTCACTGGCCTGAATTTATTAAAATAGACCTTTCAACCTCACAAGTGACCTCTGTTATTTCTACCATCATTGTGCCTACTTTGCTTGCATAATATTGACTAAGGAGATGTCAGAAAACTACCACAGAGAGAAGAGCTCACCATACTCCAGGCACTAGAGATAGGACTTTTAAAAAATCCTCTAATGATAAATATATAAAATGGATAAGTATTTATATAGAAATAAATTATAAATTAAGTAAATATATACATACCTGTATATATCTATATAGATATATTTATCCATCATTATTTGACAGGTCTTGGTCTAAGAACTTTACACATAGAAACTTTAAATATTATAAAAATATAATATGATAAATACATTTTACAGATTAGGAAATCAAGGCAATGCAGCATCAAAGGATTCATCTACATCACACAACTAATTGTTGGTGGACACAGGACCTCAAAACAGGCTCCAGAATCACTATACTCTGCTGCTCCATCTATTTATTGAATAATCACATGAAAAATCACACTGAATAATCACATGAATAATCACAGAATCACCGTACTCTGCTACCCCATCTATTCATTTAATAATCACATGAAAAATAACTACAAGTTGTGGTTAATATTATGACAGATAAGATTTTATAAGGATCCCAACCTGGTCAGAGGGGTGTAGTGAAGGAAGGCCATCTCTGAGGAAAGGACATGTGAGCTGAAACGTAAGGGTGAGTTGGAATTATGTTGGTGTAGGGTGGTGAGAGGGAGAGAAATGCAGGTGGCAGGCAGAGGGACAGTGCGTGTGAACCTGCCCCAGGGACCCAGATGAAGCTGGTGGGCTCTGTATAGTGCAGTGTGCCCCAGAGACCTGGATGAAGCTAGTGGGCTCTGTATAGTGCAATGAGTCCTGCAGAGATAGTAAAACTACGTTAAGGACAGATAGGGTCACCCTTTGGGGAGGTTTTATTTGTGATAAGCAGATAAGATAAGACCATTATTATGGTCATTAATAATGACCATAAAGGGTCCATGATTTAATCTTCAGAACCTGTGAGTATGTTCCCTGACATGGCAGAAGGGACTTTGCAGGAAGGATTAATGGTGCAGAACTGGATATGGGAAGATGACTCTGAGTTATCCAGGTGAACCCAATCTAATCATGAGTCCTGAAATGCAGAAGACTTTCCCCAATTGTGATCACAGAGAAATGTGGTCATGGAAGAAGTCATCAGAGAGATGAAACTTTGCTGGCTTTGATGATGAAGGAAAGGGATCAAGAGCCAAAGAATTCAGGTGGCCTCTAGAAGCCAGAAAAGACAAGGAAGCCGAATTCTCCTCTAGAGCCTTCAGGAAGAAGAGCAGCCCCACCAACACCTTGACTCTAGCCCAGTAAGATTGTTTCTGACTTCAGACTCCAGAACTGTAAACTAAATATATCTGTGTTGGTTTAAACTAACAAAGGTCCATATAGTCAAAGCTATGGTTTTTCCAGTAGTCATGTACGCATGTGAGAGTTGGACCATAAAGAAGGCTGAATGCCAAAGAGCTGACGCTTTTGAATTATGGTCCTAGAGAAGACTCTTGAGAGTCCCTTTGACAACAAGGAGATCAAACCAATCAATCCTAAAGGGAATCAATCCTGAATATCTATTGGAAGAACTGATGCTAAAGCTGAAGCTCCAATATTTTGGCCATCTGAGGCAAAGAGCTGATTTATTGGGGGAAAAAAAATCCTGATGCTGGGAAAGATTGAAGGGAGGAGGAGAAGGGGGCATGCAACAGAGGATGAGATGGTTGGATGGCATCACTGACTCAACGGACATGAGTTTAAACTCCGGGAGAAAGTGGAGAACAGGGAAGCCTGGTGTGCTGCAGTCCATTGGGTCACAAAGAGTCAGACACAACAACAAACTGACTTTGGAATCATTTGTCACAGCCGCAGTGGGAAATAAATGCATGCCATGAGAAGCTATTGAAGGCTCTGGGCAGAGGCATGGCACTCTCAGATTTTTTTAAAATGAGCTGCATATTTTTGTATCCGTTATCTCATACTATTTCACCATAATTTGGGGGGCAAATATCAGAAAATTTACTGAGCTACAGACAAGTTTTCAATTGGGATTAAAGGAAGCTGTTTCCTTATGTTATACAATGAAGCTTTTCTACCCACTGCTGTCACAAAATATTTGTAGCAACTCCACGTGTTGTCATCAGCCCCTGACACCAAAGCCCAGCAGCAGCAGAGATTTCCAAAGGCCTTGATGCTAGTTGGATCTGTGTTCAGATTCTGGCTTACCTTAGGTGACCTTAGGCAAGTTGTTTCACTTCTCTAAACCTCACCTTCTCATCTGCAAGATGGGGATTCTGCCAATGCCCACCACACTGGTCACCATGAGGATTAATGTGTATGTGTGTATGAGTCGCTCAGTCGTGCCCAACTCTTTGCGACCCCATGGACTGCAATCCACCAGGTTCCTCTGTCCATGAGATTTTCCAGGCAAGGATACTGGAGTGGGTTGCCATTTCCTTCTCCAGGGGATCTTCCCAACCCAGGGATCGAACCCGGGTCTCCTGCACTGCAGGCAAATTCTTTACCGACTGAGCTACAAGGGAAGCCCCAATAGAAAAGCTTAACAATGACCTTGACACACAGTGAAAGTGAAAGTGAAAGTCGCTCAGTGGTGTCTGACTCTTTGTGACCCCATGGACTATACAGTTCATGAAATTCTCCAGGCCAGAATATTGGAATGGGTAGCCTTTCACTTCTCCAGGGGATCTTTCCAACCCAGGGATTGAATCCAGGTCTCCTGCATTTCTGGCAGATTCTTTACCAGCTGAGCCACAAAGGAAGCTCTGACACAGAGCAGGGCTCCCAAAAATGTACCATTCTTCTCCTTCTCTGTAGTTGCTTCCGCTGCTCCAGTTTTTCCAAGCCAGACAGTGCAGAAATTGTCTGGACAATTATAGCCCTGGACATGCAGAGACTTTAAAGATGTAAATGCCAGTTTAGGGTCAGTTATTAGCACGAGGATGGTGGCCAACCATCAAAGGACTTGGAGGAGATAAGACCTGATGGTCCCAGGAAGCACAGGAAAGGAGAAGAGGGAGAGGCAAGGCAGAGAAGGGAAGAAATATAGTAATAATTAAAGGTATATCAATGAGCACATTACCACTATGGGCAACTGGGGCTAATTCTACTGGGAGCTTCTGAAAGGCTGTGCAGGACCCACCTCAAATCTTTCCCTCTGGAGAACAGGAGACTGGGACATTTATCCACTGGCAACCATCCCCTATTGGTTGGGAGTTGTCCCCAAGTTAACTGCCCCATACTTCTGGTTTGCCACTGCTTACAAAGCAGAACAAGTTCTGTGCTACCACAGATGATGTCGGCTGTAAAGAAAAAATATCCAGGCAGCTGAGGAAAGAGTGGACGCTGCGGGGAATTCAGCACCACGATCACAGGCATCAAGAGCATCTACTAGGACTTCTCTGGTGGTCCAGTGGTTCAGAACTCTCCTGCCAATGCAAGGGACACAGGTTCTATCCCTGGTCAAGGAATTAAGATCTCATATGCCACATGGCATGGCCAAATTAAAAAAAAAAAAAGAATCCAGCTGCCAATGCAGGGAACAGAGATTCAGTCCCTGGTCTGAGAAGATTCCACATGCAGCGGGGCAACCAAGCTCATCTGCCACAACTCTGAGGTCTGTGCTCTAG
The DNA here is from genome assembly GCA_006410635.1 of Cephalophus harveyi. Classification (NCBI taxonomy): domain Eukaryota; kingdom Metazoa; phylum Chordata; class Mammalia; order Artiodactyla; family Bovidae; genus Cephalophus; species Cephalophus harveyi. The sequence goes on along the minus strand of SJYT01050323.1, from coordinate 416,144 downwards.
AGCCCACGAGTCACAGTCACTAAACCTGAAAGTCACAACTACTGAAGGCCCTGAGCCTGGAGCCGGTGCTCCACAAGAGAAGCCACCACGGTAAGTCTGCATCACAACTAGAGGGTAGCTCTTGATCATGGCAACTAGAGGAAGTCTGCACGCAGTGATGAAGAACCAGTGCAGTCAAAAGTAAATAAATAAATAAGAGCATCTGCTCCCTGCGTGTGATGGTGATGGCGACGGTGCACGCCACTAGCCCAAAGTCCAAGCAGAACCGGCCAAAGCACAGCTACATCCTCCGGGGTGGCTGCGTGACCCCATCTCCTTAAGGGGCCACCAGTTGAACAAGTACACTCTGGACCTGGGCAGCAGATGGCTGGGTGGGGACAACGGCCTGCCTTTGAGATTCAACAGCATCCACAGCCCAGGGAGTAGAGAACTCGAGAGCCAGTCCCACAGGGTGTCCTTTGCGATCATGCCCGGACTCCCACAGTCAGGAGCCTCCAGAGGGACTCAGAATTTGGGCACAAATCTGGGACCTCAGAGTGGGCTGCGGGCATTATCAAGAGCCAGCACACCACAGAGAGGAGCAAAGCACCTTCCCAGGATGGCTTAGGATGCGGGTCACATCTCTCTAATCTTCTCAGGGATGAACACCTCACTGACCTGGGTTCCCCAGACAGGTAAGAGGAAAACCAGATGACAGGGCCCTTGGCATCCCACTGCTGGGCTCCAGAGAGTAAAACCCCATGTGATATGACTCCCCAAGGAAAACCCATCACCTGCTGCCCTTGGGAGAAATTTGCAAGCTTTTGTCTTTTGAACCTAAACTCATAGGAAAATAAAAACATTTTTTTACCTGACAATCCAGCACACACATATGTATTAAAATAGCTTTATGTCATCACATAATCTTTATTCTTACTACATATTTCATAGCTCGATACTGCTGTTATATCATGTCATATGATATTATAATTTGCCTTGTAAAGTGCTGGTCATGACTCACTAAATTAATTTTTCAACACACTTTCTGCTTTCAGATTTGTTGTTGTTATTGTTCAGTCATTCAGTCATATCTGACTCTTTGAGATCCCATGAATTGTGACATTCCAGGCCTCCCTGTCCTTCACCATCTCCCGGAGTTTGCCCAAGTTTATGTTCATTGCATTGGTGATTCCGTCCAGCCATCTCATCCTCTGAAGCCTTCTTCTCCTTCTGCCCTTGATCTTTCCTAGCTCCAGGGACTTTTCCAATGAGTTGTCTGTTCCATCAGATGACCAAAATACCAGAGCTTCAGCTTCAGTCTCAGTCCTTTCAGTGACTATTCAGGGTCGATCTCCCTTAAGATTGACTAGTTTGATCTCCTTGCTGTCCATGAGACTTTCAGGAGTCTTGTCCAGCACCTTAGTTTGAAGGCATGAATTCTTAGGCCCTCTGCCTTCATTACAGTCCAGCTCTCACAACCGTACATGACCACTGGGAAGACCATAGCCTTGACTATACGGACTCTTGTCAGCAGAGTAATGTCTCTGCTTTTCAACACACTATCTAGGCTTGTCATCACTTTCCTGCCAAGAAAAATCATCTTCTGATTGCATGGCTGCAATCACGGTCCACAGTGATTTGGTAGCCCAAGAAGAGGAAATCTGCCCCTACTCCACCTTCTGCCCTTCTATTTCCCTTCTATTAGCCATGCAGTAATGAGGCCAGATGCCATGATCTTAGTTTTTTAATATTAAGTCTTAGGCTGGCTCTTTCACTCTTCTCCTTCACCCTCATCAAGAGGCTCTTTAGTTCCTCTTCATTTTCTGCCATTTTGGCAAGAATGTTTATAAGGTCAAGTCTCAGGCTTGTGGGATTTTAATTCCCTGACCAGGGTTTGAACCTGGGCTTTCAAGGCCCTTAGCAGTGAGAGTACAGAGTCCCAACCACTCCCACCAGGAAATTCCCTTTCCAGATTAGTGGCACCCCTCAGTTTGACAACACTAAGTTAGCAGATAGAGTTGCTCAGTGGGTAAATAACCCACCTGCAAAGCAGAAGACATGAGTTCAATCCCTGGGTTGGGAAGATCCCGCGAAGGAGGGTATAGCAACCCACTCTAGTATTCTTGCTTGGAGAATGCCATGGACAGAGGAGCCTGGTGGGCTACAGTCCATAGGGTTGCAAAGAGTCAGACACGACTGAAGCGACTGAACACACACACACAGCTGGCAGATAAGGGATTCAGTACCTATATAAGAGCTCTGGTTGGAAATAATGAAGCTTGCCTGAGTCCCACCCAGCTATGTCTCTGGTGAGCTGTCCAGAAATATGAGGTTCAAATTCAGCTGAAGGCAACAACCTTTTTTCAGGTAAGTTTTTTCTTGAAGTATAACACATACAGTGACTCCAACACCCTAGAAGTCCTCTTGTACCCTGTCTCACCACCACCTCCCATAACACCAGATGTTAATTTCACCTGTTTTTGAACTTTTTAAGTACCAAATCATATAGGAGGTACTTTTCTATGTCTGACTTCTGCCTAGTGAACCTAATGATTATTCTATGTCCTTGGGTGTAGTTGAAGTTTTTTCCTTTTCATTGCCATGTACTGGTCATTGTGTGATTAGATCATAATTTGACTTATCAGCACTGGTTCTTTAATTGTCTCCAATTTTGGATTGCAAGTACTGCACTGGGCATTCATCTTTGATGAACATATGTGCTCATTTCTATCCGAAATTTACCCAGGAGTGAAATTGTTGGGTCATAGAATATGCATATGTTCAACTTTAAAAAATATTAGCCAGATGTTTTGCAGGCCAATTCTGGAAAAATAAAAATGATTAGAGGTTCCACTTTTTCATACTCAACATGAAAATCATTTGTAGAGAGCCCGTGGGGGTTAAAAATAAATATTCTTACAGCTGAAATTACTTATTCTATCAAAGCAAAGAATAGCAATGAGAAAATTGGCTCCCTTGTCAGCCAACATCTAGGCACTTGGGGAAGCCCCCAAGGAAACATCTTCCTAAGTCACTTTAAAACATTCCATGTGGGTATGGGCCTTCTCTGATAGCTCAGTTGGTAAAGAATCCGCCTGCTATGCGGGAGACCTTGGTTCAATCCCTGGGTCTGGAAGATCCCCTGGAGAAGGGAAAGGCTATCCACTTCAGTATTATGGCCTAGAAAATTCCATGGACTGTATAGTCATGGGGTCACAAAGAGTTGGACAGAACTGAACGACTTTCACTTCACATGTGGGTACACCTAGAGGATTGGAAATGTCTCAAATGCTTCTCTGATCCCCTTCCCAAGGTATCTCCCAGGTCTGGTTTCTACAGATCCATACTTCATCCCCACCATTTTCAAGCTATGGTGCTGATTACTCTTGGGGACTTGTTTGTTTTTAGTACCTGCCTTGAAGTATCTTGACTGCAAGGAGATCCAACCAGTCCATCCTAAAGGAAATCAGTCCTGGGTGTTCATTGGAGGGACTGATGTTGAAGCTGAAACCCCAATGCTTTGGCCACCTGATGCAGAGAGTTGACTCATTGGAAAAGACCCTGATGCTGGGAAAGATTGAGGGCAGGAGGAGAAGGGGACGACAGAGGATGAGATGGTTGGATGGCATCACCGATACAATGGACATTGTGTTTGGGTGGACTCAGGCCTGGCGTACTGCGGTTCATGGGGTTGTAAAGAGTCGAACATGACTGAGCGAGTGAACTGAACTGAACTGAACTGAAGTATCAATGGCTGATTGATGTTGATGTATGGCAGAAACCAACACAACATTGCAAAGCAATTATCGTTCAATTAAAAAAAAAGGTTTGGGAAGGCCATACACAACAGTTATTAAGGACATACATACTTGAGTCAGACAGAGGTTTTAATGCTTGAGTCCTAATGGGTGACATTGGGCTCATTATTTCACACCTTGGGTCCTGGTTCCTCCATCTGTGAAATGGGCATAATAAAGATATCTCACAGGGTCCTAGGGTAGTAAAGAGGATATTCTGAAATGTATGGACAGGAGTAGCAGTGATAGAAGCTTAATTGTCAGTAAATATTAACTGCAATAAGAATCATTGCTGTGATTATTCTTACTTGCTAACAGTCAGAAATGGGGTGTTCAGAGCTGGGGAGCATTCAACTGTTTCCTGAAGGCACAGTTTTCCCCCTTCTTTTTTTATGTGTCCTCAGAACCTTCACTTTCCCCACCCCCACTGCTCAACAGTAGCAGGAGCATTCAGGCTACAAGCCCCAGAATCACTTCACATGGAGCCTGCTAATCCTCCTGGCTCTGAGATGTGGTTAGCTGGGGATGAGGATGGCAAAGTGGGNGTTTTCCCCCTTCTTTTTTTATGTGTCCTCAGAACCTTCACTTTCCCCACCCCCACTGCTCAACAGTAGCAGGAGCATTCAGGCTACAAGCCCCAGAATCACTTCACATGGAGCCTGCTAATCCTCCTGGCTCTGAGATGTGGTTAGCTGGGGATGGGGATGGCAAAGTGGTGGGGGTGACCAGGTTGCAAACACAGGGCAGCAAAACTGAGCTGCCTGAAGTTTGCAGCCAGAAACAAACAGGAAACAAATTAGTTCAATCCCAGAATGCAAACCAGTGTTGACAGAGATTCATGGAAGAGCCATGCAAGGAAACATGCTGCCATTTCTCATCCAGTTAGCCTGGGAATCAATTCCACAGTGCATAGGGCATGTAGAAGACACTGCATACAGGCAGGAGCCTCAGGGCCTGGGATGCCCCCCACCCTGCCACCCTGCCCCTGCTTTGGGTCTCCCACATACAGCAGGTTCCAGGGTCAGCGTTGAAGGAGGGGTGCTTGCCTCAGATGTACCTGATCTGTGTGTTTCAGTGCTTGAGAGTCCTGCTCTTGCATGAGAGCTCAGAATTAGACTTTGAATTTTAGGACATGGACATCTTCATCCAAAGATTTTACACCAGAGTACTATGAGTATGTAGTGGGTGTGGAGGGTGCTGTAAGCAGGGTGAAACACTAAAAACGTGGGATCCCAGCTTCAAACAGAGGTAGTCTTATCCATTTCATATTAGGTTGAACCATATGACTTTGCCATTTCTGATGGTCAGAAGCATTTCATTGACAATTTCACATGGTGCAACATGTTCTTTTGGTGTTTCATATAAGTTATCATAGGGGCTTCCTTAGTGTCTCAGATGGTAAAGCGTCTGCCTACAATGCGGGAGACCTGGGTTCAATCCCTGGGTCCAGAAGATCTCCTGGAGAAGCAGATGGAAAACCACTCCAGTATTCTTGCCTGGAAAATCCCATGGATGGAGGAACCTGGTAGGCTACAGTCCCTGGGGTTGCAAAGAGTTGGACACGACTGAGCGACTTCACCTTCTTTCTTTTCTTTCTTTATAAGTTATCATTTGATCCCAACATTCTGAATTTAAATGTATAAGATGTAGTCCAACTTCCTGACTTTCAGATGGGGGCCAGCCTGGATGAGATTCTGCTCCAGCCATTGAAGAAGGGCAGGGCGGTGGGTTACAGTCTGCCTTGCCATCCTCAATCCTAGGTCAGGGCCTGGTGTACATGAATGCTGGAATAGCACATAAAGAAAGCAGGTGTGAATTCTATCACGGTTTGTTTCCTTACTTATTTATTCATGACCAAGACTTCATTGTACCATATGTATCAGGTCCTTGACTAAGTCCTTGGTTACAGCAATTAAGCAGATGCAGACTCTCCCCACAGCCATTTCTAGTCCAGTGGGTGGGACAGACGTTAAACAGACAATGCCTGAGTATTTATTACAAGTGTGATAAATGGCAGGAAGGAAACGGTGCAAGCGATCCTTGAGTGCTTAGGTGCACAGCACCGGGCTGGCCATCCTGGAGGGCTGGTAGACAATGCATTGCTCACAAGGGCTTGGTATCCCTCCCTTGGAGGCATTGTCATTTCCTCTTCTGCTGAGGTCAGGCAGGCCATATGACTTGTTTTAGCCAATGAAATGTGAGCATGGGCAATGAGTCCCTCCCAGGTAGAAGATTCAAGAGTCAGTGTGTCATGCCTTCTTCCTCTTCTGCCACAACTGGCTCTTCATTAGCCAGAGTGAAGGTCATGTGGAGCAGAGTCCTCAACCCCCGCACCATGAATGTGAAATGTGAGCAGGAAATAAACGCTTATGGTTACAATCCCCTAAAAACGTCCGGGTGTTTCCTTCAGGTTGTTTCAGCATATACTTGCTTAAGACAGAAATGACAAGCACTCACACTCTAATCAAATGATTACTCAGCAAGTGACTGTGTACCAATGACTTAGCACAAGGTGTGATCAAAGAAGGGCAAGCATGGTCCCCTGAGGGGTCAGTGAAAAGATAGCCTACATTCAAGTCGAGAATGAGGGTGTCTTAAGCACAGACTGACCTACCCTAAATGCTCAATAGATGGTAACTACTACTGTGATTCTAGTCCAATTCATGTTTGGGGAATGATTTGTAGGCAGGTTGGACCAGAGCACATCACACTGCCCAGGCCCTTTCTTCATACTCCAGGCATCACTGGCTCGAGAGGCCAGGGCCTCCCTTTCTTAAAACCTCATGACCAGAGAAGAGGAGTACTTTCTTCCCTGCAGTAATTTTTAAAATCCTAGGGAAGACTTCCTATTGGTTCAGCTGGAGTCACATGTCTGCTCTTGAACCAATCACTGTGGTCTCTGGGTAAGATACAGCTGAATGAGCCAGCCAAAACTTGGTCCTCTGTTATAGCAAGAACAGAGCTCAGAGTAATTGTGACAGGCAGGCTCCCCATTTTTATTCGGACTGAGAACCTCCTGTATAGAAGTCCTGTATACACGGACTGAGAACCTTCTGTATGGAAGACTTTGCATTTGGCACCACAGAGAGACATAGGAAACACAAACAGAGGTGTTCTAGGGTTTGAGGAAGCAGAAGCAAGAAAATCTACAGGGGAGATCTTGTCTAGCTTCACTGCATGGACGTTCCCTGTGATGCTCTGCCCTGCTTGGAATATGGCCCTCCTTCCAGAAAGCTCTAGTCCCATCCCAGCAGCTGACTGTCCCCTCCTCCCACCCCTAAGGAGTTAAAACGCAGTGCAGCTCCATTCTGGGCCTGAGAGCCAAGTTGGATGAGTATGAATGGGGCTCTGTAAGGCATCTTGTAGCTCTCTCAACTCTGCTCTGCTCCCATGCACTGTGTGCTTGTGGTTTCTGTCTCCTCTTCTGTTTACAATGCTGGGCAGCTGCTATATGCCCCAGCCTCTGCCTTCCCTGGGTGCCTCTCAGGAAGACAGAGATAAGTCCATTCAGCCCTCGGATACATGGCCCAACTCTGTCCACAGTCCCAGGCTTCATGGTATAGGCACTGGAGCCAGAATGAACTGGGTCTAACCAGAGCCCTGAAACTCACCAGCAGGATAACCTGGAATGTTGGAGCAGCTGGGAATCAACTAAGCAGGAAGCTGCCTGAAATATGATTGCAATGACTTGAAGAAACCAAGGTGCATTTTTCCTTCATAATAAGAAATCCAGCTTTTTGTGGTTCAACCATGGAAGATCCAGGAACCCTGAGGATCTTTGGGCCTCTTCTTCATTTTGCAAGCTGGCCACTGCAGTGCTGGGCAGCACACTGGTGAGCAGATGCAGTGATGAAGGGAGGGATGGAATAAGTCTGATCTGTCTCCTTTATCAAGAGAAAACCTTTCCCCAAAACATCCCCCAAACTTAGGTTCATTGGTCAGACCAAAGGCAGTGGATACTCCAAACTTAAGAGAGTCTGACAAAACAGGTATGTTTGCTTCCTGAGCACCTTCCCTGGTGGCTCAGTGGTAAAGAATCTGCCTGCCAATGCAGGAGATCAGGGATCAAACCCAGACCAAGGAAGATCCCCTGGGGAAGAAAATGGCAACCCACTCCAGTATTCTTGCTTGGAGAATCCCATGGACAGAGGAGCCTGGTGGGCTATAGTCCGTGGGGTCGCAAAGAGTCAGACGTGACTTTGCAACTAAACCACCACCATCACCACATGCTGTGAGGCAGCTAAGGCCCAGAGCTGCAACTACTGAAGCCTGCCCACCCTGGAGCCTGTGCTCTGCAACAAGAGAAGCCACACAATGAGAAACCTGCACACTGCAACTGGAGAGTAGCCCCCACGTGTCACAACTGGAAAAAAAAGCTCACACAGCAACGAAGACACAGCACAGCCAAAAATAAAATAAATACATAATTTTTTTAAAACAAAAGTTTTGGGAATAAGTGTAGGTCAGACAATTAGTCATGTCTGCTTGACAGAGTTACTTCTCTAAGCTCCATGCGTTAGTCTGCTAGGGCTGCCATAACAAAATTCCACAAACTGGGGGGATTTGAAAGCAGGAATTTATTGCTTCAAAGTTCTAGAGACCAGAAGTCCAAGGACAGGTTCTTTCTGAGGGCTGAAGATGAACATATTCCATCCCTCTCCCCTAGCTTCTGATGGGTTGCTGGCCATCTTTGATGTTCTTGGACTTGTAGAAGCTTTACCTCCATCTCTCCATTCATTTTCAGGCAATGTTTATTCTCCTCATATACACATCTGTCTCCAAATTTCCCATTTTTATAAGTACACCAATTTTACTGGGTTGGAGCCCACCCTAATGACTTCAGTTTAATTTGATTACTTTTATAAACACTCTATTTCTAAATGAGGTCAAATTCTGGGGTCCTGGGAGCTAGGGCTTCAACATAAGAATTTGAGGAGGGACGGCTCAGAGGTTAAAGCATCTGCCTCCAATGCGGGAGACCCGGGTTCGATCCCTGGGTCGGGAAGATTCCCTGGAGAAGGAAATGGCAATCCACTCCAGTATTCTTGCCTGGAGAATCCCATGGACGGAGAAACCTAGTAGGTTACAGTCCACGGGGTCGCAAAGAGTCGGACACGACTGAGCGACTTCACCTTCACAATTTAGTGCATCACACCCCAGTTTCCTCCTCTATAAAAAGAGCCTCATGGGACTTCCCTAGTGGTCCAGTGGCTAAGACTTTATGCTCCCAATGCAGGAGGCCTGGGTTCAATCCCTGGTCAGGGTGCTAGATTGCACAGGCTGCAACTCAGACCTGGCACAGCCACATTAATTAAATAAATATTAATGAAAAAGAATTACCAAAAAAAGAGCATCTTAAGAGTTCCTACCTGCACTATGGCATGGGACTTACATGGAGTGATCACCAGGATGTGGCCCCAGAACATACCAGTGCTATGGGGGTGGCTTCCTAGCTCCACACTATGGCTGAGGCTGAAGCCAGGTCTTTATAAAAGGGAGGTGGGGCCAAGGAGGAGGCTGATATCCAGCCCCATCCGGTGTGCCAGTTCCCCCAAAATGATAGCCAAGATTTTCAGCCCAAAGCTTATGAGAGACATGACTCAAGAACTCGCTTGCTGGCACTCACATTCCAAAATCACCCCCTCCCACCATCAGTTCAGGACAGCTGGTCTCCTGAGTCAGTGGAACTTTTGTCTACAGTTCAGGACAGCCCCCACATACTTGGCAGCCACACTGGGCACGCATTTCCAGGGCAGCAATCTTTAGCAGTTCCGAGGGGAAGGTGGATCAGGGGCTTCCCCAGCCCTGACCTGGCAGTCTCCTCTCTTCCGTGTAGTGACGGGGCCCACCTCTGGAGTCACTCCTGATGACTGGGGTCACTTGTGATGCCTGCAAGAGCAGGACGTGCTGCAGTTGTACAGGTTCTGAGGGACTGTGCTATGCCTCTGCATCATAGTGTTTTGAGTAAATTACAAGGCTCTTATCAGGACTAGGGGCTTTATTGTTCTGCCAGGACATCTCCCTTTGTCAAAAAAACAATAACTTGTTGTAAGTAGTACTTTTTTAGGTTTACCATGCAGACAGACTAATTGTATCTTTTAATCTGGGTCAGACTGCTCTTGCTTATTACAAATTGGCTCTGAATCCTAAAAAGAGGGAGGGGGGAGAAATGTGAGGAACATTTGCAAATAATTTAGAGGCAGAATTACCTTCAGATAAACATTATGTCATGTTGGGTTTAAATGCATACCCAGTCCTCAGTCCAGTTAGGCTCTGGTTGACCCAGACGGAGGCTGAGGGACAGAGGGCCCCTCATTATGGATTCTGGGTGCTTACATGAATTGTGAACCAGGGCACCCCATATACAATGGGGCACAGAACCATATGTAGCAGGCTGGAGAATAGCCCCCCAAAGCATCAGGTTCTAATTCCTGAAAACAGTAAATGTTACCTCATTTGGAAAAGGGTCTTAGTAGATATAATTAAGGATCTTATCCTGGATTATTCAAATGGTCCCTAAATGAAATCAGAAATATCCTTCTAAGATACATGCACAAGAGAAGGCAGAGATAGGTGTGATGAGGCCACAAGCCAAAGAATGTTGGCAACCACCAGAAGCCAGGGGATGCAAGAAACAGATACTCCCCTAAGGCCTCTGGAAGGACTGTGGCCCTGTTGACATCTTGACTTTGGTCCAGTAAGGCTAACTATGGGCTTTGTCATCCAGAACCGTGAGAGAGTAAGTTTCTACTGTTTTAAGCAAGCAAGTCTGTGGAAAGTTGTTATAGCAACCACAGGGAACTGATACACCAGCAGACCCCTGCTGATGGCTTCCCTGGGCTCAAGGCTGAAGAGGTGAAAGGGGACATGTCCTAGAAAGAATGGCCATTAGAAAGACACGCCTCATAGTTTAGCTCCTTGTCACCACTTTCCCAGTTGTGTGACCTTGGAGAAATGCCTACCCTCTCTGAACCTCAGTTCCTCATCAGTAAAGTAAGGATGACCATAGCCCAGTCCATTTTAAATTGATGGTCATTTCATTTTGAGCTTATACCAAGAGCATTACATTTTTACTCCCTCATAATGTTTTATGTTTTTGATGTCATATTTTACATGCTTTGATTTTGTGTATCCCTTAACAAATTATTGCAGATATACTTTTCTTTCAAATTTTTATTTCTTTAGCTATGGTCTTTCGTTTGTTTGTTTAAAGAAATCTCTTGAATATTTCTTACAAAGTCCATTTAGTAGTGATGAATTCTTTTAACTTTTGCCTGTCTGGGACTCTCTCTCTCTCTTTTTTTTTTTTTTTCTCCATTTCACTTTTTTAGCAGATTTATCAATATAATTCACATGTCACACAATTCATCCATTTAAAGTTTACAATTCAGTGCTATTTAGTATATTCACAGAATTGTGCAAATATCACCACTATCAGTTTTAAAACTGATTTTAGATTTAGATTTTATAATTTATTTTTTATCATTCCCAAAAAGAAGCCCCATATGGCTGATAGCAGTCACTTTTCACTTCCCTTCAAATCTCCCTCACTCATGTCAATCACTGATCTGCTTTTTGTCTCTAGATATGCCTGTTCTGGATATTTCATACAAAAAGAATAAAATTTTGGCCTTTTTTCTTGCTTGGGAAACACTTTATCTCTCCTTCAATCTCAATATTAACCTTGCCAGATAGTGTATTCTTGGTTGTAATTTTTTTTTTTTTTTTCCTCTCAGCACTTGGAATATGTCATGCAATTCCCCTGTGACTTATAAAGCTTCTACTGGAAAGTCAGTTAGTAGTCTTATGGAGGCTGCCTTAACTGTAACTAGTTGTTTTTTCTCTAGCTGTTTTTAATATCCTCTCTTTAAGTTTTGCCATTTGAATTGAAATATGTCTTGATTTAGCTCTCTTTGGGTTCATCTTGTTTGGGACTCTTTCTTGAGCTTAGATGTCTGCTTCCTTCTCTAGTTAAGGAAATTTTAACCATTATTTCTTCAAATAGGTTTTCTGTCCCTTTCTCTCTCTCTCTCTCCTCTTCTTCTTGTGGGGTCCCTATAATGTAAATGTTAGCACACTTGATGTCCCTTAAACTATTCAAGTCTACAAGCAATAAATGCTGGAGAGGGTGTGGAGAAAAGGGAACCCTCTTACACTGTTGGTGGGAATGCAAACTAGTACAGCCACTATGGAGAACAGTGTGGAGATTCCTTAAAAAACTGCAAATAGAACTGCCTTATGACCCAGCAGTCCCACTGCTGGGCATACACACTGAGGAAACCAGAATCGAAAGAGACACATGTACCCCAATGTTCATTGCAGCACTGTTTATAATAGCCAGGACATGGAAACAACCTAGATGTCCATCAGCAGATGAATGGATAAGAAAGCTGTGGTACATATACACAATGGAGTATTACTCAGTGTGTGGAGATTCCTTAAAAAACTGCAAATAGATCTGCCTTATGACCCAGCAATCCCACTGCTGGGCATACACACCGAGGAAACCAGAATTGAAAGAGACACATGTACCCCAATGTTCATTGCAGCACTGTTTATAATAGCTAGAACATGGAAACAACCTAGATGTCCATCAGCCGATGAATGGATAAGAAAGCTGTGGTACATATACACAATGGAGTATTACTCAGCCATTAAAAAGAATTCATTTGAATCAGTTCTAATGAGATCGATGAAACTGGAACCTATTATACAGAGTGAAGTAAGCCAGAAAGAAAAACACCAATACAGTATACTGACACATATATATGGAATTTAGAAAGATGGCAATGATGACCCTGTATATGAGACAGCAAAAGAGACACAGATGTATAGAATGGACTTTTGGACTCTGTGGGAGAGGGAGAGGGTGGGATGATTTGGGAGAATGGCATTGAAACGTATATACTATCATGTAAGAACGAAGCATCAGCCTATGTTCAATACAGGATACAGGATGCTTGGAGCTGGTGCATGGGAATGATCCAGAGAGAGGATATGGGGTGGGAGGTGGGAGGGGGATTCAGGATTTGGAGCTCTATACACCCGTGGTGGATTCATGTCAATGTATGGCAAAACCAATACGCTATTGTAAAGTAAAATAAAGTAAAAATAAAATTAAAAAAAAAAATTCTCTTTGCTTTTTTGTTTAGGTGATTCTCACTACCTTATCTTCCAGATAGCTGATCCATTCTTCTGCATCTTTTAATCTGCTGTTAGCTCTGATTGGTTCTTTCTTATATTTCCTATCTCTTCTTGCAGTTCTTACTGTGTCTCTCCATCCTTCTCCCGATTTTGGTAAGCATCGTTATGACCATTACTTTCAACTCTTTATCTAGGAGGTTGCTTAGCTCCACTTTATTTCATTATTTTTCTGAGATTTTGTCTTACTTTTTTGTTTGGAACATACATATTTGTCTCCTCATTTTGCCTAATTCAATGGGGTTTTTTCCTATGTATTAGGTAGATTAGATATTTCTCCTGGTCTTGAAGCAATGGTTTTATGTAGAAAGTGTTCTGTGGGGCCCAACAGCGCAGTCCCCTGATCAGCAAAGCCAATGCTCCAGCGGTGTCCATTGGGTAGGCTGTGTGTGCCACCTCCATTGTGACTGGGCCACGATTGTGCAGGTGCATTATGTGGGATGGGTCCCTGGCACAGCAGGCTATAAAGCCCATCTGTGGTGCTCTGGTGTGTAGGGCCAGCCCCTGGGGTGGGATCCACTTTGGAGGGCCTTTGGTGCTGGCCAAAGCTACCTGCTGGTTGTGGCATGGCAGGGGCCACTTTGGTGAAGCATCAGCTGGGGTGAGTTTTCAGGTAAATGCTGGGGCAGGAAAAGTGACACTAATAAGGTGGATAGGGAAAGTCAGAAATGGCCCCCACCAGTGCTAGGCCAATTAGGTAGAAGGCAAGAAAAAATGGCACCCACCAGCACATTCTGTACCTGGAGAAAGATCCAACAGCTCTCTGTCCTTCCAGCACATGCTCTAAAATCACTCAGTGAATCTTTTCATGTATAACCCAGTGATTTTCAAACTGTTGCTTCTGGGCTGGGACTCAAAGCAAGTGAGTAAAGAATCTACCTGCAATGCGGGAGACCCAGGTTCAATCCCTGGGTCGAACTGCCTACCCACTCCAATATTATTGCCTGGAAAATCCCATGGACAGAGGAGCTTGGTGGGCTATAATCTATAGGATCACAAAGAATCAGACATATCTGAGCGACTAACATATGGCCTCTTAATAGCAGCGTCTTGGTATCCTATGACTTCCAACTCTCCCAGTCAAAGCCAGACATGATGAGGTTTATCTTCCCAGTGCAAGTTCCCCAGGCTGGGATGTCATGCATGGAGTTGGACCCCTTGCTCCTCAGGGAGGACCTCTGAGGCTGTGTTATCTCTCCTGACTATGGGTTGCCATGCCAGGGGTAGATTTTGGCCAGACCACATCTCCACCTCTCCTACCTGTCTCAGTGTGGCTTCTTCTTTATGCTCTTAGTGGTAGACAATTTTTTTTTTTTGTAGACAATCTTTTATGCTAGTCTTCAGCTATGCTAGTCATAGGTCTCTCAGATATAATTGCTCTATATGTAGTGGTGGTTTTTGTGTAACTGAGGAGGGGCGATTTCAGGAGTTTTCCGCTCTGCCTTCTTGTCTTCCTCCTTCCACAAGGGTGGCATTTCCCTTGGTGTGTTTTGGGGGGGGATACTCTTGTCTTACTGGAAATTTCACCATTAAAGATTTATTCCTTTGGTGATATTGAGTATGGACCTATGGAGAGCAAATATCACTAAAAAGTTAGTCCTAGCCATTAATAGCTTAGTATAGTTTGCAACTTAAAACCTGTCAGTGGCTTCCTGATGCTCCAGGATAAGCCCACATCCTTTTATGGCCTCTTAATAGCAGCGTCTTGGTATCCTATGACTTCCAACTCTCCCAGTCAAAGCCAGACATGATGAGGTTTATCTTCCCAGTGCAAGTTCCCCAGGCTGGGATGTCATGCACGGAGTTGGACCCCTTGCTCCTCAGGGAGGACCTCTGAGGCTGTGTTATCTCTCCTGACTATGGGTTGCCATGCCAGGGGTAGATTTTGGCCAGACCACATCTCCACCTCTCCTACCTGTCTCAGTGTGGCTTCTTCTTTATGCTCTTAGTGGTAGACAATTTTTTTTTTTTGTAGACAATCTTTTATGCTAGTCTTCAGCTATGCTAGTCATAGGTCTCTCAGATATAATTGCTCTATATGTAGTGGTGGTTTTTGTGTAACTGAGGAGGGGCGATTTCAGGAGTTTTCCGCTCTGCCTTCTTGTCTTCCTCCTTCCAAAAGGGTGGCATTTCCCTTGGTGTGTTTTGGGGGGGGATACTCTTGTCTTACTGGAAATTTCACCATTAAAGATTTATTCCTTTGGTGATATTGAGTATGGACCTATGGAGAGCAAATATCACTAAAAAGTTAGTCCTTGCCATTAATAGCTTAGTATAGTTTGCAACTTAAAACCTGTCAGTGGCTTCCTGATGCTCCAGGATAAGCCCACATCCTTTCTATGGTCTCCAAAGTCTCCATGGCTTGACCATCCCCTCCTTGTTCTTGTGTCTTTTTCCAGTTGTTCAAAGTTTCAGGGGTTCCTCCTGCCTTGAGCCTGCTCTCTCTCTTAGAAAGCTTTTTCTCTTGCTGACACCTGAGCTACTGGAGACAGAGGCAGGAGCTCTTGTGCTCACTTCTGTGTCCTTATGTGAAATTCAACGCTAGTGCAAATCCTATGCTGCTAAGTACATACTTGTTGAATGAACGGATGAATGAATAAATGAAACTAGTCCATGAGTGATGGCATCAAGAACACAGAAGAGTTTTGTTTCATGTAGAAAATAGCAAAGAATACACAGCAAAGTTGGAAAAACAGGATACAAAAAGAGCTTGCTTAATTTGGTTTGGGTGCATGTAAGAGAAAATAACAATTGCTTGAAATAGATAGGGATTTCTGAGGTAGGTTGTCCAAGGATGACACAGCGCTCCATGATCATCAAAAACCAAGCTCCCATATTTGTGTGTGCATGCATGCCCAGGCGTGTCTGACTCTTTGCAACCCCATGAACTGCAACCCACCAGGCTCCTCTGTCCATGGGGTTTCCTAGTCAAGAATACTGGAATGGACTGTCATTTCCTCCTCCAGGGGATTTTCCTGACCCAGGGATAGAACCTGCATGTCCTGCGTCTCTTGCATTGGCAGGTGGATTCTTTACCACCATGCCACCAGGGAAGCCCTCAGTATTTGTATTCCACCAATTTCATGACTGACTTCAATCCTCGAGATTGCTTCAAGGTCCAAAAATGTTGTTAAAGCTCCAGTTATCACATCAGATTCCAGGCAAGAAAAGGGAGCAAGGGGGAAATGATATATTATCCAGATAAATAAGTGACTTTCAAGGAGCTGTCCAGGAAGTCCCACCCAACAAGTTGTTTTTACATGTCATTGGCCACACCTACTGGAAGATATAATGTTTTCACTAGATAAATTGCCAGCGAAATAAAATTGTGGTTCTACTGATGAAGAAGAAAAGGAGACTGGATGTTGGACAGGTAACAAGCAGTTTCAGACACAGGGGCTAATGCCTTGGAAGAGGAATTCATTTATTCACTTCACTTATGTACTCCACTCACTCATGGAGAATGTATTTAAGACATATTGACTCACTGGGTTGGATACTAGACAGAGAAAGAAAGGCACAAATATGAAGATAATGGGAACTGGTCTTTACAGCCAAGATGCTCACATTACAGTAGAGCACAAGCTGTTAAACCCAGAGTCAGTATTGGCGAGCACTGAGTTGAAGGGCAGCTAAATGCTGTAGGTGTTGAGAGAGACATTTTTCCCTAGAAGTGGCTGGAGCAATCCAGAAGGAAGCCCTGATGGATAGATAAAATTTTGCCAAGTAGGGAAGATTGCTGTAGAGAATATATTTCAGGAGGAAAGAATAGCTCAGGCAAAGTCATATAGGTTGTGATATGTATGTACCTAGAGAGGAACAACAGCAGGAGCAAGAACTGAGTGGTGGAAAGTAATCCAGGAAATTGTACCAGGTTCCACAGGACTAGCTCTGCCCATTGCCCCTGTCTCCTCCCATTTATTCTGGCACTTTAATATTTAGATAAAATGATGAGTTGTTTTACTGAAAGTATTCTTTTTTTGGAAAAAAAAATTCATGAAATCTTTAAGGGCTGTCTCTATCACTCAAACTTTTAAAATGTTAACATTTGAAAGTGCCCAGAAAAGGTACACAAGGACACATTTTATTACAGAGTTTATACAGGTTGCATCACTTCATAGCAAACAGATGGGGAAAAAATGGAAACAGTGACAGACTTTATTTTCTTGGGCTCCAAAATCACTGTGGATGGTGACTGCAGCCATGAAATTAAAAGACATTTGCTCCTAGGAAAAAAAGCTATGACAAACCAAGACAGCATATTAAAAAGCAGAGACATCACTTTGTCAACAAAGGTCCATATAGTCAAAGCTATGGTTTTCCCAGTAGTCATGCATGAATATGAGAACTGGCCCATAAAGAAGGCTGAGCACCAAAGAATTGATGCTTTTAGACTATGATGCTGGAGAAGACTCTTGAGAGTCTGTTGGACAGCAAGGAGATCAAACAAGTCAATCTGAAGGAAGGACTGATGGTGAAGGTGAAGCTCTGATACTTTGGCCACCTAATGCAAAGAACTGCCCATTGGAAAAGACTCTGATGCTGGGAAAGACTGAAAGGAGGAGGAGGAGACAACAGAGGATGAGGTGGTTGGAGAGCATCACCGATTCAATGGACATGCATTTGAGCAAACTCCAGGAGACAGTGAAGGACAGGGAAGCCTGGTGTTCTGCAGTCCATGAGGTCACAAAGAGCTGGACACAACTGAGCGACTGAACAACAACACAGGTTGCATTATTGTTTGATCCTTTGAAAGACTTTAATCTTTAACATTTTCTGATTTTAAAATCCCAAGATCTTTTTATAAAACTTTCACGTATCATGATATCTTTTATTGTAGAATTTGTCTATAAAAATTCATCCCTTGGCATATTTCAATTTGTTTTAATATTAACTACAGCATTTGTACTGTATTGCTTTTTAAAATACTTATCTTGCTCCGTTGTCTTATCTGGAATCTGGGTGTGAGAGCTGGAGCCTGAGCAACCATTTTGGAAGGTTTTGGATAAAAGTTACATGGGCCTTCTAGCTGTGTCTCCAATGAGTCTATTTTGTACACCTCAGGGCCTTGGTTCACCCCTTCCTTTTGTCGGGGGTCATCTCATCCACCCTTTACCTGGCTGATCCCTTCTCATCTTTTCTGTCTCAGATAAAAAGTCACTGCCTATAGAGGTTCTCTCCATCATCCTTTCTGAAGTATGTTCACTCTGTTTTTCTCATTCAGTATACCTTACAATGGACTTCATAACATTGTGGCAATTAGAGATTTTTTACTCGTAAGGCTGTCTGCTTAATACTTACCTCTCCCGTTAGATCGTGAGCCCTGAGAGGCTAGGTTCTTTTTGCCTGCCACTTGGTGACTGCTGCTGCTGCTGAGTCGCTTCAGTCGTGTCTGATTCTGTGCGACCCCATAGATGGCAGCCCACCAGGCTCCCCCCGTCCCTGGGATTCTCCAGGCAAGAACACTGGAGTGGGTTGCCATTTCCTTCTCCAATGCATGAAAGTGAAAAGTCAATGTGAAGTCGCTCAGTCGTGTCTGACACTCAGCGACCCCATGGACCACAGCCTACCAGGCTCCTCCGTCCATGGGATTTGCCAGGCAAGAGTACTGGAGTGGGGTGTCATTGCCTTCTCCTGCCACTTGAAGCTTAGCACAAAGTTGGCATTTGCTGGAAATTCGCTGGATTAACTGATGTGTGTGTGCATGTCCGCGTGTTATCGCCAAAGACTGATAGGGAATCAAAGTCCAAGGAAAATAAAAAGTAATGAAGTGTCTAATTATACTCTTGTATACTTTAATTCTAAAAGTTAATTGGTTACTTGATGAATGCCCACTGCCTTGGTCAGAGATGTTAGCACAAGAAAAGATTTGATGAGCAGTGGCTTCCTATTTTGAAATGAGATACATGGAATTCAAGCACATTTACAAAATGCAAACATCAGTTACTAAAGGTCTAGAATCAAGTACAACTTCTTCCTATGCTTTGGGCATAGTTCAGATGGAAATATGGAAGTGTGTATGCTCTTTTCAACCCTATGAATTGTAGCCTGCCAGGCTCCTCTGTCCATTCTTTTCCCAGGCAAAAATACTAGAGTGGGTTGCCATTTCCTTCTCCAGGGGATCTACCCAACCCAGGGATCGAACCCATGTCTCTTGCATCTCCTGCATTGGTAGGTGGATTCTTTACCATTGTACCACCTGGGAAGCCCTCCCATTAGATTAAAATGAACCAAAAGAAGGAAAGGAGGGAGGGAGGAACAACAAAAGGGAGGAAGAGAGATTTGAACCTGCCATTTGTCCAAGGATTAACTCCTAATTCTCCAGCTATTCTGAGATGGTGGTTTTTTCCCCCATTTTACAGATGAGGAAAACTGAGGTTCAGACAGGTAAAACCACCTACTTAAAGTTGTAAGACCACATAGTCAGGGTGTCAAATCCAGATCACATCTCCCTGGAAAGCACATCTTTCCCTTGTCACAATCAGACACTATTTTCAAACTCTGTGGCTCTGAACTTCATTCATGCAGAGGGGCCTTCCACTGATAAATGCAAGAGCAAAAGTCTTAAATGCTGTGTTTGTGTGTGCACGCACGAGTGTATGAAATGCCATGTAAACCATAATGAGGAACATCATTTCTGATGTGATCAGTCTGAAAACATTTTAAAAGTCCCACCAGTCAATGTGGAGAGGCAGTGGAATGCTGGGAACTTTTACACATCCCTGGTGCAGGAATAAGTTGGTAAAATCATTTACAAGTGTAATTCGCTGTTCTCTAGAAGAACCAGAGATGCACATACCCTATGACCCAGCACTCCCCCACCCCCAGTGTCATTCAGTCAGTTCCAATTCTTTGTGACCCCATAGACTGTAGCCTGCCAGAGCCCACCAGTTTCTCAGTCCGTGGGATTTCCCAGGCAAGACTACTGGCATAGGTCGCCATTCCCTTCTCCAGGGGCTTCTCCCAACTCAGGGATTGAACCCATATCTCCTGCATTGCAAGCAGATCCTTTATCGTCTGAGCCACCAAGGAAGCTCCACCTGCATGTATATGCTTGAGAAATGTTTTCCCTTTTGCATAAAGACACGTATAAGAATATTCATTGCTATAAACTTTAAAATGCATAAAAAAGAAAAGCTCCAAGGCACAGTCTGGAGAACTAACAAAACAATGCAATGTTGGGGAAAAAATAGCTCCCAGAGATTATCCACAGTGATATGACGTTTTTTAAAAAGTGTAAAACCATCTGAACACATACAAATGTAGTAAAACCATAAAAGCAGGGAAGGGGAAGTGCAGAGCTGTAGTTAGCCCTAGAGGAAAGGAGAGAAATGGTTTGGATAAGAGGCTTTGACTGCATTTGCGATGCATCCTGTATTCAGCTGAATGTTGGGTACCCTAATGCTTATGAATATAGTCTCTGGGGCTTTTTTTGTCATGCCTGACGTGTTTCAGCAGAATACCATTTTTAAAGGGGGAGGGGAAGTAAGTGTTTCAGTTTCTACAAGAAATGACATTGGGAGGGAGGCTGAGACCGTACATGAAACTAGAAAAAGCTTCTAATTTCCCATTGCTTGGCCAGAGGCATCGTGTCATTGGCGGGTGGTCCAGCCAGACCCACAGCCCCACGTGGTGATGCCGGCAAGCAGAAAGTGTGGCAACCTCCCAGGATGTCCCCGTCAGCCCTCTGCAATGCAGCGTGCATTCCCTGGGAAGTCATGTTTCCTCCAGGTGAAGGATGGTATCGCTCCATCTCTGTCACCTGCACGGAGAAGGAAGTGCTGCAGGGAGACAGATGAGGTCATCTATTATCAAGCGGGCAAAAGAGAGACCAGAGAGGCACCTGCAGCTTGCCAGATGTTCTATCAATCATCAGAGTCAGAGGGAGGGGAGCCTACTTCTTCCTCCCTGTCCTCTCCCATCCAGCCTCTCCAGAGAAGAATCAGACAAGAGATTGGCTCACAGACCCATGGACCAGTCCCCTCAGAACCATCCTGAGGATGGGTTGGGAGCATTTCCAGCAACCACAGGAGACGTTGCTCCCGGGCTATAAAAATCTGCAAGGTTCATGTACTTGGGTCAGTGCTGAACCATGATGACTATCTTCCCCAGAATTCTTAAAAGAAGACCCAGCTGATATTACACTGGTCATCATCATTTCCTTCTCCATCAAATGCCACTGTTAGCCAGGAACGGAGCTAAGAGTTCCATCAGCAAGTTTCTCATTTGCCCCTGGCAACAGCTTTACAAGGAAAGACTATTAATGTCCTGTTCCAGCAGAGGAAACTGAGGCAGAGAGAGACAAGTAACCAACCCAAAGTCCCCAAGGTGGACCCCCGCCAATGTGCTGTCTCCTTCATAGTGACATTGACGCGTCAATAACACCTTGTTTCTTTCCAGCTAGGGAGGCAGGCACAGGTCCACTGCATCCTTACATTCCAAAGCACCCTGGGCAGGGATGGCACTCCCACACAAGTCTACGAGGCCAAGGTCTTCAAAGCCAGTCCTCTAACATGGGAATCCAGTGTAGTGACATGACTTTCCCCAGAACCTAAAAGGTTTTTCACCACCCTATGAATCCTTGGAGATGAGGAAGACCATGGTTGTTAGGAGAAACGAGAAGCCTAGCAAGACATAACCCATTCCCCCAGAAAGAAACCCAGCCTCCGTGGTCTCCGAAAACCCCCATCCGCCAGCCACTCCTACTTGCTGATCCTTGGGAATCAAGCAATTGAGAGTCACAAGCCCTACCACCAACACCACCACACATTGCAAGTCTAGTGACTTCCATATCCATGGAGCTTCACCAGCTGATCTGGAAACCTCTTTTTATACCTTGGGATGTTCTGTGTCAGTGTATTTAAGGGGCACCCCGAGATGAAAATAGAGAACCCAGAGGCAATGTGTTGCACTTACAGATTTGGCACACAGGCCTCACTCAGGCTTACAGAAAGTCCTAATAGTGTGTTTGGAGGCATCCCACGTGTAGGAGAAGGAGCCTAGTGGACAGAGATGGCGGTTTTCCTGGCCAAGATTAGAACTGTGCTGTGAAAACACAGCCCACACACCCATCCCCTTCCCTTGCCCCCAGTGACATCCGTGAGCAATTTGGTCCCACGGGGAGAAATTAGCCTTCAGCAGCTCACAGGAGAAGCTCCATCAGTTCACTCTACCCTGGCCCAGCCCCCTCCCTGTTATTGTTCAGTTGCTATGTCATGTCCGACTCTTCGTGACGCCATGGACTGCAGCATTCCAGGCTTCCTTGTCCCTTACTATCTCCCGGAGTTTGCTCAAATTCATGTCCATTGAGTCAGTGCTCCCTCTCCCCAAACCATCCCACCCAAGGCCAGGTTCACTTTGAAAACCACATCCATTGTTCTAACCATGAGATGCCCCAGAAAATCACACGCTTCCCATCCAAAGCAAATGTGCCAGTCTACACAAGCTGCAGTACCAGACACCACAAACTGGATGACTTAAATTTATTTCTCACAGTTCTGGAAGCTAGGAGTCCAAGATCAAGGTGTCAGCAGGTTTGGTTTCTTCCAAAACCTCTCTCCTTGGCTTCTAGATGGCCATCTTCTCCCTGTATCTTCACATAGTCTTACCTCCATTGTATCTGTGTCCTAATTTCTTCTTCTTACAAGGACACCTGTCAGATTGGATTAAAGCCCACCCTATGATCTTATATTGACTTAATTACTGTACCCCTTTAAAGGCCCTATCTCTAAATACAGCCACATCCTGAGGTGCAGAGGGTTAAGACTTTAACACATGAATTTGGAGGATATGACAGGAGAGAAAACAGTTTCAACAAAATGCCATGAGTTTATAAGTCAGCTGTCGATTCTTTGGTCCATTGGGATCAACCACCTGGAATTACGTTACCTCTTATCCCTCTCCTATCCCCTCTTCTACTCTCTAAATCTCGACATATTAGAGACTTTCACATTCCTCATGATACTATATGTTTTCTTTACAGCTAAAATTAGAGTAAATTTAGTGCATCCTTCTAAATGCATCCTGGAAAATATTGCTATCACATCTGATATGGAAATGAATTATCTTCTGAGTTGCACCAATTAACTAGCTCAGTGAATAGCAATCATCAGTCTTGATAGACTCTTCTCTGAAACTCTCCTTATTTGATTTCCTTGAATTATCACCCAAGACAGGCTTGACAGAGGATACACAAAATATGCTGGAATTCCAAATGGACAGGGTGGCGCTAAGCCAGGCTCTGTCCCCCATCAAACTCAATAACTGAATTTACAAACCCCAGAGGAAGGACCGAAGCAGATGTGGAGAGGTGAGGATGGACAGGAGTAGAGGAGTCCCTGGTTTAGAAACCAGCCCAGGTCATCACAACTGGAGAGACAAGAGTAGACTCGCCCCTCCCTCAACCCTGATCATCTTCCAGGAGGGGCTGTTCAGAGGTGGTCTCCTCCGTGGTCCCCGTGACAGAAGGAGCCGAGGACACCTCCCAACTGAAACAGTGGTGACCAGCTTTCAGGAAACACAGACTCTAAATATCATATGGTGTTAGAGGGGTGCCCTTGGGGAACTGTTTGCCATGACTGAAGTCATTATTTTAAAAGCATTCTCCAAGTTCCTGTGGACAATGCCCATGATATAATTTTACCAGTGCCCTCCTATTCTGAGTCAAAGCCTCTATGTGCGCTATGGGCAGAGCCCGCTAACCTTTGGTGACCCTTGAGGGCATTAGAAAGACCCCCTCCCTGGTCTCATCCCACCCCCATCACCACCGTTTAGATAGAATGGCGCCCCATCCATCCAGTAGGGGATGCCGCCCAGGGCTAATGCAGTCTCTAGATCAGTGCTTGGTCCATAGAAGGTACTGTACCCTGGCTGTCATTATGGATTCACTCTACACTCCCGGAGGACGCCTCTCCTGTTCACCTTTGCCTAACACAGAGACTGGCACAGAACCAGGGCAACTGAAGGAAACACGTAGGTCCCAGCCAGAGGGAACTGTCATACTAGCATCAATTAGGAACCAGGATTTGCTTTCCCAAGATGTATAATAAGGGAGCTATTTATCCCACAGTGACCCTCGTTTCATACACTCCAACCTTAGAACAGGGGAATTGTGCTATGTGTAAAAAAGCCAGTCTCAAAAGGTTACATACTGAAGCATTCCATTTACATACTACTCTTGAAATGACAAAAGTACAGAGATGGTTTCATGTACTTTGATACATGAAACTGTCACATTTCTAGCAAGGTCCTCCCTCGCCCACCCTCCTCAGTGCTTTCACAGGGTTGCATCTAATCCATCACTCTTCACACCATGGCCTAATCCACTGTCTGACCCCAGAGTAGGTAGAAATATCAGCCTGTTGAACAAATAAATGAATGAGCATATTGTGCATCCAGAGAAGGAAAGTGGATAGAAGGCCAGGAATTATAGGTAGCCTAGACTAGAGATTTAGAGAAAAGATGGCGGAACTTCCGGAGTGGTCCAGTTGTGAAGAATCCAAGTTGCAATGCAGGGGACACAGGTTCGATCCATCCCAGGTCAGGAAACTAAGATCCCACAGGCCTGGGAGCAACTGAGCCTGTGCACCACCACAACCAAGCACGCAAGCTGGGCCCTGGGAGCCACAGCTAGAGAGTCCACACACCACAACCAGGGCGTCCATGCGCTGCAACAAAGTTCCCCCGTGCAACCCAATGTAGCCAAATAAATCAATACTAAAAACAAAAACTCACAAGGCAAATCCAAACTGCCTGCGTGTGAACTGCAGTTTCAGAGTTTGTATCTAGGAGTTCTGTTGAGATTCATATCATCCAAGAGCTGAAAAAAATCTGAAAAAATTATCTGGAGATAAAACTCCAGCGTTTGGACCAGGATCAGTGCTTAACAAATGTTTACTGAAAGAATGGGAGGCAAAATCAGATGATGAGTGGAAATGAATACAAGAATTTAATCAAGATTGACTCCTTTACCTCTCACGAGACCCTCAATTGACCCTCTGAAAGTAAAGGAGATTTTATTCATTTATTTGCTTACTTAATATGCATTAGGCTTTGCTCTCTGTGCTTCACCTACATAAACTAGCTTAACATTCCTTTAACTAGCCCTGGAAAGTGGTGTCATTATTATCCCTGTTCACAGATGATGTACCTAAGATCAGAGAGGTTAAGCGTCTTGCTAAAGATCACACAGCTGAAAAAGGAGCAAAGCCACAATTTATGTGGCAGTCTGGATAGGAGATGGGGTGGGGGAGAACGAATACATGTAGATGTATGCTGAGTCCTTTGCTGTCCATCCGAAATTATCACAACATTGTTAATCAGCTATATGCCAGTAAAAAAATTCAAAAAATCCAAAGCCAGTCTTCAACCCCAGACATTTCAGCTCTGGGAAACCATGCTGCAATTTCAATAGGGAGGCTAACACAGCACCCAAGGGCTTAAGGGGACATGACTACACGTCCATGTGGATGGACATCCCATCTATCTACCCCAGTCAGCTCAGACCAGCTGCCCTGAGAAGGTGCCCAGAGGCCAAGGTGGCCTCTGTTTTGAGTTAACAGGTCTTGTTTTGGGACCTCACCATCAAGTCCCCCAACACTCTGGGGGCCATGCCTCTTCTGAGCCTGGGGCTCGACTCTGTAAAGTATCTTTGAGTCTTTTGAGTCTTCAGTTGTCTTTCACTTCAAGTCTCCCAGAAAAAGCTCCTACCCAGCTCTTTCCCAAGGCCTCGTGCAAAAATGACAGATAGGTCTGTCTTAAGACCAGGTGTAGCCACAGCAGTGACCACTGGCCACACTGGGTGGAAAAGGACTTGGGGTCACACCTAAGCTCTCCAGGAAACTCAGCTAGTCCGTCAGTGATGTCCCCACGGGCAGGGAACTCGGGTTCTCTGTCACTGGCCTAGCATCTCAGTCAACCCCATAGCTGAGGCTCCCAGTCCTCGGCTCTCTCGACCAGCTGGGCTGGAAGCCTTCCTCTTGTCACCTGCTGGTAGCTAAATCATGACATCAACCAGGACATTACCAAACCAGGTTCATTTGCCCGATGCTCAGGAAGTCAAATGCTGAGCTGTTGAGATCTGCAACAGAGAAGTTTATTCCTGAGACAGCCAAGTGAGGAAACAAGAGAATAAATCTCAAATCTGCTTCTCTGAAGATAGCACTGAACGATATTTATCAGATAAAGGGGAATGGTGGTCTGAGGCATGGAGGTAAGAAAAGTGAGGTAACTGGGGATCTGTGCAAGTGTAATTAAGCTTCATGGATCTTTCTAGGACTTGTGTGCACAAAGTAGCAGCATGAGTACATTCTGAGGGTACAGGTTTTGGTCACCTGATGCCCAAAACTCAGTCTTTGGACACTCGCCACAGGCCCAGTTGAACGGTTGTAGATTTCCCTGGTGGCTCAGGTGGTAAAGAATACACTTGCAATGTGGGAGACCTGGGTTCAATCTCTGGCTTGGGAAGATCCCCTCGAGAAGGGAACAGCTACCCACTCCAGTATTCTGGCCTGGAGAATTTCATGGACTGAGGAACCTGGCAGGTTCTAGTCCATGGGGTCACAAAGAGTCGATTCGACTGAGTGACTCTGGGCTTCCCTCGTAGCTCAGTCGGTAAAGAATCTGCCTGCAATGCAGGAGACCCGGGTTTGATCCCTGGGTTGGGAAGATGCCTTGGTAAAGGAAATGGCAACCCACTCCAGTATCCTTGCCTGGAAAATCCCATGGACAGAGGAGCCTGGTGGGCTGCAGACCATGGGGTCGCAAAGAGTCAGGCACGACACAGCAATTAACACTTGGACTTGGTCTCTATCAGTCAGAACTGGGCAAGAACTAGCTCCAAGTTTCTGAAAAACCCTTTGGTGATCCATCCATCAGAGGTATTGTCTTTAAAGAAGCTAGTGGGTGTTTAGTTTAAAATCAACTTAGAAGCAAATGAGGCTTTTTCGGTCTGGGGAGCCTAATGAGGTTAGCCCTCAGTGTGAAGAACTCTGTGGGTTGTGATGAAAATCCAGCTCTGTCTGAGCAAACAAAAAAGAGGAAAGAACTAGTTCACATCACTACATCATTTCAGGGCAGATTTCTCACCCTCTCCATCCCTCTTTGTTTCTTTTGTAGTAACTCACTCATGTAGGTTCTCCCCGTCAAAAATGGCTACTTAATGTGCTAAACATGTTCCTTATCTAGAGTTTCAGCCAAAGTCTCAGAATTGAATCTCATTGGCCACATTGACCCATGAGTTGGGTCACATGACCATCCCTAAACCAACCACACTGGCATGCCTGGGAAAATGACTGGCCCTGAAATGGATGGGGATTTGGGAGTGAGGTCAATTCTCACTAACTCCTTGTGAACTTGGAAGGGAAGAGGGCTGGTTCTCCAAAGGAAACTTATGGTGATTTTTTTCAGAATCAGGATGGATTCTGCCTCAAATACATCAGGTATCTACCACGACTCCCCAGTACTTGCCCTCATTCAATGAATATATTTAGTTCTCAGACCTCTCTCCTGTCCTATTCCCTGGTGTGGCCTGTTCCTGCAGAACAATTAAAAATTCAGTGCAGTCTTTTCTGAGAAGGAAAATGCTGCTCGTGCTTTTGAAGGGGTCCTGGATCCTGGTCATCTGTGTGTCTTTATTCCTTCCTCTGTGGTGACATCAGTAGCTTTCCTAGAGCTGTCTCCTTCCCAGTACCTACCACAGGAAGAGAGGCCAGGGGTCAAAGGCCATGCCACTGCAACCGACAGCCTTACAGAAGGGGAAGGATCATATGGAAGGGAAATCCCAGCGTGCCCTTGGTGCCACCACTCCTGTGTGCACTTTTCCTCCTCCGTCACTGCCACCACCCAACTCTCCTGCCAAGCTCCCCATGGGAAGAGCCCCAAGGAAGAGACCCTGGGCCTGAGAAGTGGGGCTAGACCCTTTTATGGCAGATTGCGAATCAATTTCAGCTGGTGCAGGGGGCATAGGAAGCCCTGTGGACCCCTGAGAGGGAGTGTGATGAAAGATTGTTTTCATCAGCATTTTCCGGAAGAAGTTTTCATGGGCTGGATTAGAGCAGAGAGTCCCAAAAACTTTTGTTAGTTAGTCAACCAACAAAACCAGTCTTCCACTCTCTGGATTTCTTCCCATAGACCTCAGTCCTGAGAAGGTAAGTTGTTTGCTGGTTCACATCAGAAAGGAGTTCTGAAACTTGATATATATTTTTTTAATTATGGGAATTTTTAGATATAATCAAAATGTAGAGAATCATCTGATAAACACCCCCCGCCCCGTCCCCCGGTACCCATGACTGGGCTTCAACCGTTATTAATGCAGGGCTCCTTTTGTTTCATCTATAGCCCTGCCCATCCCCTTTCCAGCCTGGATTACTTTGAAGCTAATCCAGACTTCATATATCCTTAAGATGTTCATATTGTAAGTGCCCCCAGAAGATCTGGAGCTTCCATTCTCTTTGAGAAGAAAGGAATCTGGCCTGTTATTACTACATCATGCAGACAAGGAGATACTGTCCTTCCTCCTCCACAAACCATGGCCCCATTCTCCTTATTTGATATTATGCTTCACCTCTTTATGAGAGGAAAATTGCAACTCCAGTTTTCTCCTCTGGAAATGCTCTCAGCTGGAGTGATTACAATGTTATCTCCCTGGGTTCCCCATCACCACCACTCCACTGCCCTCATCCTGCCATCTTGCCCATCCGCAGCTCTGTCCACTCTCTGGATCTGAAGCCTGGTTTTCTACCCTACTTCCCACTCCCTCTGACCTGATTTTTGGCCTCTCCCTTGTTTCCCCCAATAGATAAACAGATGGTCCCGGGGAACCATGAAAGCCTGAAACCACCCCTTTCTCATTTCCTGCACAGCACAGAACCATCTCTTTTCGCATGTACCGTACCAGCCTGCCAGTTGCTGCCCATCCTGGAATCAAAGGGAGAATTGGGACTTCTGATCTAAACACGGGCTGACCTTGAACTTTCCCACATGTTATCTCTGCTCCAGCAATACTCCTTGAATAATTAATCAATGCAAAAGAAAGTTGGGGAGAAAAAAAAAACGCAGCAAAAATTATGATTATTACTTAAAGAGCTGGAGAAAGATAGCGAGGTCCTTCTAAAGTTACAACACCATCTTTAGCAGCTGCAGGGTACATTAAAGCGAGGGGCCGGGGGAGGGAAGATAGGGTATATTTCAAAGCTGACGGCTGCAGTAACAAAACGCGAGGGGGGTGTTGTGTGGAATACGCCAAGTGTTTGAAGTGGACAAGATTTCTAGCATGTTGCCTTGATGCCTGTACATACTTAATAACAGATGTTTGGTCTCTCTAGGCAGATAATTGTCCTGCTGTAAGGTTGACTTGACCTGCCTGAGCGATCCGGCTTCGAACACCCCAGCAGTAACAATCTAGCCCAGCTTCTCTCTGTTTTACTAGCGGAATGCGCAGCCACGCTTCCTTTTAAGCACATAATTACTCGGCGGCAACTGAAGCCCATCCATCCCCTCTCCTAATGGCCACGGAGCCATTCGGCCATAATTTATGGGGACAGGGTTCAAAGTTTTAATAATATTTGGATAATATCATTGCCCACACGTCGGTGGCGTCGTGATGAATAGAAGGAGAGTGGGCTGATTTCGATTCCATGCATGACAGTGCGAGCCTTAACGACTGGGTGCCCCGCATGGCCTTTATGGAAACTGCCACCAGACCATCGGCTCCTGAATTATAGATCTGGGCATGAAGGATTATAAACAGCAGTGGGGATCACACAGGGACGCTTGTTCATGAGGAACTGTCCTGTTAGTGCCTCTTCCTTATGCAGATAAATGAATTGCAGGGAATACCAAAACGGCGTAAATAAACCCTTAGTGGATAACAGATTAGCACATCAACATAAAAAACCCAGTGCCGGGGCCTGCTCGGGGATATTTATGTTTATACTCTCTGCTCAAGTGGCTCCCTGGTTTTTTGGCTTCTTCCCGCTCACCTCATAATTCCCACATCCTAACGGCACCTCTGGGCGTGTTTCTCGGATGCCCTGTGGAGCCCGTTGGCATCATACACAAGTTTGCTCAAAGAATCACCTTAGGGCAGGCTGAGGGATAAAAGACGCTCATCCAGTTCAAGGCAGCCTTGATCAGAATTGCCTTGTGGAGTTGCAGGATGACCTCCAAACTCAGGCTGTTGTTTGCTGTTGATGTTTAGTTGCTTAGTCTTGTGTCCGACTCTTTTGCGACCCCATGGACTGTAGCCCGCCAAGTTCCTCTGATCATGTGATTTTCCAGGCAAGATTACTGGAGTGGGCTGCCACGCACTCCTCCAGGGGATCTTCCGGGGTCAAAGTTCAAATCCACATCTCCTGCATTGGCAGGTGGATTATTTACCACTGAGCTATCAGGGAAGCCCATGAATTCAGGCTACATACAGCAAATACTGACAAGAAGAGGTAGCATGTATTCCCTGGGAAACAAAAAGAAGGGAGGGGGTCTCAGCCATAAGCCTTAGAGACGATCAAGTTCAACCCATACCACCGCCAGAGAGCAGGTGGCAACGGCAAGCCAGAGAAGGGGAGAAACTCCCTCTAAATGATATAACTTTGTTGCCAAGTCAAGATTCCCGACTCCCAAGTGTTGCCCCAGGCTGCCTTATCTGGCCTGAGTTTTCTCTCCCTTAAATGTAAGCTTTCAACATCAGCCTCAAATGATAGTGTTAAGACTGAAACAACCGTCTGCCAACTTCCTCCTGTTCATCTAGACTGACTCACCCTAAACTTTGACAAGGTCGGTGTGCCGTGAGCAAGTGTTGAACTTACGCACTCGATATCCATTTAATCTGAAGGATTTATTTGGAAAGAACAGAAATTATAACTACACCTCGGAATAACTAGGAAATGACACATTTACATATCTTTAAATAGCTTACTGGCATTCTAAATAGCTCTCCCCTACGCCCAGGTACTGATCTTGAGCTGTCATTTGCCTGGGCCTTTTCACAAGAGACCAGGAGCAGATGGGAGCAGGTTTCAAACACCCCAGCTTCTTTCTCTACTCTGAGGTATTGTGTGCTGTGCTTTCTGCTTTCCAGAGCATCTGAAGAAATGATATCTTTTTTCTTACACCAGGAGAAAGAAGGTAGGAGAAAGGGAGCAACATTTATCCAGCCCCAGTGTTTTAGAAACTTACCATAGAGGATTTCCCTGGGAATATGGTGCGCTTCCACTGCACGGGCACGGCTTCCATCCCTGGGAGGGGAACTAAGACCCCACATTCAGTTCAGCGCGGCTGAAAAGCCAAACAAACAAAATTATCAAAAGTTAACTTTGGGAGGCTCACAGTTTTAAGACATTTAACACATATACAGATTCCTGTAGCCACCAACACAGTGGGGATACAGAATAGCACTATCACACTGCTGTTTTTCAAAAAGTGAGATCTTCTCCCAGCTCCTACTCCCCGATCCCCATCAAGCACTGATCTGCTCTGCGTCCCTTTTTTTTCCTGTCTTCTGGGAATGTCATATAAATGGAATGATACAGTGCTCCACCTTTGGAGACTGGCTTCTTTCACCCTGCATAATGTCTTTGAGTTCCATCCAAGTGGTTGCCTGTATATAGTACTGTCTCTCTCTCTCTTTTTTTTTTTTTTCCTGAGTCATATTCAACCGCACACTGGACATAGAGTTGGGATCCACCAGGCACTTTCTGGGATGATAGTAATGGCTGGCAGCCACGAAACCTAGTATATTCATCTTAGTATTTTCTTATAGTGACTCATTTAATCTCTCAACAAACCAGTGGGTCAACTACTAGCATTGTCCATTTTGCAGACAAGACAGCCAAGCAGTAGCAAAGGTGACATAGATTGTCCAAGGTCACACAACAGGCATTTTCAAGAATCACTTAGAAGGTCAGAACTGAGTCCAGCCTTGTATTTCATACTGGGAGATCATAATTGTAAACGTTTCTGGAGGGAGATGAGACATTTTAATCTCCAAGGAAGTGTGGAAACCTGTTAGCATTCCATTCCTGAAGCAGGCTATGCTGAGGGTTGAGGACAACTGACACAACCAGAAGAAAAACAAGAAAAGGAGGCCAGACACTCTCTCCCTCTATACAAGTAGCTAAGGCCTTCTTACAGGGTTCACACCCACCTACCGCACTTGATGTGAATACAGTGGCTGATAAACAGGATACCTCCCAACCTCTGTTCATCCTCCCTGGTCTCAGGGATTGGAATCAGAACCAGACCTGAGAATCTGGAGTTACTTACTACAAACCCCAGGGCTGTCAACCTCAGGCCTCCAGAAGGGCAGTCATCAATCATCAACCTTCTTACCCGGCTTGAGCTGCTCCTGCTGCCTTTATTAATAGCACCATAACTGCTGATAAATGTAGATGTGGATTCCAGGTGTCAACTCATCTAATATTGCATGTGTGGGGAAACTGAAAGAGAACGGGCTTGCCCCAAAACACACGATACTTGAGTAGCAGATCCAGCCTATAACCTAGATCCTTTCTCCCACTCATCCACACGGCCATCCATTCAGTCAACAGATTCTGTACTTACGACATGCCAAATACTTTTCTAGATGTTGGAGACAAATGATGAATAAGACACAACATTTGCCTTCATGGAGTTGTTGTTTTGACAGGAAGAACGACATGAAGCTAATGATCACAAAGAAATAGGTCATTTAAAACTATAATAATCCAAACAATAAAATTGCCTCAAGACTCTGAGGCAATGTGTTTCCCAATAAATCTAGCTATTTCCATTTCTTAAAGAAAGAAGGGTAAAGTTTCCTGCAGTGATAGACACTTCCACAGGCCCTCTGAATAAGGA
Source organism: Cephalophus harveyi (assembly GCA_006410635.1). Classification (NCBI taxonomy): domain Eukaryota; kingdom Metazoa; phylum Chordata; class Mammalia; order Artiodactyla; family Bovidae; genus Cephalophus; species Cephalophus harveyi. The sequence continues at coordinate 383,334 of SJYT01050323.1, read as the reverse complement.
CATGTAAAAGTATAGTTATATAGTCCTATACTATTTTATTATAGCTGTCCAATGCTGGCTCCCCAGTTTTCAGTAACAACCTGTTGATAAAACAAAGCTGAGTCTATTGATTACTGAGATGGAAAGCACCATGTTAACAGAGCTTGGGTAGCATCTTAAAGAGGGAAAGGCAAGGTCATTTTTACCAATATTCTGTACTCTGGTTTATTTTATTATAGCTGTCCAATGCTGGCTCCCCAGTTTTCAGTAACAACCTGTTGATAAGACAAAGCTGAGTCTATTGTTTACTGAGATGGAAAGCACCATGTTAACAGAGCTTGGGTAGCATCTTAAAGAGGGAAAGGCAAGGTCATTTTTACCAATATTCTGTACTCTGGTTTAAGGAAGGAAAGCAGCAGGAGGGGGAATTGGTTAGAACTGGGTAATAACCATGTTAAGATAATTGAGGATTGATGAAAACATCAAGATGATGATCTTGATGGTACGATTTCAAAGAATCTTGGGAGAATAAAGTGTTGTTGGAGGCTTTCTACTGAAAAGTTCATGGACTACTCCTGTAATGAATAGCAAAGTTAATTGACTGGGCAAGAGAATTCATGGGATGGTAAAGTTATACTAATAAAGACAGTAGAATAGTGAAGGCATGTTAGAAGAAGGTAGAAGGTTTTGGTTCTTATAAAGTAATACCTTTGCATTATAAGCAGCCAAGAGAGGCAAAAATGATGATGATGATGGTGATGGTGTTATCCACCACTCTGTGCCAAATCAGTGAGTGTTAGGAAGAAGTGGGGAGATCTACTTTACAGATACTGACTCAAGTTGAGCAGAACAAAAATGCTCAGCCTGAATTCTCTACTTTGAAGCAGGAGAGCCAGGACTCACTTGTAAGTGTGTTTACCTCTGATCATGTTCTGTTGCCACCCAGCCTAAAGAAAGGAAGATAAACATCACTTGTGATCCCATCACTAATAACAAATTCCAACGCTTTGGTTGGTGATCATTCTTTGTCTTTTTTTTTTTTTCTGTGCATTTATAGACATAATTTTAGTAATAGCTCAATTATTTTTACTCAGCTGTCCCTAGCTGTTTGCTCAAGTCACATTTTTCTTTCTTGCTGGGCCAAATCCACTGCTGCTTTTCTGGAAGAAAACACTGCAAAGTTCCTTTAGAAATGACCCTTCCCTCTTCCACTCTCAGTCATGCTATTCAAATGGGGTTCACTGTCCCACCCCACTCTTGTCCTATCTTAATTATCCAGGTCTGGTCAATTGGCTTGGAGATGAATCAAAGTGACTGATTCTGGGAGTCATGCAGTGGAAGCTATGCCAAGGAAAGTCTTTCTGGGACCATTGTGGGAACATGCCCACTTTTCTCTAGAATTTTAGTCATAAAGATTCAATAAGCTTAAAGTTGACAGTGGCATTCTTTGCCATCAACTGCTGCTGCTGCTAAGTCACTTCAGTCGTGTCCGACTCTGTGTGACCCCATAGGCGGCAGCCCACCAGCCTCCCCCGTCCCTGGGATTCTCCAGGCAAGAACCCTGGAGTGGGTTGCCATTTCCTTCTCCAGTGCATGAGAGTGAAAAGTTAAAGGGAAGTCGCTCAGTCATGTCTGACCCTCAGCGACCCCATGGACTGCAGCCTTCCAGGCTCCTCCATCCATGGGATTTTCCAGGCAAGAGTACTGGAGTGGGGTGCCATTGCCTTCTCCGTTGCCATCAACTAGGGAGAGTCTTTTAGGAGCTGAAGCTCAGAAAGAAGAAAGCAAGGCCAACATACACTGTTCTGATAAGTTGACTGAGTTTCTGGATCTAACTATGCCTGAAACTCCTTGAACTCTTTTGGACAATGCAAGCATAGAAACCAATAAATTCCTTTTATGGTTTAAACTAGTATGAGTCAGATTTTAACTAATAAACTTAAAATCCACAGGCTTTTCTCAGTTATTGTAAATCCTTGAACCTCATACCCAAGGCTGGACAGTTGAGTTACAACCCTGGAATTCTCAGCAATTCACCTTTCCATTGTAACCACCCATAGCAAACTGCTTTAGCAGCTTTATTAGTTTTAAGTTTAGCAGTTTATAAGGGCTTCCCTGATAGCTCAGTTGGTAAAGAATCTGCCTACAATTTAGGAGGCCCTGGTTTGATCCCTGGGTCAGGAAGATCCACTGGAGAAGGGACAGGCTATCCACTCCAGTATTCTTGGGCTTCCTTTGTGACTCAGCTGGCGAAGAATCCACCTGCAATATGGGAGACCTGGGTTCGATCCCTGGATTGGGATGATCCCCTGGAGAAGGGAAAGGCTACCCACTCCAGTATTCTGGCCTGGAGAATTCCATGGACTGTATAGTCCATGAGGTCACAAAGAGTCGGACTCCACTGAGCCACTTTCACTTTCATACTGTTCAAATCTTTCTATTCTGTGTAAATTGCTCTCATTCTGATTTGTGTGTTCATTCCCCCAAGTCTAATGGAAGAATTTTACCTCAGACTGGAAGGTTAAAATTAAGGCTCTTCTCTTTGCAGGCTGCTACCCCACCACCACCATCAGCATCAGCACCACATGACCACAGTCATCACCTTCATCACCACCGTCACTATCTCCTCCACCACCATCACCTCCATTACCAGCAACCCTGCCTCTGCCACCTTCACCACCATCACCACCACCACCACCTGCATGCGGCTGATCACGCAGCTTTTGCAAATTCCAAAAGGGCTATCAAAGCACATCTGGGGGCTTTGTAAGTTTTTTTGTGCAAGTTATTTCTGTCCTCACTGGACAGAGAGCTCTTGGAGAGGAGGGACCTTCTGATTTAACACTGAGCCACCAGAAGCTTGCACAAGGCCTTGCCTAGAACAAGAGCTCAGACAGGATATGTTCACTGAGTGATGGAACATGAGATTCTGATGAAATCCTGATTCCTGCAGAGGAAACTGAGGCAAGGCTCTTAACTCATTCCTACCCGCCTTGATGATGAGAATGATGATAATGGTAATGATTTTGATGACCGAGAACTTTATGCCAGTGCAAGGACCCGAGAATTCAAAAGGAAGACTGGGCAGGGCTCTAACATATAGGGAGCCCACTCAGTAGACTGCAGTCTTCTTGGAGGCTTGTTCCAGCTCTGATTCAATCAATGCTTGGACTCCACAGTCTTACCAAACCGGCACCCTAAGTCAGCCAATATTTGTTGTATGAAATGATCTTTATTTTCACTTATTTACCTTTTAACCTTTGAATTAAATTCCCAAGTACAGTGGTTCTCACATTTCAGAGGTGCATCAGAAATCCCCCCTAGGATTTGTTAAAGCACAGTTGCTGAACCCTTATCGAGAGTTTCAGATTCAGCAGGTTGAGTGGGATCTGGTGATCTGCATTTTTAACAAGTTCCCTGGTGATGCTGATCCTGCTGGTCCAGGGGTCCCATGTTAAGAACCGCTGCTCCCGTGAAAGGAGAATAAGAAGTCACTGGGATTGTGAATTGGGACGTCCAGGAAGGACCATCTTCCTACTTCATCTTCTCCCATCCTGTGCTCCACATACAAGGCCTTCCTGGGCCTTCAGAGCAAAGGTCAGAGACCTCATCCAAGATACAGCAAGGAACCTGGAGCCGGAGCAGAGGCGGGCTCTACCTGGGGAAAAGGCAGATCCCTGGGGGTGAAGGGCCTCCCATTTAGCCAACAAACAGAAGGGGCTAAATCTGCAACCAGACCCACTTTTTTGAGTAATCACATTGCAGGGCCGCCTGTGTAAACATGCATTGTCTACTGGAGGATTAAGAACTAGCAAGCCTGGGCGTTTTTTTTTTTTTTTTCCCCCTGTTTCCTTCTCTTTGCCCCCCCCCCCCCCCTTTTTTTTAAGCACTGAGAAAAGCCATTAAGGGATTAACACCCCGATTTATGAAAATGGAGAATGATAAAGGAACAATGGGGTGACAGCATTGTGTAAACGACATTGATTCATTTCAGAGACAGGACTGTTAACTGGGAGAAATGGAGAAATAAATGGGACAATGAGGAGATGCTTTTACCAGCTTGTCATTAATTAGCCGAGAGTACAATTGTTTTATTGTCCTTTTTGAAAAATACAAAATTGGTAGGAAAATACAAGCACTGAGTGAAGCGATTATTCCATGTCACGGGCTGACATCTGCTTTTCCTTTTCTCCTGAAGCTTGCCTCCGGAAGTGGTTTTTTAAGGGAGGAAAAGAAACTTACCCCCTCCACTCAGCAGAAGGTTCTTCTGGGGTTCAGGGATGAAATAACCAACTCCACTCTCCAGTACACCTCAGATTTCTCGGCAGTGGAGGGCAGACTCACAGCTAGAAAGACCCCCTCTTGCTCCTTCATCTGGGGGGACTGAGGACTGGGAGGTGGGAGAGGAGTGGGCTACCTGGGGGTCTCTGGCAGTGGGTGAGAAGGGACGAGGAATTTAGGGAAAGAAAGACAAGCTGCTAGAAGCAGCAAGGCCAGCAAAGCAGTCCCCTGTGGGCTCCACGGGCTGTGTGTTAAGTCATTTCAGTCGTGTCCCACTCCTTGAGACCCTGTGGACTGTAGCCTGCCAGGCTCCTCAGTCCATGGGATTCTCCAGGCAAGAGTACTGGGGTGGGTTGCCATGCCCTCCTCCAGGGGATCTTCCACACCAAGGGATTGAACCTGAGTCTCCTGCGGCTGAGCCACCGGGGAAGCCCATTTGGCTCTGCAGACCGATCCTCACTTATTTCATCTGCAATTGGAAGCTGAAGCATTTGAAATAAGCCCATGCTGGGATGTATATCATGAAAAACCTTCACCAGATCAGGTGCAGTGTGGTGCTTAGTCACTGTCGTGTCCGACTCTTTGCAACCCCGTGGACTGCAGCCCTCCAGGCTCCTCGGTCCATGGGATTCTCCAGGCAAGAACACTGGAGTGGGTTGCCATGCCCTTCTTCAGGGGATCTTCCCAACCCAGGATTCGAACCCAGGTCTCCTGAATTGCAGGCAGATTCTTTACCCTCTGAGCCACTAGGAAGCCTTATCTCCAGATCAGGAAGTGGGCTCAAATCCTGACAGCTATGGCTTTGCCCCAGAAAAGTGCCAGAGCCAGCCCTGTTTAGAGGAAGGATGCATGTCTCGCTCGATAAGAGTCAGGTCAGACTTCTCTGGGCTCAGAAGATCTTCTGTCAGCTTGGGATGGGGTGGGGGAATGGACAGCATGGGCTCAGGGCCCTGGAGACTTATTGGATGGATGCATAGTAGGTCTATGTGGACTTTTATTTTTGTCTCTGCTGGGTCTTCACTGCTGTACGGGCTTTTCTCTAGTTGTGGTGAGCTGGGGCTACTCTTCATTGCCGTGGGAGAGCTTCTCATTGCGGTGATTTCTCTTGTTGTGGAGCTCAGGCTCCAGGGCATACCGGCTCAGTAGCTGAGATTCCCAGGCTCTAGACCACAGGCTCAGTAGTTGCAGCACACAGGCTTAGCTGCTCTGTGGCATGTGAGATCTTCCCGGACCAGGGATCAAACCCATGTCTCCTGCATCGGCAGGTGGATTCTTAACCACTTAGCCACCAGGAAAGTCCCTATGTGGATTCTTGATGGATAAGCTGAGCCCATGCTGTCCAGATGGCCCCTACCCAGCCGGCCTAGAGGAGATGCAGCTGCGGAGCAGAGCCAGGCTGCCTGGGTCTGGTTCCCAGTTGCCTCTCCGTTTCTAAGGACCATGTGTAAATCTGAGTATCTCACATTTAGATCCTAACCTGTCAGACATAGAAAAGTTGGCTAACTGTGATTAATTCTAGAAAGAGTCAAACAATCACACAAGGGTTAATAGTACTTATTTAAGGAAAAAAAAAAAAAAGGAGCTCCCAGAAACAGCGTGCCTGGCAAAGAAACTGTAAACAGCTTTCCCATTGTTCTTGCCTCTATGACTACTGGCCATTGTTTGGCCTTTAATCTGGAAACGCTATACATATAAATATCACCATCTTTATAGTACTGTATCTTTACAGGCAAAGATAAAACAATGGACCTTTGCATCTCTAAGCTTTATGTTTATATAACGATATCTTTATTCGGGAAGATTATGTATGTGTGTCTCACATATAAATGTTGAGGCTTCTCAGACTTTCCTCCATTCACACCATATTCAGGGTCTCCTGTGTGCCAGGCACTGCTCCGGTGGTGGGCATACAACAGTGAACAAACAAGAAATCTCCCCCACTCCCACCCCCTATAGAATTCACATGTCTGTCTGTGAAAACAGAAAATGAATATGAAATAGAAATAGGTCACATAATAATTAGCGCTATGGAGAAAAGTGAAGCGGATCTGGGGTAGGCAAGAGGGGTTATTTTATGTGAAGGAGTCAAGGGAAAGGCTCACTGATAAGGTGCCAGTGGAGCACACCCTGAGTTGGCAGCCTTGCAGGACAGTGTTCCAGGCAGCTGACAGAGCATGTGCAAAGGTCCAGAGGCAGGAGTATACTTGGTGGGTTCAAGGCACAGAAAGAATTAAGTTGGAGGAGCGAGAAAACGGGGACAGAATCCAAGACAAGGTCATTTTAATGGCATTGGCATTTACTGGGAGGGTGATGGGACCACTGAATTGGCTGTGAGCAGAGGAGCAATATGATACAATGTTTGCATCAGTAGGACCATGCTGGCTTCAATGGGTAGAATAGACCAAAGATTGTGTGTATACGGAAGATGCTCACCTAGACCACTTATTTTAGGCACCTACAAGGGTGAAATAAAGACAGACTTTATTTTGTTGGGCTTCCAAATCACTGCAGATGGTGACTGCAGCCATGAAATTAAAAGATGCTTGCTCCTTGGAAGAAAAGCTATGACTAATCTAGACAGTGTATTAAAAAGCAGAGACATTACTTTGCTGACAAAGGTCCATCTAGTAAAAACTGGTTTTTCCAGTAGTCATGTATGGATGTGAGAGTTGGACCATAAAGAAGGCTAAACGCTGAAGAATTGATGCTTTTGAGGTGTGGTGTTGGAGAAGACTCTTGAGAGTCCCTTGGACAGCAAGGAGATCAAATCAGTCCATCCTAAAGGAAATCAATCCTGACTATTCATTAGAAGGACTGATGCTGAAGCTGAAGCTCCAATACTTTGGCCACCTGATGCAAAGAGCCAACTCATTAGAAAAGACCCTGATACTGGAAAAGATTGGAAGGCAGGAGGAGAAGGGGAAGACAGAGGATGAGATAGTTGGATGCTGTCACTACTCAATGGACAGGATTTTGAGCAAGCTCCAGGAAATGGTGAAGGACAAGGAAGCCTGGTGTGCTGCAGCCCATGGGGTCACAGAGTCCGACACGACGGAGTGACTGAAAACAGCAGCAACAGGGGCCAAACAGGTGATAAAGGGAATGAATTCTGGAGAATGTTCGGAAGCGTGGCCGACAGGAGGCTGCCTGCTGATGTAAAGAGGCAACAGTTCCTCACTTCCTCCTCCTTGTTGAACTTGAAAGATTTGAACATGGAGAAGCCATATCTTGTCATCTTAAAGTAAGGCTGCATTTCCCAGTGAATGCTCCTGATTTGAAAACTTTTACAGTTAAACAGTGAAAATGTGAAGCCTGACAAACCACCAGTTTATACTCTTTCCTGAATCTCTTATCAGGCAAAGAGAATTCATACAATAAATCTTCTTACCATTTATTATGTGGCTACCAGGAAGCTCAAAGATAAGTTTAATTTTAAAGCACTGTGACTATATTGCATAAAATTCATGGCAAAATTATCTCCTCCCTTCTCCCAGTTCTCATAGTTTAATATGATTTTTAAATGTTCAATTAAAAACCACGTGCTTCTTCTTATGAGCAACCTCAAAATATGTTTTGTGAGGAATAAATTCTAAGTAAACTAGGCTATAAGATAAAAGCTACTGTGATGATACTTTTATAACCAAGTATTATAGGTGTTCAGGAAAAAAAAAATTGTGAAAACGTGTGTGCATGTGTGTGAAGTGGCTTTAGTCTTGTCCAGCTCTTTTGCAGCCCCATGGGCTGAGCCCACCAGGCTCCTCTGTCCATGGGAGTCTCCAGGCAAGAATACTGGAATGGGTTGCCACTTCCTCCTCCAGGGGATCTTCCCAACCCAGGGATGGAACATACATCTCTTATGTCTCCTGCACTGGTAGGCGTGTTCTTTACCATTGTGCCACCTGGGACGATACCTGTGATAACATACCTTATTAAATGTTGGCCTTACATTTGCGAGGCTTATGCTGTCATGCCTGCAGGCTTCCCCAGGCCCAGAGCTGACTGTCACTTCTCTGCATCCTCCCCCTTGAAATGGGCCCTGTCTCCAATATTCACACCCCCACCTCAAGGCCCAGCATGGAAACATATACACTACCATATGTAAAACAGATAGTGGCAATTTGCTGTATGCCTCAGGGAGCTCAAACTGCTGCCTGGTGACAACCTAGTGGGGTGGGATGGAGTGGAAGTGGGAGGGAGGTTCAGGAGGAAGGGTCATATGTGTAGCTGTGGCCGATTCGTGTCGATGTATGGCAGAAACCAATACAATATTGAAAAGCAATCATCCTTCAGTTAAAAATAAATATATTTTTTTAAATGAATGGCAAGGTAAAAAAAAGAAAAGAAAGCCCTTTGGTATATGGTAACCTCAAACTCCCAATTCCTCCTTCTTAATCCCTACCTCCCTTTCCCCTTTGGTAACCGTAAGTTTGTTTTCTCTGTCCATGGGCCCCTTTCAATTTTGTACGTAAGTTCATTGGTATCATTTTTTTAGATTCTACATATAAGTGATATCATAGGATATTTGTGTTTTTCTCTATGGCTTACTTCACTTTGTATTGAGTTGGCCAAAAGTTCATTTGGATTTTTCAGTAAGATATTATGAGAAAACCCAAATGACTTTTTTGGCTAACCCCATATTATAATCTCTAAATCAACTACAATAATAAAGTGTTTTTTAAGTCCTTTGGTTTAGTAGCTCCATTTTACAGGAAGAAATAGTAACTCCTAGATTTGAGGAGACTTCCCAGAGGCCACTTAGAGTGGACATTTCCTGGGATGCCTGAGTGTCTTTCAACCAACACCCCCACCCCGCGCCTCTTCCTCTCAGAACTGTCTTCCCACCCTCAGGGTTGACTATATGTCATTTTCATGCTTTCTGACCCTGACATTCTAACCAGAGGTTTTAGATCAAAGGTCAACCTCTGACCTAAGCTGGTCCAATTAACATCTCCCTCCTGGGAATGCTGAACTGCCAATAAGAGACAGCAACTAAATGTGTTGACCAGAAGGTACTGGTGGGGTGCTCCTGTGAGAAGGGAGAGTTATGTAACCTGCATACAGGAAGCATCAGAGATGCAGATTAATGTTCCTATTGCCAGTCACTTTCTGGGCCCCTATTCCATTCCTGGGCTTTGATTCCATGATAGAGCTCTATAGAGAGTAAAAGTTTTTTTTATTTTTGTTGTAAGTAAAAGAAAACTTATATAAAGTGACCTAATATGATAAAAGTATTACTGAGTGTCACTGATGTAGCTAAAAAGTCCAGAAGTGATTCTTGACTGGTTTGGTTGCTGACCAAGGACCCAGCTTCTCTCTGTCTCTCTCTCCTGCGTTTTGTGATTAGAATTCATTCTCGGAAACCATAGGGCCCTTTCCAGCTCTAGGCTTTTCTGTGGTGGTACAAAATGGCTGCAGTAGTTCCAGACCTCACACCATAAACAATGCTATCCAAAAAAAGAGAGAATCCTTTGCCCTATACATGTTCTAGGATTCACACTCATTGGCCCAGATTAGGCCACATGCCCATTTCTGAACCAATGGACAAGGAGATAAGACATACTGTTTGGATTGAGCCAATCAGGACTCTCCCTTGGGGCAGAAGGTGGGGTCTATTCCTCCGAAACCATGTGACTGATATGGGAGAAAGAATTCCCCAAAGGACAACTGGGTATTTTCAGTGAACAAGAATTAGATGATAGACAATTAATTAGACAAGAATTAAGAAAAAACAACACAAACCAATGACATCTTAAACACTTAACACATCATTCTTTTTTGTTTAATCTTTCTTTAATTTTTAACTTTTAACTAAAAAAATCCTATCTAAATAAATACATTTAGTAGTAATCTTCACCTTTTACTTTCATTTATCCTAGTCATTTCTGGGAAGACCCTGGGATACTCTTGACCAGTTGAAGTAGGCAAGAAGAAAAGAAGCCAAATCTTACTCATCAGGGAGACAGAAGTTTAGTTGGGCTTGGTAAAGTTCCTTGTCTCTACAAAACCTTAACAGAAATAGACTTATTGGACCAATAATAAGATATGAACAAGATTTGAAAGAATTATATTAGTAAAATAATGAGTTAATTCATAATATTAAAAATGCAAATCCTACATAATTCATAATATTTAATTTACTTATAATAATCCATTTCAATCAAGATTTTCTTGCCTGACTCATAGTGAAGGAATCTTAGTTTAAGTCACTGTGATTTTTTTTAAAGACCATTTTGTTTTACTAGATTTCTCATATTCACTTAGTATGCACACAAATATTTGCAGAGAACAAAACTTTCAAAATCTTATTCAGTGAGAATAGTGAATAAAATTTCAAATCATCACTAACATTTAAGCCATCAATAATGCTGTATAATTTGCAGAATGGGTGTAGCTGCCCAGAAAAAAAAAAATCCAGAAGACAATAGCTATCCATCCTTTAAGAAAATGCTGAGTCACCAATGTGCCTGATGGCAGAGAACAATGTTGTATGAAGAACACAGAGGCTGAAGTCTCAAAGTCAAAGAGCAATAAAAATGTCAGACCTTTATGTGTTGAAGACACTTTAGGTGTGCCTTAACCATGGATTCTCCTTTCGTTGTTGTTTTAGTTGCTAAATCGTGTTGACTCTTTTGCAACCCTATTAACTGTAGCCTGCCAGGCTCCTCTGTCCATGAGATTTCCCAGGCAAGAATACTGGAGTGGGTACCCATTTCTTTCTTCAAGGGATCTGCCGACAGAGGAATCACACCTGAGTCTCGTGCTTTGGCTGGTAGATTCTTTACCACCAAGCCACCAGGGATTCTTCTTTATGTTTAGAATACGGGATTAAAATCATATGTAAATATGTATACAAAAATTCTTCCAACCTATTTAATTTCAAAATCCCAACGCTAAAATGCTGCCTGTTATTTGATGACATTGTTTTCCTTCTTAGTGCTTTGTGAAATGATCACTACACCTTGACAGCATCCTGGACTCCACAGAAACATGATAGTTTCGTAACCTAAAAGCTCCCATGATATAATCCCACTGCATTATTATTGCAGATATAGTTTACTTTGCTGCTAGTGGCCATATATTCCTTATACTACTACATACATACATGTGTGTATGTGTGTGTGCTCAGTCATGTCAGACTCTTCATGAACCCATGGACTGTAGCCCACCAGGCTCCTCTGTCCATAAAATTTCTCAAGCAAGAATACTGGAGTGAGTTGTCATTTCCTTCTCCAGGGGAATCTCCCCGACCCAGGGATCACACTCAAGTCTCATGTTTCTTGCACTGGCAGGCAGACTCTTTACCACTATGCCAACTGAGAATCCCACATACATATATATACATGTGGCTCAGATAGTAAAGAATCTGCCTGCAATGCAGGAGACCCAGGTTTGATCCCTGGATTGGGAAGATCCCCTGGAGAAGGGAACGGCTACTCACTCCAGTATTCTTGCCTGGAGAATTCCATGGACAGAGGAGCCTGGCAGACTACAGTCCACGGGGTGGCAAAGAATCCAACCCAGCTGAGCCACTAACACTTTCACTTTCATACTCCATACACTATTTTCTCTTTACCCTGCTCCCTGCCCCATATGCCTGCATCACAGCCAAAGTATAATAAGCCTTCATGTTGAGCTCATTCTCTAGTAAGAATACTATTCGTGGTTCTATCCAAAAATGTCAGTGCATTTTTGCAAGTTTACAATAGCACAAATGCTATTATATTCAAACTTTCTGTGGTTGAACACCTGACTTCCTCAATGACTGTAAGATCTGTAAAACATAGTAACCATATTCAAACACATTACCATTTACTGACAGGCACTGATGATTCCAATGCAAATGAAGAGCAATTCAAACAAACAAATCCTTAGTGTTATCCAATGAAGTGCAAACAAGATCCAAATAAATGAGTGGGCACATTTACTTCCTGCTTGGATATCTGTTCCTTATTGGTTGGTCTTTATGTCTTCAGTGTCTCCATCCAAATGGGATTCATATCAGCCAAGTTGCGTTGTATCTCTGGCTGTTTCTAGAAAATTAATGCTAGAATTACTGCTTGATCCACGTGAAAGCATGATCCTACCTCTTGCAAATCTTTCCCCTTGTTCATGGCTGATCATTCCATTACGTCATAATTATCATACAGCTATAGCGTAAATACATAGTTATTTCCATCTCTCCATCCAGATGGTCGGTTACACGATAATTACAGTATGTTTGTACTTACTGGGTTTAATTACCAGATAATCAGGAAGAACATGCAAATTGCTAGGTTGTTGTAACACAGTCCATTGAATCAAGGAAAACCTGTGTATTGCCTGTAAGTAAACAAGCTCTTACACGGGATTATGCCCTGTAACCTGTGACGACAAGGAGGTCTGAGATTTGTTATAGGTCCATTGTGTGGGTTCGCATTACACTTGTTGAGCTCCGATTAATGTCCAGATTACAAGGAAATGTAATGGAAGAGATGATCATGCTGCCACGCCTGCCACGCCTGCCACGGGGACAATAGGGAACCCGCCGGAGGAGTAACTGAATAAGGCGCCAGCTCTTGGCTCCGGAGTCCTACTCGGTTCCAACCTAGTGCGTTCCAGAGTCCCGTGCAAGCATCTACTCTCAGCCCAAACATGTACCTGCGCAAGGGCTGGCAGAGGGCGAGGGCAAACCGTCAACCAAACAAACCCCTCCCAGGAACAAACGTCACTCGCGGAAGTCAACTTCCGGTGTGTCTTCCGGTGTGTCTGTCTTCCGACGTGTCCTGTTTGCCCTCAGTGCTATACAGCTAAGCGCTTTTCTTTCTTCATCACACCAAGGAAAGCTGCTCAGATCAACATCTTATTCCTGTGATCGGACTATTGTTGCACACTAATTTCCCTAGTTTCCCCTTTGTGATTCCCTCTTGGAAATCCATCCGAGCTTCCAGAAGTAAAACCTACGACCTTTGCAGTCAGCCTCTCCCCTTGGGGACTGGCTTAGGGTTGGACACATGCCTCAAGCCACTTAAGGCAATCTTTCACTGCAGCCATGAAACTGAAAGACGCTTACTCCTTGGAAGAAAAGAAAAGGCAATCTTAGAAGAGAACATTTTCCAGAGATACCGGGAACATCCCTCTTAGGTGTGAATGGTGAAATCGGAAGCCCCAAGCGCCGCTGAAAGCCACCTTGCAACCATCAGGAAGAAACTGGGTCTTTAGTGGCGTCACTGAGCCACAGGATCACACTTTACCTGAAACCTATATAGACATTTTCCAATTACACCGAGCAGATAAACTCCCTTTATTGTTTACCTCCCTTAGAGTTGGAGTTTCTGTCATTACCATGAGAAGTATGAAAACTTATAACACTACGATGATCTATCTGCTGGTTTATCACCGAAAAATCCCTTATAGATTTTTCATGGAACTTTCTGTCCTACTACATAGACATAAGCATCCTTCAAGTTCTGATACATCATTTCTTCCCCCCACTCCAGTTTTATTCAGATAGAATTGATATAATGTATCAATTTTAGTGTAAAACATGATTTGATATACGTATATATTGCAAAATGATTACCACAGTTTAGTTAATATTTATCATCTTACATAGTTACAAACTGTGTGTGTGTGATGAGAACTTCTGTCTCAACAGCTTTCAAATATACAGTACAGCATTGTTGACTTCAGCCTCCAGGTTGAACATTACATACCCAGAACTTATTTATCTTGTAACTAGAAGTTTGTATCTTCAGATCACCTTCACTCACTTCACCCATCTCACGTCTGGTAACCACCAATCTGCTTTCTTTATCTATGAGTTCGGTGTTTTTAAATTCCACATATATGTCAAGGGCTTCCCCAATGGCTCAGCTATAAAGAATCTGCCTGCAATGCAGGAGACATAGGAGACATGGGTTTGATCCCAGGGTTGAGAAGATTCCCCAGAGAAGGAAATGGCAACCCACTCCAGTATTCTTGCCTGGAAAATCCCATGGACAGAGGAGCCTGGCAGGCCACTGTTCACAGGGCTGCAAAGAGTCAGACACAACTGAGCACACGTGCACACATATATATGAAATGCAATATTTCCTTTCTCTATCTGACATATCACTCAGCATAATACCTTCAAGATCCACCAATGTTGTCACAAATGGGAGAATTTCCTTCTTTTTAATGGCTAAATAATATGCTATTATGCATACGCCAACATACATTCTAAGTCACTTCAGTGTATATGTATATATATATATATGTATGTGTGTCATATACATGCATCTTATTTATCCATTCATCTGTCAATGGGCACTTAGCTCGTTTCCATATTTTGGCTATTATAAATAATACTGCAATTAACTTGGAAGTACACATATCTTTCTGAGATAATGATTTCATATCCTTCTGATATATGCGCCAAAAGTGAAATTGCTGGATCATAAGGTAATTCTCTTTTTAATTTTTTGAGAGACTTCCTTACTGTTCTCCACCATGACTGCACCAATTTACATCCCCACCAATAGTCCACAAGATTTCCCTTTTCTTCACAGTCTCTCCAGCACTTGTTATTTCCTGTCATTTTGATGATAGTCATTCTAACAGACATGGAATGATATCTCATTGTGGTTCTAATTTGTGATGTTGATTATTAGTTGATCACTAGTGGTGTCAAGTACCTTTTAATGTATCTGTTGGCCATTTGTATGTCTCCTCAGGAAAAATATCTATTCGGTTTCTGCCCATTTTTTAATCACACTGTTTAGTTTTGTCTCTCTGTGTTATTGAGCTATATGAGCTCTTTATATATTTTGGATATGAACCCTTTATCAGACATACGACTTACAAATATTTTCTCCCATTCCATAGGTTACCTAATACATCATTGCTAAAGCTTATACACTTATTGCCTTTCCCACAGACAGAGATTGCATGCCAGCATCTACTGTGCGAAAGGCAACCCCATTGCTCAGAAACGAGAAGCAGAGAAAGCAGTCTTCACCATGAGTGGGGCTTGGGGGAAACATGGTCTCCAAGGTTCTGCTCTGCTGCCTGTAGAGAGGCCTGGTAGGAGGACCCTGAGGCAACCCAGGTGCAGTGTTCCTTGAGGCAACCCAAGGTTTACAGGGTGGGATGGAGAGGATCCAAGGACACTGCTAGGAATACAACTGATCAACAAAACTAGAGGGCAAAGAAAAGACATGTGGCAGAAGCAGTGGAGAAGGGTCTTGGGACGGAGAGGCAGAACCAGGTGTGTGCGTTGGTCTTGCATCCCCAGATGAAGAACATGCACTGGGTCACTCTGAACAAGGAGTCTGTTATCTGACTTAGAGTCATGCTTTGTTGTTCAGTCGCTCAGTCATGTCCAACTTTTTGCCACCCCGTGGACTGCAGCATGGCAGGCTTCCCTTCCTTACTATCTCCCCAAGTTTGCTCAAACTCGTGTTCATTGGGTCGATGATGCCATCCAACCATCTCATACTCTGTTGTCCCCTTCTCCTCCTGCCCTCAATCTTTCCCAGCATCAGGATCTTTTCCAATAAGTCAATGCTTGGAAAAGTCATATCAGGCTGGACACTCATGCATTCCACAAGAGATTGCATGCCAGCATCTACTGTGCGAAAGCATGCATTCCATGCTCGCTGCATGTCAAGGTACAGAGCCAGCATGGATGACAGATGGATAGAGCAACCATCACAGCCATAGAGTCATACAAATGGGTACCCTATGTGACCCTTGCTCTCATCCTTGTATCTATCAGAGGCAGACCATTAAACCAGCAACTGGCTCAGCTGGCAAAGAATCTACCTGCAATGCAGAAGACCTGGGTTCAGTACCCGGGTTGGGAAGATCCCCTGGAGAAGGGAATGGCTACTCATTCCAGTATTCTGGCCTGGAGAATTCCATGGACTCTATAGTCCATGGGGTTTCAAAGAGTTAGACACGACTGAGCAACTTTAAAACATAATAATTATAAAACATAGAAGTTGCTAGTCTAGAAAAGATAATAGGTGCTATGGGAAGATAAAAGGAAAGAAACCAACCAAACTCAGGTTCATGGACAACTTCCTGCAGGAAACGAAATCTGAGGGATGAGAAGTTTAGCCAATGGGCAAGCAAGAGGGGAGATGCTTTAAGCAGAGGCCGAGAGAGTTTTTCAGGAGGCCGGAGTGGGTACATAGATTTCTAGGAATAGGAAGGAGCCTGGAGATGTTGGAGAGGGAGCCCGAGGATGAGCATGATAGGAGGTGCAGATGCAGAGGTGAGCAGGGGCCACACCTCTCCAAGTCAGCCAGGCAGGAAGTCTATGTTTTTGCTGAAGGACAGTTTTTCACAGACAGGATGATGTGATCAGATTTGCCTTTTAGTGGACCATTGCCCACATTTGATTCCAAATACATCTCTAAACCACTTTTCAAAGGTCTCTCTCAAAGAGGCATATAGAGCAGGGGGAACAGTATCAATGATAAATTTTTTATTAGAGCTAATTTTCCTCTGAAACCTCTATCCAGAAGTGTAGAACAACCTGTGGGTATTTCAGCGGGATTTGCAGTGGGAGCCCCTTTTGCATAGCTGTTTGATGTTCAAGAGGCCTTTGGAGCACTTTCAATAAGTCTTTTAAACTCCATGTTTTCTCAAAGTAGGAAGCCTTGTCCTCAGCATAGGATCAGGTGGCACAACCAGCATTTTCTAGACTCTGCTCATTGCACATGATGGAGCTCCCAACCCCACCACATGCCCTGATCCACCTTGATCGAAATGCACTCAGAACTTCTTTTTTCTGGTACACTGAAGCTTAAGAGGGACATTAACCAAGGATGCTATCAGATTCAACAAACAAAGATGTGCCTTGAGACTAATGACCAAAATTATGCCCTCAGCTGGGCTCTTAGGGACCCAGACAGACGACAAAGACAGGTGAGATATGAGTTTTTAATTCCCATGAGTTGGCCTCCTTGGCATTTCTCCTATTTTCTTTTTTATGTGACCAATAATAATAATAATCGGAGGAAATTATTAATAAAACTCACGATCAGTAGCAGCATTGACAATCATGTCTGCTGCTCACCATATTTACAGTGTACCAAGTCCAGAGCCAAGCACCTGGATTACACCATCTCATTTAATCCTCACAATAATTACTCCTGTTTTACAGATGAGAAAATTGAGGCCCAGAGACATGAACAAGAGTTAGTATTGTTGGGAGGGTTTGAACTCAGGCCATTTGACTCAAATGCCCACAGTATGTTGAACTCAGAAAACACTGATTTCTTAAGAATTATTAGGAAATTGATTCCAGGTCCCACTTGTCCACTAAGTTCTGTGCTGCCCAATAGAGGGTAGAGATCTGTCTGCTTCCCCAAGCATTTCAGTCTGATAAACTCCTTGGTTAGAGCCGTGGTACGGAGTCAAGGAGGCCCAATCACCTGGGCCAAGTTTTCATTAGAATGTGTGCATTGAGGGTTGGGTGGGGGGGAGGTGCTTAATGATTATTTTCAGTCCCAGTTCCTGCTTATTTGGTTTGGGTTTTGCACGATTAATTAGGAACCTAAATTAATGAGAAGGGAAACACGTGTCCAGCTGGTCCCCCCAGATGTTCCTGGAAACAAACTCTCCAGTTTGCACAGCACGACAGAGTAAATATGACATGGCGAAGTCGCTCTGAGCTGGTTCTGTACCCAACACTCCTGGCTGCAAGGAACGGCTCCTGCCTTGGAGTTCGTGCTTTCCCAGTTCTGAAATAATATCTCCGAGGCGTCTGCTGAGCTGATTCTCTTTGGTTCCAGGATAGGGCAGCCACGGTTATACTTCCTCACCTGAATCCCTGAAAAGGAGCAAACTGAAATGCAGCATAAGACCTGGAAACAGAAGGAGATGAAACAGCCAGCCCTAACAAGGATGGAGAGGAGGAAGTGTTCTCCACACTTCCGTGATGAAATGCATTCACAGGCACCTACCAGTAGTGGCTAAATTTTGTGTGGATTTTCCCTCAATAAAAAAAAGATCACTTGGATCTCAGTGGACGCAAGCTTCCTGGATGAGTGGGCAAGTTGAGATCACTCTGTAAACAATATCCCCATCCTATACTCCTGCAGCAAGCGCCATATTCAAATTGAACCATTAGTCTACACAGGATTTATTCATGACGTGTTTCCAATGTTACTCTTGGCAGTGGGAAAATTGAAGTAATCAAGACAGAGAAGTATCCTGCTCTCAGAAGCTTATATTCAAGCAATAAGCCAGCAAATTGTAAACCCCATCCCCAACAGTCTCTGTCCTGACTCTGTTTTATTTTTATCCTTGACACTTATCATAGTTTAATCTAATATATATGTTACTAATTTATGCTGTGTGCTTGTATCTTGTCACTAGAATATAAGTGCTATTTTATTGATTTCACTAACGTGAATGTAGATAGAATAGGATATGGCACCTGGTGCGTGCATGCAGGCTCAATCTCTTCCGTCATGTCCGACTCTTTGCAACTCCATGGACTGTAGCCCACTGGGTTCCTCTGTCCATGGGATTCTCCAGGCAAGAATACTGGAGTGGGTTGCCATGCCCTCCTTCAGGGAATCTTCCCTACTCAGGGATCAAGTTTGCGTTGGCCTGTGTCTTCTGCATTGCAGGTGGATTGCTGGATTCTTTATCCATCCGGGAAGCCTGTGGCACCTAGTAATCACTAATAAATGTATAAAATGAATAAAAGTCAACAAAAAACTAAAAGGATAATTTTCGATTGTGAAAAATACCTTAAAGGAAAGAAATAGGGTTCTGTGATGAAGTGTAACTTATGGAGAAAACATATTAAATAATTTGAGGTGTAAGGTTTTAATAGATGATCAAGGATGTGCTTTATTAAAATAATATGGCATTTGAACTAGCATCTGTAGGGAAAGTGCAAGCTCTCCATGGAGCCAGCTGAAGGGGGAATATTCCAGGCAGGGGGAAACAGTAAATGCAAAGACCCAGTGGCAGGAAAACTTTTTGTGTGTTAAGGGGAAAGAAAAAACCAATGTGACTGAAGTGTAGTAAGTGAAGGAGAGAGCAGTAACAGGTGAGGTCAGAAAGGTCAGCAGGGACCAAGACCTGGAAGACCTCACAGGCTACGAAAGGAAATTAGATTTTATTCTAGGTGTGATGGGAAGCCACTGAAGCATTTTTTTTTCTTAATAAGGTAGTATTTTTTAATTGCAATAAAACATAAATTACATAAAATTGAACATTTTAGCCACCATCCTAATTTCTGTCTCTATGAATTTGGCTATTCTAAGTACCTATGACAAATGTCATCATATGCTATTTGTCCTTTCATGGCTTATTTCACTCAGCATATCTTCAAGGTTCATCCAAGCCGTAACACATATCAGAATTTCATTTCTTTGAATGTATATACCCACATTTTGTTCATCCATTTGTTGTCAATGGATATTTGCTTCCCCTTTGGATTATTGTGAATCATGTTGCTATGAACGTGGGTATACAGATATCTCTTTGAGACTCAGTTTTCAATTCTGGGCTCATACCAGAAGTGAAATTGATGAATCATATGATCATATGGTAATTCTATGTCTAATTATTTGAAGAACTGCCCTAATTTTTTCTACAGTGACTGGACCATTTCACATTCCCACTGGCAATGCATGAGGGTTCTAATTTCTCTATATCCATGCTCACATTTGGTATTTTCAGTTTTTATTTTATTTCTTTTTAAATGGGCCTAGAGTAGAATCTCATTGTAGTCTTGATTCACATTTCTCTGATAAGTAATGACGAGACTCTTCGTGTGTTTATTGGTTATTTGTATATCTTCTTTGAAAAGATGTCTATTCAAGTCTTTTGTTTATTTTTTTGACTGAGCTTTCATTTTTTAGTCATTGACTTTTGGGAGTTCTTTATGTATTCTGGATATTAATCCTTTATTAGATATATTATTTCACTATATTTTCTCTGGTTCTATGGTTTGACTTTTTTACTCTATTGATAGTGTCCTTTAATGCACCAAAGTTTAATTTTTTAGGAAGACAAATTTATCTAACTTTTCTTTCATCACCTGTGCTTTTGGTATCATATCCAAGAAATCATTGCCAAATCCAATGCCCTTAAGTGTTTCCCTTACTTTTTGTTCTAAGAGTTTTATATTTTTAGTCCTTACATTGAGGTCTTCAATCTATTTTGAATTAAGTTTTGCATATGTTATAAGAAAAAAGTACACCTTCATTCTTTTGCATGTAGATACCCAGTTTTCCCATTACCACTTGTTGAAAGATCATCCTTATCCCATTAAGTGGTTTTGGCATCATCATCTGACCTCACATCTCTCCTCTGTTCCATTGATCTGTATGCTTATCCTTAATGCAGTACCACAGTTCTGATTTCTGTAGCTTTGCAATAAGTTTTGAAATCAGAAAATGCAATACTTTCAACTTTGTTCTTTTTCAGGATATTTTAGATATTAAGAATCCCTTGAGATTACATATGAATTTTAGAATGGTGTTTTCTCTTTATCTAAACAGCTGAGATTTTGATAGTAATTGCATGAAATCAATAGATTGTTTTGGGAAATATTGACATCTTAGCAATATTAAGTGATCTATGAACACATGAATTTTAATGTATTTATGCCTTCTTTAATTTCTTTCAGCTATGTTTTAGAGTTTTTAGTGTATACATTTTATATCTCCTTGGCTAACTTTACTTAAGTATTTTATTCTATTTAATAATATTATAAATCAAAATTTTCTTTTCAGATTTTTCATTGTTACTGTATAGAAATGCAAATGATTTCTGTGTGTTGACACTGTATCCTACAACTTTGTTGAATTTATTTATAAAATTCTAACAAATCTTGGTTTGGTGAGTCTTTCTGGTTTTCTACATAAAAATCAGAATATCTGTAAACAGAGACAATTTCACTTCTTCCTTTCTAATTTGTATGTCTTTTCTTTTTCTTGCTAGAATTTCCAATGCTAATCTGAATAAAAGTAAAGATGGTGGGCATTCTTGTCTTGCTCTTGCTGTTAGGCAAAACGCTTGCAGCTTTTTACCACTGAGTATAATGTTAAATGTCAGTTTGTAATATCTGACTTTTATTATGTTGTAGTACATTCCCTCTATTTCCATTTTGTTGAGGTTTTTTACACATGGATATTGAATACTGTCAAATATTTTTCTGAATCCACTGAGATTATCATATGATTGTTTTCTTTCATTTTGTTAAAGTGGTATATCACATTAATCAATTTATAAATGTTAAACCACCCATGCACACCTGGAATAAATCCCACTTGATTGTGTGTATGATTGTTTTAATATATTGATGAATTTGGTTTGTAAATATTTTCTCAAGGATTTTTGCATCTATTTTCATTATGGATCTTGGCTTGTAATTTCCCTTTTGTATGGTATCTTTGTCTACGTTTAATATCAGGGCAATGCTGGCCTTGTAAAATGAGGTTTAAAGCATTTCTTTTTCTTCAGTTACTGAGAATAATTTGAGAAGGATGTGAAAACTCTCCTTTAAATATTTGATAGAATTCACCTGTGGAGCCATCTGGCCCTGGACATTTATTTGTTGCAAGTTTTTTAAATTATTGATTCAATTTCATCACTAGTAATAGATGGGGAAACAGTGACTGACTTTATTTTGGGGGGGCTCCAAAATCACTGCAGATGGTGACTGCAGCCATGAAATTAAAAGATGCTTCCTCCTTGGAAGGAAAGTTGTGACCAGCCTGGACAACATATGGCAGAGACATTACTTTGTCAACAAAGGTCTGTCTAGTCAAGGCTATGGTTTTTCCAGTAGTCATGTATGAATATGAGAGTTAGACTATAAAGAAAGCTGAGTGCTGAAGAATTGATGCTTTTGAACAATGGTGTTGGAGAAGACTCTTGAGAGTCCCTTGGACTGCAGGAGATCCAACCAGTACATCTTAAAGGAGATCAGTCCTGGGTGTTCACTGGAAGGACTGATGAAGCTGAAACTCCAATCCTTTGGCCACCTGATGTGAAGAGCTGACTCGTTTGAAAAGACCCTGATGCTGGGAAAGAGGGCAGGAGGAGAAGGGGACAACAGAGGATGAGACGGTTGGATGGCATCACCAACTCCATGGACATGGGTTTGGATGAACTCCGGGAGTCGGTGATGGACAGGGAGGCCTGGCGTGCTGCGGTTCATGTATAAAGAAAGCTGAGTGCTGAAGAATTGATGCTTTTGAACAATGGTGTTGGAGAAGACTCTTGAGAGTCCCTTGGACTGCAGGAGATCCAACCAGTACATCTTAAAGGAGATCAGTCCTGGGTGTTCACTGGAAGGACTGATGAAGCTGAAACTCCAATCCTTTGGCCACCTGATGTGAAGAGCTGACTCGTTTGAAAAGACCCTGATGCTGGGAAAGAGGGCAGGAGGAGAAGGGGACAACAGAGGATGAGACGGTTGGATGGCATCACCAACTCCATGGACATGGGTTTGGATGAACTCCGGGAGTCGGTGATGGACAGGGAGGCCTGGCGTGCTGCGGTTCATGGGGTTGCAGAGTCGGACATGACTGAGCGGCTGAACTGGAACTGGAATCAGTCTATTGAGATTTTCTGTTCCTTCATGGTTCAGTCTTGGAAGACTGTGGGTTTCTGGAAATTTATCCTTTCCTTCTACACTGTCTTATTTGTTGGTATATAGTTGTTCATAGTAGTCTTTTATGATCTTTGTATTGTTGTGGTATTGGTTGTAACTTCTCCATTTTCATTTCTGACTTTATTTTCTTGGATCTTCTCTCTTTTTTCCTGATGTGTATGTCATTTGCTCAATCTTGTCCAACTCTTCGCAACCCCATGGACTGCAGCCCACCAGGCTCCTCTGTCCATGGAATTCTCCAGGCAAGAGTACTAGAGTGGGTTGCCATTCCCTCTCCAGAGGATCTTTCCGACCCAGGGATCAAACCTGGGTCTCCTGCATTGCAGGCAGATTCTTTACCATATAAGCCACCACAGAAGCCCCCTTTTTTCCCTGATGGGTCTGTCTAAAGACATCAAATTCGTTTATCTTTTCAAAGAATCAACTCTTAGTTTCATTGATCTTTTCTGTTGTTCTTTAGTTTCTGTTTCCTTTATTTCCACTTTGGTATTTATTATTTTCTTCCTTCAACTAATGGTGGGCTTTGTTCTTTTTCACACTTTTAGGTGTGAAGTTAGATTTTTTAAATTTGAAATCTTCTTCTTTCTGGAGGTAAGCCTGGACTGTTATGGACTTCCTTCTTAGAACTGCTTTTGCAACGTTATTTTGGCTATTCTAGGTCCTTGGCATTCCCATATGAATTTTAAAATTAGCTTGTCAATTTTATAAGACAAAAGTCTACTGGATTTTGACTGGAGTTGCTTTAAATCTAGATCCATAGATCCAATTAGAAAAGGATATTGAGACTTCTGGCCCAGGAGCATGGTGCACCTCTCTGTTTACACAGAACTTTTGCATTTCTTTAAAGAACACTTCGTAGTTTTCAGTGTACAGTAGACCATTGACCAGTGTTAGTCACTCAGGTGTGTTTGACTCTGGGACCACATGGACTGTAGCCTGCCAGGCACCTCTGTCCATGGAATTCTCCAGGCAAGGATATTGGAGTGGGTAGTCATTCCATTCTCCAGGGGATCTTTCCAACCCAGGGATCAAACCCAGGCCCCCTGCCTCACAGGCAGATTCTTTACTGTCCGAGCGACCGTGTCTTTGTCAAATTTATCACTGAAGAATTGGGTTGGCCAAAACATTGTTTTTTGTGTTTTTGTTTTTTTTTCCCTTAAGTTGGTTCTAATAGCGCTTTACTGTTTTTAACATCATTTGAAACAATTTTGTTAAATTGTATTAAATACTGTGACAGCAGCAATATCAGAGTGCATTTTTTTAAAAATTTATCAAAATTGGTGAATTTTTGTGTAGCTGTTTGAATACTGAAGGTGGAAGGGGAAAAAAGCAGTATTTTCAGCATATTATGCTTTATTATTCTTTGAACTGTGGTGTTGGAGAAGACTCTTGAGAGTCCCTTGGACTGCAAGGAGATCCAACCAGTCCATTCTGAAGGAGATCAACCCTGGGATTTCTTTGGAAGGAATGATGCTAAAGCTGAAACTCCAGTACTTTG